>VZRE01006769.1:231-127908 GCA_013396775.1 Cephalopterus ornatus
AACATGAGTCCGTTTCCTTTTGTCCTGTCACTTGTTACGTGGGTGAGGAGCCTGATCCCCACCTGGCTACAACCTCCTGTCAGGGAGCTGTAGAGAGGAATAAGATCCCTCCTGAGTCTCCTTTTCTCCAGGCTAAACACCTCCAGCTCCTGCAGCTGCTCCTCAGCACACTTGTGCTCCAGACTCTTCCTCAGATCCGTTCCCTTCTCTGGACAAGCTCCGGCTCCTCAATGTCCTTCCTGAACTGAGGGCCCAGAACCAGAGGCAGCACTCAAGATGTGGCCTCAGGAGTGCCCAGCACAGGGGGACAATCCCTGCCCTGGTCCTGCTGCCACACTATTGCTGACCCAAGCCAGGTGCCATTGGCCTCTTGCCCCCCTGGGCACAGCTGGGCTCACGTCCAGCCGCTGTCACCAGCACCCCCAGGGTCTTTCCTGCTGGGCACTTTCCAGCCCCTCTGCCCCAGCCTGGAGCTGCAGGGGGTTGTTGTGACCCAAGGGCAGGACCAGCACTTGGCCTTGTTGAACCTCATCCCATTGGCCATCGATCCAGCCTGTCCAGATCCCTCTGCAGAGCCTTCCTGCCCTCCAGCAGATCAACACTCCCACCCAACTTGGTGTCACCTGCAAACTGAGAGTGCACCTGATGCCCTCATCCAGATCGTGGATAAAGATATTAAACAGGACTGGCCTCAATACTGAGCCCTGGGGAACACCACGGACTGGTCACCAGATGGATGTAACTCCATCCACTGCCAACTCTCTGGGCTTGGCCGTCCAGCCAGTGTTTTACCCAGCAAAGAGTGCACCCATCCAAGCCATGAGCAGCCAGTTTCTCCAGGACAATAGTCTGAGACACGATTTCAAAGTCTTTAGAAGGAAGAGCTCCCTGCAAGCATCAGGTGAATTGTTTTAGTTCACATGGAGAAGATTTAGGAAAACACATTCCTCCTTAGAGCTCCCTGGATGTCCAGTAACTTGTTGAGCTGTGCTGTCTTCTACCACGTGTCAGCCTGCAATGACCTGTCCAATGCCATGGCTGAGGTCTGGTAACAGAGCAATGAATCTTCACAGCAGGCCCCAGATCCTTCACTGCATGAGGATGCTGGGGCTGGACTGTGATTCAGGCTCTGGATCTTGTGTTTTGACTTCCTGAAGATTCACAGCCTGCTGTGGGAAGGGGTAAGAGGAGCTGTGACTGACCTGATTTCTGTGAGAGAGCTCACCTTGACAGACTTTCAGCAGCAGTGAGGTTGAAGGCATTTTGAAGGTTATCTGCATTAAAAAAAAAAGACTGGCAACTTACACTGGAAAAAAAATCCCCAACCCAAATGTGTGATTAGCAATTTCTTTCTTGACATGACCGATGGCTGAGTGATTACAATACAATTACAATTACAATATTGCCCTTCTCAGCTGGTGTAGAATAACAGTTTGAGTCACTGAAGTCAATAGACTAAGACAGTTCATATCAGCCAAGAGTCCAGACTAAACTAGTGTCCTTGCACCCAGTTTGCAAGATCTTCCTTCCCTGCATTTGTCCTCAAGTTCTTTGTCCCAGAAGATCAGGATTTCTCTCTGACCTGTATATGAAGCCCTTCTAGTTCCTGATTTTGCCTTTGGGTGAGGTATCATGGAAAAGGGATGAGGCTTTTTTAGGGAAGCAATAACTGAACTAGATGAAACTTCAGCCAGATTGGCTCTGAAAGCACCGGATGTGTTCACCATTGTAGAGCGACCATCATTTGTTTAGGCAGCAGTAGGATCCCAAGGATGGACAAGGTGTGTATTCATAGAATCATGGCTTAGGTTGGAAGGGACCCTAAAGATCAACTAGTACTTGACATAGACGTTGCCCAGAGCCCTATCCAACTTGACCTTGGACACTGCCAGGGATGGGGCAGCCACAGCTTCTTTGGGCAACCTGTGCCAGGGCCTCCCCACCCTCACAGGGAAGAATTTCTTCCTAATATCCAATCTAAACCTCCTCTCTATCAGTTTGAACCCACTCCCCCTTGTCCTGTCACTCCAGACCATTGGAAATAGTCTTTCCCCATCTTCCTTGTGGGCTCCCTTCAGGTACTGGAAGGCATTGGAAGAAGGTAGGTCTGCATTTTGCCATCCTCATTATCACCAGTGGGTTCGACTGACAGAGGCCTGACTGTCACAGCCACGGATTAGGCAAAAAAACGACACAAGGATTTCCAGTGCCCTCGACCAGTTCTGAATGAACAGCTCTTCTGCAGCCGTGGGGCAGTGGAGGCTTCTGGATGCTCCTCACGCAGGAACACGGAATGGAAGTGTACGGTTCTCTGCCCTGCTTTTGCCCTGACCCTGCTGCCCCTTCCTGAGTGACTGAAGAACCTGACAGGACACAGGGTAACCAAATTAATAAACGTTTGCAGGATTAGCTCTTTACTTTCTCCAGGTGTCATTATTGGAATTTACACTTTCCGTCTGAATCTATTTCATCAGTTTTTTGCACAGATGGTGTTTGGTGTGGTCAGAGATGACGCAGGATCCAGGGAGTGCATGTTCCTTATTGAGGGCTCTTCTGATTAGAAGTGACCTGCAAAGCAAACTGAGCATCCTTTGCTTTGCACCAGGTTTAATCAAAGAGCTGACCAAAATATGCTAAAATTTAGATGCATTTTCCTTTCAGTCGGATTATCCTTTGAAACTGTGAGCAAACCCTGCCTGACAACACAAAGGAATTTTCCCATGGATCAGCTAAAGCTGACTCACATGAAAGACTTGCCCAAAGTGGTCATGCCCTCTGAGCAAATACCACAGGCATGAGGATCTCTGCTCTTGGCCTAACAGCACTGTTAGGATTCCAGAGACCCAGCCTAAGGAAGGCAGATTTTATTGGAGGAGGGGAGGTCGCCTACCTGTGACCCAGCCAATCTGCTCTGCTATTTATCCATGTTGCCAGCTTCCAGGGGAGGCAAACATTTTGCTCTGTCACTGCACGTTGGGAAAAATTTCCTTCTTGGCCCCTGAAGTGCACCACCAAATAGCACTGGCTGTTTGCTTAAGCAGGTAAAACACACAGCAAAAGTCAGTGCTGTGACTCAGAGAAAGAAAGAAAGAAAACCATCTGATCATGAAAGCTTTCAGCACCAGGTTTTAGGGCTGGAGTGAAAACCTAACGGAAGCTGTGCACCCTTCTAAGATAAATATTTCCTCTGCTGGAATAGCTGAGTATATCACAGCCCAACAACCAGGAAGGCTTGCTTACTCATCCCTGCCACGTGTTTCTGAAGTGGTTTTCTGCTCTTTTAATGTTACGAGGGAGTGCATCCTCTGGCTGCCCTGGCTTGTTAGAAAGGCAAGCACATGCTGAGCAAAGTGTTAGAATAACCCACAGTGCACCGATGCAAATAGAGGCGAAATTTAGCACCGCTCAGAGAGACACAGAGAGAGTTAAAGCTTCCGGCCATTGTGTGGCTGAAATGTGAAAACTAAAAGCATTTTGAGCTAACCTTCGCATCCTCTCCTTGAACTTTTTGTTTACCCTTTGCACTTTTGCTTGACAACATCACTTGCTGTCTTCAACTGGTTTCTGCTTTGTTTCTTATGCTCCTGTGAAAGAGTTTTACTATAAACCTCACTGCATTTCAAGAAGATATTTTATTAATTGGGTATCTGTCCCTCACTTTTCATTTTCTTATCTCTGATTGCTCTTAAAGCATATTTGGGCCTGAGTTATTCGCCATTTTTCCTTTGTATATTATTTGATCCAATTCTCTGTTTATATTTGGGGTTTCAGTAAGATTTTGTGTGATCTGTGACAAGATAGAGCCAAAGTCTCTTCCCACATTCCTAAAATATGTGGCAACAGGGCAACAAACTCAAAATTCTGTGGCAGCTTCTTTTAAACAGGAGATGTCCAGTGGGTTTCACTCAGTTGTGTTTAAAAGTCAATAGTACACTTGGTGGTAGTCCCTGTGTTATTTGTTTAAAATTATGCTCAATTTCATACTGTCTCCACACTCTCTGTTTCCAATATCCAGCAGATTTTTGTATTGACAAATGTGTGGCATTTACAGGAAGCTGTTGTGGAGAAAACCTGTGGTTCTTCTCTATGGGCTAAGCATAGTTGTGGCTTCTGACCCTGGGGAGAGCTGTTTGAGTTCAGGATTATCCTATTAGATGGAGGTTTTTAATAAAACTACCAGCAGCCAGAGAGCTTATCTGTACCCCCACCGTACAGTTCCAGAGCCAGCATCCCCCTCAGCATGAAGGGGGTGAGTCCTGAGTGCCACTATACATTTTGAACGTGCCGTAGGCTCAGGTTGTAGCTGGACTTCCACAGTGGCTTCAGCTGATCCAAACCAGGGCTGCTTCACCCCTCCTCACTCCCTTCCTGTAATCCACAAGGTAAGCCAGTCCATCCTGCTAAACCTGCAGCAAATGTCTTCTAAAAAGTAATGGAAATAGTTTTCTGCAAGCCAGAATGGTTCTGTGTGGGCACAGCATCAGTGCTGGTGCAAAGAAAAGGACAAAAATGCATAGCTATGGGCAGGAATGAGCCAGGGCCCAGAGAAGCTCTTAAATTAGGTTCAGGGGACAGGGTGGGATGTGACTTTCAGGGGGAGCTGCACAGTCAGGTGTTGCCTCTGCTCAGCTCACACTGAAAGTAGCTGTCGAGTGGCTGCTGTGTGAGTCACTCACAGTGACTTACCTGACTGAAAACCCATCTGGCAACAGCAAATAAGAGAATTCCTTCCCACAGGGAAACAAAATGATTTTTTACATAGATTTTTTTACATTAAACACAAGTGAGAGAAACGGGAGTAGACGGGCTGGGAGCAATGTAGAGCAGCTCATTCTCAGTCTGGCTCAGCTGAAGGAGATGTCTGCACACTAAAGGCAGAGGTATCTGAGATACTGAGCGGGGACTGCCCATCTCTCTGGCTCTCTGGGATGTTTGAGGGCCCAGCTGGGAGGCTTTTTGTTGAGTTAGTCACCGTGGCTCAGAGGTGGAAGAGGGAAATGCTGGAGCACAAGAGGCTGGTCAACCTGCAGAGAGGGGGAGGAATGAGATGTGACAGCATCTACCTTCCGCTATATAGTGCCTTGAGGTGATGTAGGTCTGAATTTTTTTAACTAAAAGTAAGTACCTTAACAGTATTTTTGAATTAAGTTGGTTTAGTTATGTATGAATACATGAATAAATGATCCCTTCTGTTAGAGGTGCCCTTCTCCATGTACCTTGTTTCAGTCTTGTACTGGCAGAATTTCAGTCCTGTGCTGGGGTGACCTGCAGCATGAGGGTTGGATGGGCTGGGTGGGAAAATCTCAGGGTCAAACTGCCTCTTGTTGGTTTTTCTAGCTGGAAAACATTCATGCAACAGCAGACCACAGGGACCACAGCTCTCCCTCTGTTCACTTGCCCATCACAACAAGGCCATCTTTACCTGCCCATTATAACAAGACCATCTTTGCACCACTATCAATCCTAGATGTGTGCACCCCCTGCTCACTAGCCCTCCTTGAGAGATGGGAACTAGGCATGGATGTGTAATGCCTTTCCTACCAAAGGAGACAGAGTATCTGATATGCCAACGTCACTGCTCTCCAGGCCTGCCCTGGTCAAGCACAAAGCCTGTTCCTGGAATGCTTAACTATCAGGTTTTCTTGCCAAAAATGCATTGGCAGGCTGAATTTTGTATAAGGTCACAGCTTTATGCCTCATTTCTTTTGGAGTTTTTGATCCCATGCCAGGAGCCCCAGAGCTGATTTGTTGCATCACTGAAAAACAGCCTGAGCATCAGAATGTTTTTAAAATCAAGGCCAAAGTTCAAGGCTTTGGTCACCATCAAACCCGTGAGATCAGCAAAATCTATGTAAAGACCACTATATAGTACACTTCTTTTTGGGTATCCATAGATCTTAAGTATTCGGGTTTTTTTATTTTAAGGCATGGGTGCAGGTTCTGTGCCTTTTATTTTTTTACACAGAAGCCAAGGATGCTGCATTTTGTTGTGTTGACTGTCTTGCCCTTTGCTTTCTGGCAGATTGACTGGAACAGACCAACCACAGAAGCACTCTGATACTCTTCATGAAGGTGGGTGGCACCTGGAATGTCTCGCCCAGACCACTGTCCTGGTGTGCAGGAAGAAGGATAATAAAGAGGTGGCTATGAGATGACAGTCTCTTTTGCTAGAAACCCTGATACTGCTGGTGAAAGAGAAAAGCTTTCCAATCACCCAAAACCTTTTCTTATATCCTAGGGTAGACACAGGATAAAAAGTTTTTCATGGCTTTTCCCATGGAAAGCCACGCTTCCCTGTATGGTGGCAAATGAGTGTACTTGTGGCCATGCTCAGCCCAGTTCTTCTCCAGCCTTTGCTACACCTTAATTCAATGGTGCTTTCATTTGGGTTTAAACTGAAAGAGGGAAAATTTAGGTTAGATATACTGAATAAATTCTTTGCTGTGAGGGTGGGGAGGCCCTGGCACAGGTTGCCCAGAGAAGCTGTGGCTGCCCCATCCCTGGAATTGTCCAAGGCCAGGTTGGACGGGGCTCTGAGCAACCTGGGATAGTGGAAGGTGTCCCTGCCCATGGCAGAGGTGTTGGGATGAGATGATCTTTATGATCCCTTCCAATCCAGACCAGTCTATGATTTTATTACTGGAGCTGTGATAAGGAAGACCAACAACCAATGTGTGTTCACTGAAATTGGGCGATGGACAGGGGGATTTGTTGGAAAACATGCTCAAAAAAACCCGATTTCTTTCTTCTTCTTATCCGTTTTCCTGCAAAGATTCTGCTCCTGTGTCAGGAAGGCAATTTCTTTTTATGTCCCTGATTTTCATGGGTCCTAAAGAAACTACTGGTGGGAGCTGGCCAGATAACGAGACTACACTGGAGCAGAACTGGGGCAGAGTTTGAATGAGTGAGTATCGTTTATTGGAAACTGCTGGAAACACCCACCTCCCCTTCCTTTGGGCTGAAACCCTTTGCCATGCTCAAACAGGGCTGTGGTAGCTACCCTTGCTGGTGGACACATCCTCCGGAGCCTGATGGTGGCTGGCATCTCTGGCCAAGGCAGTGTGTGCCCTGCTGCCCTCATTCTTCACCTCCCCGTTGCCTCTTCCTTGTTTTCCCCTTGTTGTGATTTATTGGGTTGGGTTTTGTGGCTGCTTCGTGGCTGAGTGCAGGTAAGGTATGTAAATTGCTTTTTAACAGCTCATATGCACCCACATATACTTAGAAGAAAAAAAAAGAAAAGGCAAAATAATATGGTCAGCACTGAGTTATAGGAGACCAAGAAAGCATCCAGAGGTGAAAGTCAGCGGCTGGATGGCCAAGTCCTGTATCCTGTCAAGGCTCTCTTCAGAATAAACTGAGTGGAGAGCAAGTTTCATTGCTTTAAGTTGGGATTTTAAAGGAGGAGACTGCCTCTGTGGCTGAAGTACTTACTTTGTGATCTAGACTTCTCCAAATCAAAGGTATTTAATTTTTATAGAAATTTCAAACCCAAAAGTACAGTGTTTCAACCTCCAGTGACATCTTGCTGCTTGTCCTGACTTGGTCCATTCTAAATAAAGGACAATGACCACAGCAGTAGCAATTATAATGCAGCTGTGTAGCTTCTCCATTTCTGTTGTCAAAGCACCAGAAAGAACAGTTTTTAAGCATTGTCTGCACTTTATTTGCCTTCTAGTTCTTGATGTGAGGATACTTACTCTCCAATCTGCTCTTGGACTTGTCTCAAGGACAGCCTGGACCACCCAATCTAGGCTTAGGTTTGGAGTAAAAGCCTGGCTTATTTACAACTTGACTCTGCAGGTGAAGTTTTCTTCTCCTTTCCCAGGGGGAAAGTTTTCATTCTTCTGTGTCACCAAGTGATCTGCTCTGTTAAGCCAATACTGAGGTCTGTCTGAACTAAACCAGAACGTTAAATGTAGAAAGAGAACTGTCTGCTTATGCATGAGGTGGTGGGATCCATCCTTCTTTCATCATCACTGAGGCCACAGACATACCGTAACAGGTTTTCCGGTGTGAACATGTGCTAAGCAAAGTATTTCCATACTTCAGGCCTGCACAGCCTCAGATCTCCCCACACAGAACCCTTCTGCCACTTCCCATCTGTCCCTCCCAGCTCCAATCCCTTTCCTGAGCTGGCTGGGGGGTGAGCCAGCCCCTTGTGGAGTCACGGGCTTCCAATGGCACGGCTTAAAAGCCCTATTACAGGCAAGGACTTCGTGAGGGCCTGCTTGGAACAGCTTGGTTGTCCCTTCCTTTTTCCTTCTATGCACCCTTCAGCCCGCCTCGCCCCACCCCAAATATCTTCTTCAAGACAGAAAACTCAAGGCTTCTGCTTGGGACACATGGTGTCGTTCACATCTTTGAGGTAACGGGGAGACCTCACCGCAGTTACAGCTTCCCTGTGAGGGGCAGAGGAGGGGCAGGCACTGAGCTCTGCTCTGTGGGGACCAGGGACAGGACCCCAGGGAATGGCCTGAAGTTGTGTCAGGGAGGTTTAGGCTGGATATTAGGAAAAGGTTCTTCTCCCAGAGGGTGGTTGGGCACTGAACCGGCTCCCCGGGGCAGTGGGCACAGCACCAAGGCTGACAGAGCTCAAGGAGGGTTTGGACAACACACTCAGGGACATGGTGGGATTCCTGGGGATGGTCCCGTCCAGGGCCAGGAGCTGGACTCAATGATCCCTGTGAGTCCCTTCCAACTCAGCATAATCTGTGATTCTGTAACTCTGAGGGACAGACCTATTGAAGCAGGTCCAGAGGAGGCACCAAGATGATCAGAGGGATGGAGCAGCTCTGCTGTGAGGAAAGGCTGAGAGAGTTGGGATTGTTCCGCCTAGAGAAGGGAAGGCTTTGGGGTGACCTAACTGTGCCCGTCCACTACCTGAAGGGAGCCCACAGAGAAGATGGGGAGAGACTATTTCCAAGGGCCTGGAGTGACAGGAGAAGGGGGAATGGCTTCAAACTGACAGAGTAGATTTAGATTGGATATTAGGGAGAAATTCTTCCCTGTGAGGGTGGTGAGGCCCTGCTACAGGTTGCCCAGAGAAGCTGTGGATCCCCCAATTCCTGGAATTGTCCAAGGCCAGGTTGGATGGGGCTCTGAGCAACGTGGGATAGTGGACGGTGTCACTGTCCATGGCAGAGGGTTGGAATGAAATGGTCTTTAAGATCCCTTCCAACCCAGACCATTCTATGAGTCTATGACATCTACATCCTCCTGGAAAGCCACAGCTAATGGGGTTACATTTACCCTTCTTCTCATAGCTTCACTTATGGGCTTTTCCACGCCTCGGGGCTCTTGATGAAAAATGAAAGTTCCATGGGGTTGGGACTGCATCCTCCAACACGTCTGTGAAGGCCTCAGGGCTTTTGTACGGTCGCTAAGACATCACAAACAAACATGGTCTGTGAGCCCTGTCTTAGCATTCAGACTGCGAGCTGCACAAGGCCACCAACCTCCCAGGAAGTCTTCTGGTAAAGGAATGTAAAGTAAAAAGCAAACAAATATGGATAATCATGCTGCTGGCTAAGATGTGTTACCAAAAATTACCAATGACAAACCTCAGAATTGGGTGATTCATCCAGGCACCCAAGAAGCACTTACAAGAAACCACATGACTAATTATACTGGAGGTCAGGGACAGTTCTGTGCAGTTGACACACGTAATTATACACTTTACAAAAACCAACCCTTGTCCTCTCAAGGTAAATAATATGTGCTGTTATTGAGAGAAGGTTATGAACTGCTTGAAACTCCCCCTCTTGGGCTCCTTCTCTTGGTCATGTATTCATTATACAGCACCTGGCACAACAGCTACTCAAGCAAAAAAAAAAAAAAAACCAAATAGTCCAGACCAAAATGTAGCAGGTCAGAATTGCCCCTGCCAATGCTGATTTTTGCGTGGTGGCATTTCATGTGGGGGATTTCAACCGTGTTACACACACAAAGGCAAGAACTGACCTTGTCTTCCCAGATGAAATTTAGTGATACAATCTGGATTAGTGGGGTGGAAATCCAAGCAAAGAGGCTGATGAGCCTCTGCAGAGTTGTAAGTGATGTCTCTGGAAGGGAGGTGAAATGCTACGACCCCATCCCTCCTGGTGCTTCTCCTGTCAGCTGCAATGTGGCTTTGAAAATGCTGAGATGTTCTCACTTTGATGGGTAGAAAACTAGGTCTAAATTTGAATGTGTTTGATGACACTATAAGCCGTATAAAGCTATAACCTAATTATTACAGGAAACTCCTCTTTCGGTTATTTCAGCAAAATTTCAGTGCCTCTGTACAGTTGAAGAGCTGGAACAAAGCAACTGGGGTTTGACTTTCACAGTTTACCGAATGTGGCATTGATGGTGAACCGTATGGTGATGTAAAGGACAGAGCTATATTTGTTTAAGGAACCTTCAGGCTGAATTTCCAGCTTTGTGAGTGCTGGGAGAGAGGAAAGAGGGAAGTTCAGAGGAAAACAAATGTTTCCTGAACTTTGAGTTTCTTTGCTTTTATATATTACCAGATTTTTCTGTGATGTGACCAGCCGTCCTTTATAAACTTTGTTTTATCTCTGTGACATTTTGTGTCTAGAAAATTATTAAGCTGTCATATTTGAGGACTGGAAAGAGCAAAGGGCCGAAAGAGTTTGTTCTACCTGTCAAGTTACTCAGTTACAGCTGAGTCCCTTTGCAGCCACGCGTTTCCCCTGATGTACACACGCACGTGCTCTTCATGCTATGGGAGCTATAGATACAAACAAAAAATAAATGTATAAATCTGTAGGTATAAAAAATATACCACCTGATGAAGAGGACTGTGGGGCTTAGCAAAGCTCCCTATTACTTATTAGCCAGCCAGTGGGTCTGGCCTCTCTGTCTCTGTCCTTGGCAATAAAACAAAGATGAAAGGTAGCCGCTGATGTGGAGGCAGACTTGAAAGTACAGTAGCTATCTCAGGCCCTCTCCTTATCAAAGGCTGGGACAGCAATAACTGTACTAGATGGAGCAACAAGGACGTGGAAGGCTGGGCTGTCAAACAGTTACACCTTGTGAGCAAACAGCAGTTTCACATCCCCGCGGGCACCCAAACACGGTTGGCAGCTGAAGGGAGGCTGCAGCAGATGGTGCCCAGCCGTGGCACCAGCCTCCTCCTCCAGCACAGGCACCAGGGCAAGTGCCTCCCCAGCTGGGGAAACCTTGCCAGTGACTAGGTGGTGAAGGCTCCCAGGCAGAAGCCATCCCTCAGGCCAGCGGAGGAAGCTCAGCTGTCACCGACCTGGCTCTGCCAGGCTGGGAAAATCGTGTTGCACAGGCTTCCTCGGCTGAGAGTCCCACAGACCAGCCCCTACTCAGCCCAAAATCAAATGGCAGTGAGGTCAGGCTTCTTTACAGGTGTTAAAAGGCTCATCCCAAATGCTGACAGAAGGGTGGGATGTGGGAACAGTTTTTAGGGGCAGTAGATCATCCTTTAACAGGACACCACTAGAGTTTTAAACTTCAGGCTTCCTCAAGCACCACGTTGAAGCCAGAAGAGTTCTAGCTGATCCTAGCTTATCCTAGTGGAGAACTGCACTCAGCCTTGCCTTGAATCAGTAACTTGAACAAAAAAGATAATGCCCCTCTCAATAAAAAAAGAGACTGAGATACTGAATCAGTCGAGGCAGCTTTTGTTGGCTTCATAAAATGATTTTTTTTCAGCTCCCTAAATTTGTCCATTTGTGTCTCGAATGCACTAGGGCTTGATGTACCTGACAAATTGTCTCACACAATACAGCCAACAAACATGGCTCCTGATCGTGCCCTCTATCATGAAATTACTAAGTGAAGGTCAGAAAAACAATTTTTTTTTTTTGGTAGGTAAGCCAACCAAATCTTTGGAGCTGGGAGTGCAGTGTCAGTGCTGGAGTTCCTCTCTACAGATCAGTTTTTCAGTTAGAAGAAGAAAGTAGGAAAAAGCCACAAAGGAGATGTAGAAGGCACAACATATACAGCAGCAGATATTGAACTGGAAATAATGGCATAAAAATATGTTTTTCTTGGGTCACAAGGACATCATCAGCAAATGACACAAGATCCAATACTATCTTAAATACCAAATTCTGTGGCAAGCTTACTTTTTCACTACAGAATAATGGTGATGTGCTGGGTGAACCTATATAAGAAGGACATGGAACTGTTGGAGCAAGTCCAAAGGAGTCCATGAAGTTGATAAGGGGATTGGAGCACCTCCCCTATGAAGCCAGACTGAGAAAGCTGGGAATGTTCAGCCTGGAGAAGAGAAGGTTGTGTGGAGACCTCAGAGCACCTTCCAGTATCTGAAGGGAAGCCTGGGAGAGACAATTCATCAGGAACTGGAGTGACAGGACAAGGGGGAGTGGGTTCAAACTGACAGAGAGTAGGTTTAGATTGGATATTAGGAAGCAATTCTTCCCTGTGAGGGTGGTGAGGCCCTGGCACAGGTTTCCCAGAGAAGCTGTGGCTGCCCCATCCCTGGAAGTGTCCAAGGCCAGGTTGGATGGGGCTCTGAGCAACCTGGGACAGTGGAAGGTGTTCCTGCCCATGGTGGGGGATGGAATTGGACGATCTTCAAGGTCCCTTCCCACCCAAATCATTCTGTGATTCTATGTTGAAAGTAGCTTGGTACGTTTTAAGGAGATTTGAAAACATCAGTTGAACATAAAATTCCCGGTGAACAATTTTCCAGGTTTACCAGTGAAGCCTGAGGTAGCAAAAACTGGGGGTAGCAGGTTGCAGAAGACCTCTCAGGAAAAATAAGGCTTCTGATGCATTTTCTAAAAGTGCATCAGTCCTGCCCAGAACCCCGGCTGTGTCACACAGCTGATGTTCCTGGCAACCCCAAGAGTTGCTGGATCCAGGCTACACAGTGTTATGTAACGTGGTTTGCTTCATTTCAATCCTGATAAGAAAATTCTTGGAAGTCGCTTGAAAAACAGTAACTATGGTGCTGATTTGTTTCATTTTGCTGCTACGAGGGAGGGTCCCGAAAGCAGCCAACGTGATGGGAGAGGTGACGGGTACTGAGGGTGCTTTCCCAGGTGTTTTCTAAATCCTAAGAACAAACTAGGTTTTGAAAATTTTAGCTTGGAGCATTTTTTCCCTACTCTTACTTGTCATAGTGGTCAGCATTAATACTAAACACCAAAGTTCCAAATCACACATTTAACCTGGAAAAGTATCTGGGATGGCAGGGAAAGAGGGGGAACATGGGAAATGGGCCTGGAAATGGCATCTGAAGTAGCTGAGTCCCGTTCTCTGACCCCACAGGAAACCACAGGGTGCAGGTTCTTCCATACACTGACCAATTTTGTATTTTTAAATTGGGTAAAGAATTTTCTCCTCCTGCTGCGCTTGAAAGCTCCTCCAAAACCTCCTTCCTCTGATGCTTTGAAACATTCTCCTAATTTCCTGCTTATATTTCTCTAAGTGTAGCTTATATGTGCAAACATAGTCTTTAGTTTAAATAGCTCTCCTTTTTCACATATTTTCAGAAAGAAAAGTCATATAACCTGCTGAGATTTTTTTTCCCCTAGGCTAAAAAAGAGCTAAATAAGCCACTTTCTGTTGTGTTTTTAGTGTGAGATCACTTGTTCCATTTGTCTTAATTTCCATTGATAGAGCTAAATCAGTTCAGCTTTTTGAAAATTATCACCTTATAATGGTTCCAACTCTTAGGACCTCCTTGTTTTTGATAATTTTGACAATTTTTCCCCATCCTTTGCAGCAACTTCATGTACACCTTAATTGAAATCCTTGTTGCAGCTCTTCCAGTCTGAATTCATCAGTATTGGACTTGAGTGACCTGAGCTGCCTGCAGCATGCAAGAGGACCTCTAACATGGAAAATATTACTATTTGCAACCAGTGACCTACCAGTTTAATGTAAATATTCTCTAAAAGCATGGCTGTAGACTTCACACCGAATTAGTGCATCATTTTGGAGCCAGCAAATGGAGAAGGGATATAAATCTCCTCATCTCCCTATTACTTGTGGGTAAAATTAATACAGAGATGCTTGACTGCATTTCCTATGAATCAACAGCAAGTGCATCTGTATTTCTGGAAGCAGCTTTGCCCCTAGTGAATACCCTCGTGGTGAAAACAAACTAAATGAAAATTGCCTCCAAGATTTTTCTTTTCCCTGTCTTCAGCAGCAGAGAATCCCAGAACCGTCTCGCTGGAGTGACAGGAGCTGCTGGTTAAAACTGAGAGTGGGGCCCAGACACCAGTCCGTCGTCGTGACTTGGATAATTAGTCAAGTAACAATTCCACTGTTGAAAAGTCTGTGAGGCTGGGATCAAACCAACTCAGCACTGCAGGCAACTGTCATGAGATAAAAAGATAAGATGAATGAGCGTGTATTGCACTTGGAATGCACAGAGCCCGATATAGATGTAAAATATTATTACTAAATGCACTAGTGCTCTGTCGTAAGGAGGCTTTCTGCAAAAGCAACTGAATGGATAAACTCCGGAGACCCTGGACAGTCATGAAAATAAATCATGTGAGTAAAGCAGTACCTGTTCCTGGGCTGCACCCTGCTCTCCTGTAACAATGTCCCCTGGGCAAGGTTTATACCTGTGTGCCGTGGCCATAGCAACACCGCTGATGACAAATACAAGAGCTCGCTTGTGCCAGGTCGGTGAAGCCCGCAGGAGCAGGTCTCTAGGTTTCCACCACAGCAAGGAACTGCTGCTACTGGCGATGTGATCATTCTGGCAGTGCTGCCAGAAAGCTTGGGGGCTGCCCAGTGAAGAGCTTTGGTGCAGTGAGTGAGGTAAGAGAGATGCCAGACCCATCAGAACTCTTATTATTCAATGGTGCAGCAGAGCGAGATACAAGAGCGAGATACACCAAGACATTTCAGAGTCCTCTGGCAGCTCATTTCTTGCATGGTACCCTCCTGCCCCTCAGACTGCTGCTTTGCTCTGGTTGGCAATGCAAGGCATGTGCTGGAGCAGATCCATGGCTCCGGAGAGCCAACCTGCTCCGAGGCTGAACGCCCATCCGTGGGCAGCTACCGCACTCGCAGCGTGTTACGCCCAGAACTTTGCTGGCTGAGTCGCTGGATGTATAAACTTTCCCATGATCATCTGGACAGCTTTTCTCATCCCCTCAAGCACAAAGCTTGTAAGTGGGAACCGAGCCACTAAGACAAATTTCTGTGGGCAGAAAGCAACAGATACGCTCGAGTGACTTACTCGCATTTGCCACTGCGGTTGTGTGTTCTGACAGAGCCACCACAGGTTCACTCCCAGAGCGCAGAGTTTAGCTGATGTTTCAGACATGTAGCAGCAAAAGCAAAAGGATTTACTTGTGGATGATGCCGGGATCAATCACATATCCAAAGCACAATTCAGGAGTCAGCTTTGCTAAGCAGCGAGTCCAGAGGAGGGACACCAAGATGGTCAGAGGGATGGAGGAAAGGCTGAGAAAATTGGGATTTGTCCAGCCCGGAGAAGGGAAGGCTTTGGGGTGACCTAACTGTGGTCTTCTAGTACTGGAAGGGAGCCTACAAGGAAGATGAGGAGAGACTATTTCCAAGGGCTTGGAGTGACAGGACAAGAGGGAATGGCTTCAAACTGACAGAGAGTAGGTTTAGATTGGATACTAGGGAGAAATTCTTCCCTACGAGGGTGGTGCGGCCCTGGCACAGGTTGCCCAGAGAAGCTGTGGCTGCCCCATCCCTGGAAGTGTCCAAGGCCAGGTTGGATGGGGCTCTGAGCAACCTGGGCTAGTGGAAGGTGTCCCTGCCCATGGCAGAGGGGTGAAATAAGATTATCTTTAAGGTCCCTTCTAACCCAAACCATTCTGTGATTCTGTGATTCTTGCACACTGTGCTTTTACCACTCACTTTCTTTCACATCATGATCCTCTGGTACAAGAAGTTCTCACCAGAACATCTGACACCTCTTGCCTCTCTTCCCAGATGCAGAGAGAAGGAGAAACATTGGCTGGCAGCTGCCATAAAGTCACCGGTGTGGCTTTTTAATACCAGGCAGGCTCCTTTGTAACCCCCTGCCACACCACGTTGCTGCAGTGCTGCAAAGAGCCCCTCTGCAAACGAGTACCAGGCTAATTGAGAACACAGGCCTAAAAATAGACGTGTCTGGGAAGTGATGATTTTCCCACAGAAACATCAGGTTTTCATAAAAAACTCTGAAAACATGAGAGTTTTAAGTATAATGCAGAAAGGTTTTGGGTTACTGCGCTTAGATTTTATGTTCTTCTTTTTGACCAACACTGAAGATTTTTGTTGAAAACTATTTTTAACAAAAAACATTGGTTTCCCAAAGAAAACCACAGCTACTGACAAAATAATTTTTAAAAAATCATTAAAATGTTAGGCTCAGCTTACACTTTCCCCCCCCCCCGCTAGTCTGCTTTCCTGCTTTTTCTGTTTTCTGCCCTCTCGTTCTCATGTGCAGCCCATTTGTTGGTACTTACATGGTAACAAGTCCTACTAAGCGAAACTAGCACTTTCATCTTCCTCAGTTCTTCCCTCACTGCTTTTTCTCTTTTTTCATACTTTTTACTCTTCTTTTTCTAGCCATTTATCTTTATGATTAGTTATCTTTCCTTTACCTTTTCCTTATCATATTCTTCCCCTCCCTTTTTTGTCCAGCAGTTAGATGTCTCTAATAATCTTTGTTCCTTCCTGGTTCCATCTTTTATTCTTTCTGACACCTTTAATACCTGTGCTTTCATTTCCTCATCTTCTCCCTAGATATTAATGCCTGCTGGCAGTCTTTCCCAGCTGTATCTTTGGATAACACATATTCCATAGGGATGTTAAAAGTTTAAGTAATTTTTAATCATAACGGTACAAAAGCACAAAAAGTAAATATTATTATGACCATTTTAAGTGGGGAAAAACTACAAGCAGGAATATTGATTATTTTGGCCAAAGTCAAGAAGCAATTCTCCATCAAATGTGATGTCTCCTTCATCCGTCCCATCCTGTGGTCAGTCTATCAGACTCTTGCTCTTTCTCCTGCCACAATCCTTCTACTGCTGTGACACTGTATTTCAAATCTTCCTGGAAGCACTTAGACACTGAACTTCTGCAGGCTTCAAACCTACTTTATTCTTCATCTTCCATCACTTAGAACTTGCCCCATAAACTTTCTCATATCTGGATCACCAGGCAACAGCAGCAGAAGCAGCTTTCCTGAGGGAGGCTGGGTATGAAAGCATCTGCGGTCATTGCTTGTGGCCATTCTATGAGAAGTACAGAAAAAGTAGTTGTGAAGATCCAGGAGTCTTCATTCCACAGAATCTCAGAATGGATAATGTTGGAAGGGACCACAGTGGGTCATCTGGTCCCACCTCCCTGCTCCAGCAGGATCATCCCAGAGCACACAGCACAGGATTGTGTCCAGATGGCTCTGGAATATCTCCAGTGAGGGAGACTCCACACCCTCTCTGGGCAATGTGTTCCAGTGCTCGGTCACTGCACAGCAAAGAAGTTCTTCCTCGTGTCCAGGTGGAACTTCCTGGGCATCAGTTCCTGCCCGTTCCTCTTGTGCCATCGCTGGGCACCCCCGAGCAGAGCCTGGTCCATCCTCTGCCCCCTCCCTGCAGACACTGACACACATGGATGAGGTCCCCTCTCAGGGTCTCCTCTGGAGGCTGAACAGCCCCAGCTCCCTCAGCCTTTCCTCCTCAGGGAGATGCTCCAGTCCCTGAATCATCTCCGCAGCCTCTGCTGGACCCGCTCCAGGAGCTCCATGTCCCTCCTGTCCTGAGGGGCCCAGGACTGGACACAGCACTCCAGATGTGCCTCACAGGGCTGAGCAGAGGGGCAGGATCACCTCCCTTGACCTGCTGGCAATGCTCTTCCCAATGCCACTCAGGATTCCATTGGCCTTCTTGGCCCCTAGGACACACTGCTGGCTCAGCACCATCGTTGTTCACCAGGACCCCCAGGTCCTTCCCTGCGGAGCTGCTTCCCAGCAGGTCACTCCTACCCTGTGCTGGTGCCTGGGGTTATTCCTCCCCAGGTACAGGATCCTGCATTTGCCTTTGTTGAATTTCAGACACATCCTTCCTTGGAGGCATGGAAGGATACAGGTTCAAGTGTGCAGGACATCATACCTGCAGAAAACTTCATATGTGGCAGGATGAGCTGGGCTGCTGGGAGAGCAAGTGGTCTGTCCCTGAGAGGAGAAACAAAGAATGGGTTTAACAGACACACAGCATTTTCGTTTGGGTTGCTTAGATTGAGTTTCAGATTCACTAACCTGGGTGTTTTTCACATGAGTTTGGGTTTCAGAATGAAAACTTGCATAATGATAACAGGCCTTTGAGAAGAGAGCAGGAACTTGCCCCTGCTTCAGGCTGGGAAGGGTTAGTACTTGAAGGCTTCAAATTACTTACATGTGCATGACGTGTGTCAGTGGGGGATTTTTTTAATCATAAAACTAAAGAATGTATCTGGGTCCAGTCTGTTGGGCATGCAAGTACACCATATCTAAGAAGTTGTTTCTGCAGATGAGAGGAATCTGATAAAACTTGGAATGCGTTTCCAAGCAAAGTTTCCTAACTTTGAGGGGCCACTGAGGTTCTATTTTGTGTTAGGGCCATGTGTTAATTATAGATCTTCTATTTCTAGTGCAAGCTCTCTTCTCACCACCCCAAATGACTTCAGTATAGTTTCAGGGGATAGAGGCAGGCTAAAGCACAGTTCAGATCAAACACAGCAAGGGGTTTGTGCTTTTCCTCATCTTTTCTGGGAGGCTCAGACGTTTCCAGAGGAGGTGGGTGAGAGACAGCTACATTCCTCAGGCCATTCAGTGTTCCCTCTGCATGGCATGAGCTTGGGCTCAGCAATCTCCAACACAACCCTTGCACAGGCCATGTTTGTGGAGGTGAACATCTACAGTGTGCTGTGTCTCCGTGAGGTGAGTGTGGTGTTCATCCCATAAATCACACATGAGACCTCGTAAACACCACTCTCGTGTGAGTTACCCTGACATGTTGGCTCTGACAAGGCTTTCTGTGCCACCCATCCTTCCCAGGGCTGCAATCCTGTCAGCTCTTGTCTCCTCCACGTGTTTGGGCTTGAGTGGATCACCAGAAGTGCTGGAGGAAGTGGGGCTGGTGACTCAGTGGGCAGCATTCTTCCCTCTGAGTCAGGACTGACTCAAGCACCCGCATGTGGTATTGAGGGGGCTGTTCTGCTAAAGCTGCTGAGTTTTGGACACAGCTGAGAAGTCAAACTCACCACCACTTATGGCTTTTGAAACGTCTGTGGTCCTTCCTCAGCAGCAATGGCATTTACCCAGTATCTTGATCACATTCCAGTGTGGAAAATGCATTTCACTCACTTCCAGCTCCCTCTTTTGCTTCAGTGAAACAGTTTGTTCTTCATTAATGCAGCACAATGCATTAGTATCTCATATAAATACGTATACAGTATTTCATATTGTCTTTTGGCTTTAATATTGGCCAAAATGGCTTGCACACACACTGCAAAACTCTTTTTTCATATGTCATTTTTCATACATATTGAGGGATGAGCCTGGTCATCCTGCTCATACATACACAGTGCTTCCACAAATGTTAACCAGAAATCTGCACAGGTAGAAAGAACATCACACTCCTCAAAGCCCAGTTTATGTCAGGGACAATAATATCAAGGGAGAGCTCTTGATTTCATCATGCAAAATCCTTTTGCCACATAAGTTCATGGTGAAGTGCAAGTATTAGTGTCAGGGAGGCAACAGCCTTCGCCACACATGGCTCTCCTCAGGCAGTGTGCCTGGTCTGAAGAGGTCCAAATTCCTCTCTGTGTCCTGGTGCCATTACCATCCACAGCAAAAGTGATTTTTGAAGGCAACCAACTCTGAAAATTTTGTGCTTGAGCTCACCTAGAATCATAGAATATCCTGAGTTGGAAGAGGCTCACAAGGATCATCAAATCCAATTCCTGCCCCTGTCAAAGACAGCCCCAATAATCCCACCACGTGCCTGAGAGCATTGTCCAAACACTCCCTAAGCTCTGTCAGCCTTGGTGCTGTGCCCACTGCCCTGGGGAGCCTGTTCAGTGCCCAAACACCCTCTGGGGGAAGAATCTTTTCCTAATATTCTACCTAATCCTCCCCTGACACAGCTTCATTCCCTTCCTTTAGGTCCTGTCCCTGGTCACCACAGAGCAGAGCTCAGCACCTGCCCCTCTTCTTCCCCTCACGAGGAAGCTGCAGACCCTGACGAGGTCTCCCCTCAGTCTCCTCCAGGCTGAAAAACCCAAGTGCCCTCAGCTGCTCCTCATATGGCTTCCCCTCAAGGCCCTTCACCGTCTTCGCAGCCCCCTTTGGATGCTCTCTAAGAGCTTTAGATCTTTCTTCTATTGTGGTGCCCAAAAACTGCCCCCAGGACTCACTTTGTACCTGCTTTGCTCACTTGTCATGGCTGACAAGCCTCAGGACGTGCCTCCCTGTGACGGAGGCTCTATGCCAGCACAGAAACACACATGCTGCCCGATACTTGCTGTGTTTGATGTGTGCTGACAGCTCTTTATAGATGTCTGAGAAAAACAAATGAAGGCCGAAGCAGTTCCTGGTGGCCTCTGCCAGCTGTTGACAATACCAAATAATTTGCTTTTCCTGAAACAGACCTGATGCCTCTTGTGGATGATGTGGCGCGTAGGTGTTGTGTCAATCAATAAAAATTAAAAGTTGCTGAAGGGCAGGAACGGCAGCTGTGAGATTTCTTACTGCTTTTTGTTCACAGGGAAATGGTTTCAGACTCTGCTTAGTGGCTTGTGTGATTTACTGTCGCATTTATCTCACACGCTTCAGCAAGGACTTTCACAAGCAGATTGATTTTAGAACCCAGCTTTTAAAGGTGGAATACAAATGGTTCATTGATAAAAAACTTACTTGTGAAACCTTGTTTCTCACCTAAGCAGGTGTCCTGATCTGTAAGAACTGCTAAGCAGTTTTTATTTTTCAATCCATGTCAGTCTTCCTGGCGATGAGATTTTTTTTCCTAGAAATCATATGACTTCATAATTTTGGAGCTCATGGGCACAGAGGATAAGAGATGAATGGATAAATGAGGCAAATGCATCATTTATAACAATAACAAGGTCTAGATAACAATATAACTCTTTATAACAGCATCAGGCTCATCTGAAAGGTAGGCAGAGTTTTTATCCTTGTGACTCTGATCAGAAGTCTGTGCCAGAACCTCCCGGGTTTGATGGTTGTGTATTTCTCCTAAAACACTGGAACTGGTGTTTGGAGGTGGGTGGGTTCTCCATGCATGAAAGGGCTGGAATCCTGCTGCTGTCACAGGAAGAGTCAGACATTCAGGTAAAGTATTTCTTAAACAGCATCAAATAATGCTGGTGACTTGGTACCTGTGTGTCTATTAGCCCTGAGCAGTCAGGGTTAATTTCTGCAGTAAAACTGCCATTCTCAGGCACTGGGATTGGCAGCTCCTTCTAAAGCAGATGGTACCAACCCCTTTGGATGCAGGAAGCAGCTCACACCAACCATGGGATGCCCCAGGTCCCTCCCCAGAAATGAGTCTTCGCAAACATCTCTGGTGCAAGGCAAGCAAGGAGAGAGTGAAGTGATGCTCCACTACCACAAAGGTCTTGTGCCAAAACCATCAGCAAAACCTTTGGGTCTGAAAACAATCAAATAGCCATCTTTAACTATTACTGAGATAAAAAAGAGAGTTTATCTTTTGTTTAAACCCTCTTTACCATGAGGCCTGGTAAAAACATTTCTATTGCAATTGTTCTTCAGCAGGAAAGGGTGTTTTGAACAGAGCAGATCTAACAGAAGAGTGGATTCACTGGGGAAGGTCTTCATGCTACAGAATGTTTAGACATTTGACTGTAAAGCAGAAATGTCTCTGATGGAGGGATACATGCTGTGCCATGTGTTATCCCAACAAAACGCACAAGAAATTCTGCCACAGAGCCCTGGAGGTGATACCCCAACCTGTCTGGCATTGCCTCGTTGCTTTGTCTTTACAATAAGTTCTCTAAAGCCTGATGCTGATCCACAACCATCACAGGGTGGAGAGTGGGCACATGAGGCACTCAGAATTACACACTCATAATGTGGCATATCTATCTCGTATTTCATTTATTGGGCAATGTAGCTGAGGTTTTGGCTTTCAGTCAAAAGCAAGGATTTTCCCAAGAGGAGAAATTGGATGAGGAATTAAAGAAACCCCACCAAAATGACCAAAACACCTCCCAAGCACCGTTTTCCACTATTCATATTTGAAAGAATTAAATGTGGTTTTAGTGCAAGGAATAACTGTACGCTAGCCCTAGGGTTATGAACTGGATAAGCTATTAGGAATTTTCCATTTCTGACTGATTGTGATCTCACATCAGTGTAACTCTGCTCACTTTAATGGAATTACTTCAGAATTACTCTGATGGGAAAGCAGAACGAGGTCCTGTGATTCTATAACTATTTCTACTAAGCTGTTCACATATGCCTGGGAGAAGCAGCTTCTAAGAAAATATAGTGGAATTTAGAGCCCATTTTTCATCAGTTCAGTTAATCAGTTTACTTTGCTCTACTGATCACTTCTGCTGCTTTGCATGTGATTGTCCTTATAAGTGAGGTCAGCTTCACAAGGAAAGAAAATATGCTTTATAAACCCAGATGGTATCATTAGAAGAAGCAGACAAGTTGGGCACTTATAGATTTTTTTTTTTGGTAATCTTTCTGAAGACAAAATTTTACCGGTAATTAAGCATTTATTGTTCTATGTTATAGTTTGTAAAAAATGATGGATTGTCTTTATAAGATCCCAAGCTTTATCACCGAAAGATCTCCTTAAATGTTGTATTAGCAGAGCTGTTCAGCAGAGAAGTGGTCTTCAATGCTTACTTGGCTACACTGTGAGCCTGAGGAGACTGGGCAGAGAGGGTTGGAAGGGCTGAAGCTCCTTCTCACTGCCACCTTCCTGCATGGTATATCCGGCATACACAGGAATAGCAGGATCTGAGCCAAAAATACAGGAAGTGACCGAATAATTCAGGTTGATGGACATCGATGAAGTCCAAAGCCCCACTAAGAACAGAGCTAATTTCAGTTCTAAAAATAGGTTTTTTGGGGTCTTCTCTAGCCACCTTCTGAATATCCCAATATTGAGACATGATGATTTTTCTGAATATGCCAGTATTGATAAGTATTGATGTGCGTCTTTCAAACTGACAGAGAGTAGGTTTAGATTGGATATGAGGAAGAAATTCTTCCCTGTGAGGGTGGGGAGGCCCTGGCACAGGTTGCCCAGAGAAGCTGTGGCTGCCCCACCCCTGAAGTGTCCAAGGCCAGGTTGGATGGGGCTCTGAGCAACCTGGGCTAGTGGAAGGTGTCCCTGCCCAAGAACTAAATGTTCTTTAAGGTCCCTTCCAACCCAGGCCATTCTGTGATGCTATAATACGCCAGTAGGCACAGGACCAGTCATCTATAACAGACTAAAATAGAGATGGGCTTGAGGTCTGGAACGAGATGTGTTTCAGGGCTGGAATCAGATTTCAAATGGATTTAAGATTCAGAGATTTTGAAGAAAAACAGTATAACCAATCTAGTTCCATAGGGCTGACTCCAGCAGTTAACAATATCCCCAGAGGAAAAGAAGTAGCTTCTGCAGTCTTTTGATTAACTGAGCAGAAAATGAGCCACCCTCCCCTTTCGGTTTTAATTAGATATGAATGAACCAGTTCAAACCACATAAAAATTGGCTTCTAACTCCTCTGCATGTACATTAACCACTGGGTCACCATTTTATTTTTTTCTCTGAGAAAAAGAATTTTCCCAGAATGGGAATGGCATTTAGAAGCACTCCCACCACATTTGCCTCCATCCCGCGTCTTTCTCACCCACGGCTGTCCAAGTGGAAGGAGGACTAACACCGGGCTGGATAGGGCTCTGAGCAACTCGGTCTAGTGGAAGGTGTCCCTGCCCATGGCAGGAGGGTGGAATGACACGATCTTTAAGGTCCTTCCCATTCTATGATTGTACAACCACGAGCCATGACCCCAGTTCGTGGTCAGCCAGCGCTGGCAGATGTCGGTGCTTGGGTGGTCTCCTTTACAGCTGCTCAGGGAAGGAGAGCAGGTTTACACGTGCAGGCTGCTTGCCAGCCCAGAGGCAATGCAGGGTGTTTTTTGGGAGGGTTTAGGCGGGGGCGAAGGGCCACGGGGGTGCGTTAGTGCGGGCACCGCTGCCCTCTGCTGGGAGCTGCCGCCCGACGGGGCGTCCCGCCCGGGCACTCGCCTGTTCCAGCATCCGCAGGAACGGAAAGAACAGGCACCTTCCCTGCTCGCTGGGCTCTGTCGCATCTGGACACTGCTCTGTGTGCCTCTAGTCCAGGGGCAGAGCAGAGAAGCCAAGCCTTCTGGAAGTACGGAAGCACTTACTGAGAGGGCTGAGCTTGAGCTTCCGTCACATCTGTGTCCCGCTGTTATCCAAACTCCAGGATGGCAACACAGCTTTGCTTCCTCCTCACTGAGTGAAGAAAGCGTGTATTTGCTGGGAAGGTGCACTTGCACTGCAAACTTTTCCAGCCCATGGTATTCATATCTTAGAAGTCTGTCTCAGATGAAATGGACCTGGGGGTGCTGGTGACAGCGGCTGGACGTGAGCCCAGCTGTGCCCAGGGGGGCAAGAGGCCAAAGGCACCTGGCTTGGATCAGCAATAGCGTGGCAGCAGGACCAGGGCAGAGATTGTCCCCCTGTGCTGGGCACTGCTGAGGACACTCCTCAAATCCTGTGTCCAGTTCTGGGCACCTCAGTTCAGGAAGGACATTGAGGGGCTGGAGCGGGTCCAGAGAAGGGCAATGGAGCTGGGGAAGGGTTTGGAGCACAAGTGCTGTGAGGAGCTGCTGAAGGAGCAGGGGGTTGTTTAGCCTGGAGAAAAGGAGGCTCAGGGCAATCTTATTGCTCTTTACTACTTCCTGACAGGAGGTTGTGGCCAGGTGGGGATCCGGGATCAGTCTCTGCTCCCAGGTAATAAGTGACAGGACAAGAGGAAATGGCCTGAAGCTGTGCCAGTGGATGTTCAGGTTGGACATTGGGAAGAATTTCTTCACTGAAAGGACTGTCAGGCATTGGAAGGGGCTGCCCAGGGAGGTGATGGAGTCCCCATCCCTGGAGGTGTTCAAGGAAGGATGCTCTTATTAAACAGTAGGCCTTGTAAATGCAGGACTGCAAAGGGCTTTGCCTTGGTGCCTGCAGGGTGACCATGACACCAAAGGGGATGAGGACAGGTGTCAAGGCGCTTGTCATGCAGAACTTCACTCCTGGTAGTCCTTGCTGGCTCCCTTCTGCAGTCAGTGAGAATATTTACCCATAAAACCAGCCACTCTGCACTTTGGCTAGCTATGGGAAACTCACTATGGTCTTATTTCTCCTTTGACAAATCCCAAAGAAAGTCTCACCCAACTGAGAGTTTTAAAGTCATGCAAAACTCATAATCGAAAGACAATTTTCAAAGCCTCAGCCTTTTAGATAAACCTGTCGAAGCCTGTTCACCTAATTAATGAACAAAGATGCAGGAGAGGCAGAGCCTTGAAATGAAACGTGAAAACTAAATTCAGCATAGTTGAATATTCAGATATATAGGGGGAACAGAATTGCTGTGCAAGGGCTGGTACTTAGAGTGTAGGATGGTCTAGAGTAGGACTGCTGTTAAAATTGGTTTTATCTGTGCCTGTAAAACGGTGTGTGTGGGGATAAACAGTACTACAGGCTCTTACAGTACAGGATGGATATAAAGGGACAGCTTGAGCTGCTGAAACTTCTGCAAGTAATTGCTGGCTGAAATGAGTAAGAAGATCAAAATGTTGGCAGATTATACAACTTCACAGTGGTGGGGATGGACAGACAGTACAGAGGGAACTGGAAATACTGTTAGGCAAAAATAAGTTTCCCAAACATCTGGGAGAAAATACTCAGAAATCTAACTACTCAGCAGGAGGATGGAACTTGGAAAGCAATCAATGCTGAGGAACTCCAGGGTGATAAGGGCAAAACAGACATAGTCATAGAATCATGGAATGGTTTGGGTTAGAAGGGACCTTAAAGATCATCTCATTCCAACCCCTGCCATGGGCAGGGACACTTCCACTATCCCAGGTTGCTCAGAGCCCCATCCAACCTGGCCTTGGACACTTCCAGGGATGGGGCAGCCACAGCTTCTCTGGGCAACCTGTGCCAGGGCCTCCCCACCCTCACAGGGAAGAATTTCTTCCTAATATCCAATCCAACCCTACTCTCTGTCAGTTTGAAGCCATTCTCCCTTGTCCTGTCACTCCAGGCCCTTGGAAATAGTCTCTCTCCATCTTTCTTGTGGGCTCCCTTCAGGAACTGGAAGGCCACCATTAGGTCACCCCAAAGCCTTCCCTTCTCCGGGCTGGACAAATCCCAATTTTCTCAGCCCTTCCTCCCAGCAAAGCTGCTCCATCCCTCTGATCATCTTGGTGTCCCTCCTCTGGACTTGCTCCAGCAGCTTCATGTCCTTGCTGTGCTGGGCCCCCAGAGCTGGAGGCAGCACTGCAGGGGGGTCTCCCCAGGGCAGGGCAGAGGGGCAGAATCCCCCCCTGCCCTGCTGCCCACCCTGCTTTGGGTGTATGAACTTCTACTGTGACAGGAAGGAAATAAATGCAATGTGGGGCTTTACAGGAAGAGACATAGGAGGAGGGGAGGAGGAGGAGGAGGAGGAGATGAGCAGACCTGTGGAAGGCACTGCAGTCCTGTGTTGTGGCAGGGTTTGGGAGCAGCCACGAGTTCCTTCTTTAGCCAGAAAGTCAAGTGTGTCATAAACTTGAACACTTCAAGGGGACATGGGGCACATATGAAAAGCAGAGGATTTGGAAGACATCTAGGAATATGTAGGTAACTGGAATACCTTTTCCATGGGAGTTTCACTGCTGATGGGGGACAGGGGTGTACCTGTTCTTTAATACAAATACCACCAGAACTCCAGCAGTGACAGGAAGACAGAACACTGTGTTTAACACGAACTCAGGAGAAGGAAGAGGAAACTCTATTAGCCAAGTCCTCACCTCATTTTTTTTTTACAGTTTTTGCACCAAAACTCCTTTCCCAGAAGTCCTGGGAAATTATGCCTGGGAAGGTGGTGCTTTACCCATGAAAAATGTGGGTCCCTCCTAGCCCATGTGATGGTAACCAGCTTACATATGTATCACTGGCAGCCTCTAGAGGCATCTGAAGCCCTGCCCTGGTATTACACCACAGCATTCCCAAAACAAACCTGAGATGCTACATCTCACTTCATCCAAAGGGGAAAAAAAAGGCATGGAAAGGTTAAGCGACTTGCTTTGTGTTGCGCAACTCGGGGGCCCTGGAACGGAATGGAAATAGCTCTCAGATCTTTTATCCTTAACAGCAGCCAGCCGAGGGAACCTCTCCTCGGATCTCCAAGGATTTCCTCCTACGGCAAAGGCTTTGATTTCCCGTAAAGCGGGGAGGCCGGGTGGGAACAGCCCGAGGAATGCCATGCATTATTCACGTGCTTGCAGGCAGTGTGGAATGCGAGGGCTGAGGTGCGGGAGGCAGCAGCGCCGGGCCAGGAAAGCAGGGAGCAGCTCAGGTGGCCGGCTGGGAATGACCCACACGGGGATCCAAGGGTGACTCAGCCGCGCCAGGGGCGGGGGTTGGGGGGGGTGCTCAGCAAGGCTGTGCTCTGTGCCTCCTGCTTTCCAAGCAGCTGGTGGAGAGCGGTGCCATGTCCTGAGGTCACCTCCGGGAAGCCGAGCAAAGCAGAGACACTGCTGCTTCAGGGCTAAACCTCCCCAAATACGTGGCAGGAAACCTGAAACGCAGTTCAAGCTTAATTTTGCGCATAAGCCAAGACCTATATAAATGCATATAAGCTGCAGTTTGGGGCTCAGCCACGCTAGAGGCATGGGGGCAGAAAGGTCTAGCTAACGTGTTTAGTTAAGGTGGTGCTTGATGAGCTTTAGGAAGGGATTTTAGCACGTATTTGCTGGGATTTCAATGAGCAAATTTATGTGTCCAGGAGATCCCTGTCTGTCTTAAGTACTGTGGGCCCTACAGCAGTCATTTAACACTTCCAGGTGTTAGTTTTCTTAACTACAAAATCTGAAAAAAGTTCGTTCTCCAGGTGGTGGTGTTGGATACTGAAACAGCTCTTTAGAAGGAATATGCCATAAAAACATGTTCTGTGACTATAACTATTGTAAGTAAGGGGAATATAATTCTTCTTAATGATAAATCATGAGTAATTGCTTGGTAGGTCAAAGACTAAGAAAAAGAGAAAACAACTTGTTCTGCTGATGGATTTGAACTACTGTTCAAGATCAACTACCTGAGTAAAATCTGAACAACTGAATAAATCTGAACATTATAGACTTTTAGGCAGACTTTTAGCAGCAGCAGTGATTGACTTCAATTGAAACTAATTGGGTCAAACACCTTTGCAAATTTGCCCCTATGGCTTTTCTTAATACCTGAAATGTCTGTGGGTGGGTAGGTAGGTATAGGTATCTCAGCAAGTCACATTCTTCTCCTGCATCCTCAAAAAATGCCCAGTATTGTCTTAACTCTGCTCCTTTTTCTTCCAGTGTTAACACGAGGTCAAGTGAGAGCTGCATTAGAATCGCACTGGTGGCATCCATTGAATTTAGGCTCCTAAGAGGCTTTATGAAATTGGGCAAAAACTTGTGAATTCTTACTGTGTGTGCCTTTCCATAACTCCAGTTTTGTCTTTGAAAGGAGAGCTGTGCCTTTGAAATTGGTTAACACAGAGTCATGAGTTTGAAACTGGGTAACACTGGAGAAATGAAATATCACTGCAAGAAGTGCGGAGTTTGAAAGGGATAATGGCACTAAATGTGCTTTGAATCTGGGAGTCAATTTGGTTTCTGTTAACTCGGTCATGTGCACATTCTGAAAGAATTTCAGCTCTTTTTCTCTAATTTAGTGTGTCTCCTTAATAAATGTTTAACAGAGATTGAGAAGGTCATTCAATGTGATTTTCAGCATCTATGACAACTGGTCAGCTGTTAGGGGCTGAAAATACCATGTATGAATCAGATAAATTACCCGAAGTATTATTCTGATGGGTGTCATAATCAGGCGGTGCAGCTACTGAATGTCTGTAGCTGATTATTATTTCAGTTGCATTGTGGCAGCGTTGGAGAAGCACCCCAGAACATGACCCTGCTCCATAAGGCACTGTACAAAGACAATACAAAATAATCCCTGCTCTGAAGCACCAGCAACCTGAACTGTCTTTTGTAGCTCACTGCTTTTCACCCTTTTCTCATTTCTCATGTGTCTCCTGTTTCTAAGCTCTTCATGCTACCTCCTGCTAGTTTTCTGAAGCTTGAGGGTTTTCTTATTTCTCTCCATCTGTTTATTTCTTTTTGCTTGTAAGTTAACATGTCATTTATTCTCATTCTTTCGCATTTAAATCACCTGAATTTGTCCATCTCTTCCTCTTGAAGGAGTCCTCCTTTCCCTTATTTCTCCTCTGTTACTCTTCACCTTTGCTTCACTGAAGTCAGATTTTCAACCTGATGCCAGTTGAATTCTGTTGTGCCCAGGCACTTGTTCTTCCCTTTGATCTTGGTGGCATTTTGTTGTCTCCCAAATCCCTTGTACACTACTTAGCAACCACATAACAGCCAGTGGCCAATGAAACATCACAGTGATGGGATAAGGTAGATAAATATCATGTTATTACACAGATAAGTAACTGTAGGCAAAAAAAAAAAAAATGTAACGAGGGGCAGGATGACAGGAGTCAATGTAAAAGTTTGTATTAACCCAAAATTCTTTGTTCTCATCTCTCCAATATGTTAAATTCATTTCATGCTGAAGGACTGCTGTTCTTTGAAGCCAATGGCCAGAAAAGCTTCTCACTAAAGCCGGTGTCTGTGAAGCCAGGGCTACCCTAGATGTCTCCTGTCTCTGCTCTCTGACTTCAGTAGTTCCATAAGTTCCCTTAATTTCCAAAGATGGAGCAGTTTTGCCACCGATTCCCATCACTCTAAACGGCCTCAAAGAGCCAAAGAGTCCCACAGTGACCTGCCCTGGAGGGTGTTTGAACAGCAAGCAGAAATCTAGAGGGAATCCTGCAAATCCACAGGATTGCTGCCAGCTGTACACAAGGGTTTAGTACAAGCCACCCCCTGATCTGCCCCGGCCAGAGGGAAAATTAAGGGAATGACTCCACTGACCAACCCTTTCCCCACCAAACTTGATTTTCTTTCCAGAAAGATCATCTGCTGTTAAAGTAGGTAGTTTCACAGGCATCCATGAAGATGAAGGTTGTGGGGGTGAGTTCCTGGAGTTTCCCAGGTATTCCCCCTCATATCAGGAAGGACCAAAGACCTTTCACTTCATGGAGAATCTTGTAGATACAAATAGTTGAGGTGGATTCAGGAATCTGAATATCTTTGGAGTAAATTGCATGCATACCATTGAGAGGGAGGTGAACTGGAAAGATGTGATAACAACCCTCTGTTTGTGAGGAAAGGATAAGAAACCGAGAAAAAGGCCATGGAAGCTAGTGGGATAATATAATTGTTAGGGAATGTAAAGCTCAGCTGGATAATGATGAGCTGGAGAGATGTGAACAAGTATTTTTAGAGGGTAAATGAACCTTTAGAAACTGTTTTGAGTGGTGAAGAGCAATACTAGGTGTGGGTCAAGGAATTAAGCAGTGGAACTGTTAGGGAAAGGATCAAGGAATGCTTCCTAGTAGTGAGGTCTGGAGCTGGAGCTGGTTCTCAAGGGAGACATAAACACCATACCACTTGGATGAGTGAGGTGTGCATGTTCCTTTCCTGCCCTCTTCCCAAGGGAGTAGGGCTTTTCTCATCCATCTAAAGAAGCCTTTCCATCTCTAATTTCCTCTTCCTCTGTTTGAGTAGGTTATCTGATATAATTACATAACAGTCAAGTGCACAAGTGCAGGAAGAATTGATAAAATCAAGAACAGCTTTAACGAGGCCAGAAAAAGTAGAAAAATTGCATTAATTCAGGGGGACCTTCAAGGTCCTTTTGGTGCTGTTCAAGCAAAGAAATGGAAACACTGCTAAGACAGAAGAAGCTGGGTGGAGTCAGAAGGTTGATTTGGAACTAGTAGAGCATTCAGTAGTTTTAGTCTCCAGAAAGATGTAGGTAGTTTTCAGGTTAGATGGTGTTAGGAAGCACAGAGAGGAATTTGGGGAAGCAGGTCTGCTGTGCAGATATGAACCCTGCCTGCTGTACGCTGATGTGTCTGTTGGGGTGGGACTGAGTGGAGTGAGACAGAGAAGGAGGGATGGATGGCCACAGAGGAAGGGCCAGGCCCACATATCCACACAGAGGTCTGGCAAGGACTGATGCTGACCAGAGAGTGCTTAGAAATACACATTTTGCACAGAAAGCATCCATTTTCTGCATTCAGTTCTATTAGCTTATCAGTTAAACTTGATAGAAAGATGAGGAGAAAGCGGAATTTCATCTCATACAAAGAGTGTATGTTAATATCCAGTTATTCCTTGGAGGAAAGTGGAGGATGTCATTGCCTTCTAGACAGAAATTTTGAAAAAGCCTGATGTACACAGTAGTTCAAGGGCACTGGGCACAGCAATTGAATTTCTAACACAAGATAATACAATCAGGCCCACTCAGGATACCCCCAGGCCTAATGGGAAAACAGCACAACCAAAATGTCACCACAGCTCCTGAATTAATGGGGAGATAATTCCTGTTCTCAGAAGCAGAGACCTGACCAGTGGAGAAGCTACTGGGGAGCCAAATCTTCCCAGCAGTGTTACAATCCATCCACCAGTGACCATGGGGCACCTGGATTTGACCTGCTGTTACAGTGAGCAAAGAGCCTCAAGGACTGTATCAGGAGATGCCAACATCTGAAAAATTAAAAAAAATGGTAGGCTGGATTCAGCTTTTAGATAATACAACCATGAAGCAGGAGCAATGATGAGCTGAGCTCACCTCTGTTGCTCTGAAGCTGATCCCTGGTGGGAAGCAAGTCCTCAGGGATTTATTCATGGATTGGAAGTCCCTGCCCTTCTGCCCTCTGGTAGCTTTTTTGCCCCCTGTGTGCCTTATTTTATCACCATGATGTGGTAAAGAAACTCTATCGTGTTTGAAAGTTCTTGTATTCTATTTATGATATGATTTACTGATAGTATCTATGTGATGTATCACACCTGTATGCATAGCCAGGTATTATTCCGACACAAATGTCTCCCTGAAGTCTAGATGTATTTCTCTGTCATCTTCTGGGTGATGATGAGGAAGCTTTTCCTGCATTTCAATTTTGGTTGTGCCCATAAGGCATTGCTCTACTCCCGCTTCATACTTTTACCTGCCTATAACCCAGGATTAATAAAAAAAACTGCAGGTTAGGAGTCAGTATCAACACCAGGACCTGGCTTCTGGCTCTATAATTCTCTTCTTGAGGTGAAATCACTTCTTTGTTCCTTTTTATCTCCCCTAAAAGCAGGAATTATTCCCCTAAAGAAGGAATAATTTTTTTCAACAGGCTATGGTCCTTCAACAGCTCATGGTCCTTCCTGCATTTTTCTCAGCTATTTCTATTCATCAATATTATTGTTGCAGCTTAGACCTCACAGGTGAGTTATCGTTATCTCCAGCCAGAATAAACAAAAATATGGAAAAAAGAAAATAAAGATGTATAACTTTTACCTCTGTAGAATATCAGGGCAAGCATCTGTTTCAAAAACAAGGACAGTGTTTAATTAAGAGTGGACATCAGTGCTGCCTAACTACTGTCAAAATAGGTGTTAAGCAAAGATTTTCCTCACCAATATTTTCCCTGTGACTAGAAAATAAGTAAAGCATAATATCCATGGAACACCCCCCCACCCAGTTATCACAGTTGCACGGTTTTCCTTTGTTCACCAACTACAATATTTTTGCTCAGATTTTTTTCTGCTCCAATTAAAAATATTTGGAGCCCTTTTTCTATAAACCTAAGAAATATCTAACTAAGCCATTGCCATTCACTGCTATCCTACAAAACAGGCCAGGTGTAACCTTTGTTATTAGTGTTTTGGTTCTGAAAGTGGCTTGGTAAAAAAAGCAGCCAAAGTTCTTGGAAATATCATCAAAGCTTGTGGAAAAAGGAAAGCATTTGGCTCACATCACTGTTAGCGACAATAATCAATGCCCAGACAAGCACAGCTTCAAAAAATGCATCAAGAACTCACTCTATATTTTAAACAGACCATGAAGACATTCAAATTCTTCATCTGGAAGAGAAAAAAAGGGGAGTGGGGGCAGTTGGGGGGAGAGGGAGGGAGGGAGGGAGAGATTTCCTTCCACCAGGCAGGGAGAGATCACTTCACGCTTCCCTTTGGTAGGTTAGAGGGGAATTGTAAAGCCATCCCATGTGAACAGATGGAGGCAAAGGATCTCAGCTTTCACGGGAGCGGGTTAAAGATCCGACGCCTGGGACGGTGGGCGAGGCAGGGCCCAGCAGCAGGGGCTTTCTGCCCCCTGACAGTCAGACGTCTCCAGGGCCTGCTGGGGTGGCAGCAATCCTTGGGGAGCACCTCGGCAGGTTCTCAGCAGCCCGGCACCAGCTAAGCCCCAGACTTGTATAGGCACTTCACATTTAAGAGCATGTCTAATCCAATCACGGGCAGATTGGAAGCTATCTGTGTACCTCCCATATAGCATATTCTTGTCGGCTTGAAAGCAACCCTCTCCTCCTCAGCCTTCCCCCTTGTCTTCCTATCAGTCTGTGCAAGCAGTGGCCTCCCCCCTTGGGCACACGGAGCTAATCCTATTTACTCAGCCCATCAATTTAACAGCTTTAAATATTCGCATCGGGGGCGAGATGGATGCAGCTGAAAGGTTTGCAGCGAGAAGGAGGGGGGAGAGGCTGTGGTGAGCAGTGGGAGGCAGCCTTCCCATGCTGGCAAAAGCAGAAAAAAAGTCATTCAAAACGATGACGGCTGAGACGCGTCTCATGCTCCCTCACACACACAGAGCTGGCTACACATCTGCAGGTCACTGCACACACCAGCAGTGTCCCCTTGGCACAGCACAGCCCCTGTCTGTGGGTTGGCCATTTCTCTCTGTCCCGCTGGTCCCGCTCGCTGTGGTGCTGCTGGTTTTTTGGTAGGAGTGGCGCGGTCTGGTGGGATTTAGCCCGTGTTGGCACAGGCATGTGGTCTCTCCTTAAACTGGAAGGTGTGTGTGGAGGGAATGAAGCAAGAACAAACACAGAGGGGGCCAAGCACCCCCTAAAGAGAGCAGGTGAGCCTCCTGCTCACGCACATGCAGTTGCAGAGGAGTTCAGTGTGACCAGAGAAGGCTTTACCTTAACTCCGGTTCTCAGCTATCTGTTTACAAATTCCTGCACTGAAATTCCTCCCTTTATCTGTCCTGAGCATCCTTTATAGCATCCTTTAGCTATACCTCCTGTGCCCTGGTTGTAGATTAGAGCAATCCTGAGGAGGCAAATCCTTCTAGGACGAGTGGAGAATACAATTAGGAAGCTGTTCAAGGAATCACAGAATATGCTGAGTTGGAAATGACTCACAAGAAGTGTTGAGTCCAACTCCTGGTCCTGTACAGGACCATTCCCAAGAACCCTCGAGAGCGCTGTCCAAACACTCCTTGAGCTCTGTCAGCCTTGGTGCTTTGCCCACTGCCCCAGGGATCCTGTTCAGTGCCCAACCACCCTCCGGGGGAAGAACCTTTTCCTAATATCCAACCTAAACCTCCCTGACACAGCTCCAGCCATTTCCTCGGGTCCTGTCACTGGTCACCAGAGAGCAGAGATCAGTGCCTGACCCTCCTCTTCCCCTTCTGAGGAAGTAGCTGCAGTGAGGTCTTCCCTCAGTCTCCTCTTCTCCAGCTGAACACACCAAGTGCCCTCAGCCGCTCCTCACACGCTTCCCCTCAAGGCCCTTCACCATCTTCGTTGCCCTCCTTTGGATGCTCTATAATAGTTTAATATCTTTCTCATATTGCAGTGACCAAAACTGTGCTCCCAACCTCTTGCCACTGCTCCAAATGATCCTGGAGTTCACAAAGAAGCAGCACCCACCTCTGAAACCCCAGTGAACATTGTGTGCCCCTCCTCCAGCACTTTTGCCCTTACTGATCACTTGAACAGTGGAATGACTCTTGGCTTGTGGTTTAACCCACCTGCATGAGTCACACCTGAATTCCTCTCCTTACCTACCAGAGGTTAAATAGAATTTTGGTGCCTGTTGCCTTTCAGGGTATTGCAGTCTTTGATGTGCAAGGGACTTGTATCTGTCTGACATTTCAACCTGGCAAATTTTTTACATTTAACCTGCTCTTTTCTTTTCTGTTTTGTTCTCCTTGAATGCTTAGAAATGTGGTGTGGGGTTTTTTTTCTCAGCTTGCTCTTGCTGCTTGTGCTAGTGGAGATCATGTGTGCTAACAAAAATCTCAAGAGTTTTCCAGTGCCAGTAGGCAGCTAATGTGAGGATTGTCTTTGATGATCCAGGCTCGGGCTCTGCCCCTAAAACACACAGACATATTTCCATCATTCTGCATTAAGGCTGAAATGGAGTAAGAAGACGAAGTGCAGCAGATCCCTTCTTCACTCATTCTCTTTCTCAAGACCTAAAGGTACTTCCCTAAAAGAGATCCCAGTGTGTTTACCTAGTGGACAACACCCTTTTTCCCCAGGCTGAGAGCACTTTGGGCAGTGACTTTTCAATTCAAGAGGGATATTCCAGGCTTGCACCAGTAGCATTATGGAGTAAGACAGAGGAAGGGAAGGTCCTTTATTCATCCAATTAGCAATGGGAGGTTATGGCAAAGGACAGTACTCAGAGTGTGCACTTTTCCAGCTGCTGGCATGCTGTGAGCCTGACACACCCCAAGGAATCCAGAAAAAATTCTTGAGGCATGAGAATTATTTTTCCCCTGCCAGCTCTGCCTCCCCTTCTCCTCCAGGAGGGAATTCCCACGTGCTGTTTAGGGATGCATCTTCGTTTCCCCATTGCTCTTATCAGCAATATATGTAATCACTGCATATTGATGGAAACACAGACACTATCTTTTTGAAGCAGACCCGTGTTCAGCCCAATATCCTGGGGTTTGGTTTTGTTTTGTAAATCTTATCCTCCTCTTTCATTTCTTGGCATTAATTGCTCATGCTGTCCTCTAGCTTGGTACAGTAGGGTCAAGTATTCTCCTGTTTTAAAAGCAATGGGGATGTTTGTGGTAGAGAACAGCAGAAGATTTGGCCAGTGCAGCTTCAATTAATTGTGTCAGCCATGGTGATATTCAACCATCAGGGAGCAATTCACTCGGAAAAGGTTGAGAAGAACTGCACATCAGAAACCAGGGTCTGAGGTGAGGAAGCAGAAAATCCAAACCTGGGGGAGAGTGATCAGTCTGTCACAGCTGGATAGGCAGGACGGATGGGACTGCATGGAAAATGGGATCAGGATTCGAGATTCAGGGTATTAAGAATGAAGGCAATAGGAAGGACGTGTTTTTTCCAGCTGAGATAAAATGGTTTTTACCTAGAAAGCCATTAAAAGTGGTGGTCCTCTCCTTTTCCTTGGCATTATTTGGTTGTTCCCACTGGTAGCTCTGTGAGATCTCAGGCTGTCACAGGGTCAGCTGAATAGGTGAACAAATATGGCTGAAAACAAACTGTTTGCTATCCCCGGTTTATCTGTCGATGGACTGGGTCCCAGATCTAGCTTCCACACAGCTCTTCAAGCAAGGATGCTGGCACAGGGGAGAGGATGTCCTCAGCCAGAGATCCACATCACTTCAAACACTCCCCCCCTGAAAACATCAGGCCAAAGCAGCTGATGGAGTTTGGCTGCATATGCTCAAAGAGACTGTGAATAAGCAAAACATACTTTAAGCTGAGCAGGCCTGGGCAAAACTGAGCAGTCATTTACCTCCCACAAGCTGCTGCTCTTCAGAGGCTGTGGGCTGCACAAGTCGTGGCAGGGCCCACAAGGAGGTCACACAGGACAGCCCGGTCAGAAGGAGCTGCAAAAGGTGGTCCACAGGGTCCAACCTCCTCATTTCTGCTCTGGGCATCAACAGTCTGTACTCCCCAGCAGCTTCCCACCACGGAGCAGCACTAGTGTCCCTAACAGGATATAACTACTTTAGGGGGAAAAAAAAAAAAAAAAAAGGATAAAGAAGAAAAAAGGATGACCAGCTTCCAGCTTTAGATGGAGTGATAGAGGGAGCTGTATCCCGGCAGGCAAGATTAGCGAGACAGATAGACGGATTAGGGGCAGACAGAGTTTTCATCCAAAAAGGGGAAGCTCCTCAGGACATGCTTTTCCAAACAGAGGGTATGTGGCTTTACTGAGTGGATAGTGCAGGAGGTGAGCCAAATCCTCACCTGGAGTGAAACAAAAAAGCCCTCCTGCCAGTGGGACTAAGGGCTCATCCCAGCTGAGACCTGACCTGGTGTGTGAATGGCAACAAACTTCCCACATGTTTTCTGCTGCTTCTGCTCCTGTCTGAGTCTGTGACCTGCCCCTACTCAGGGAGAGGTCAGGGGAGCCATGCACCTTTGAGGCCACACAATGATCTCATCGGAAGTTCAACCCCAAGACATCTCCCCTAAGCTGCATTCAGTCGCCCCTGCCCTTTTGTTAGCAGTGCTGGCTCTCCCTGGGAGAGGCACTGTGACACTGTTGAATTACCCTCCCTTATTCACAGGATGCTGGTTCTTGTTTTTTTTTTTTTTTTTTTCTCAAGAGCTTTGATGTGGAGAGGTAAGGACCAAATGTCCCACACCCTCTCTGTCACCCATCAGCTGCCGCTGTTGTGTTTCAGCACCTCGCTGGGCTTCAAGCGGAGTTAATCCCTCTTCACTCCCAATTCCTTCCACCCCTCCTCGGGCTCTGCTGTCCGCAGTGAGTTTAGTTGGAGCTAGATCACACACACACACCGCTGGAGTCCCCTTCCCTGGCAGCAGAAACTGGAGTGACCCCGGCCTAGCCACGGGAGAAGAGAGACAGTCAGTGAGCCCCGGCGGCTGCCGTGGTTCTGCCGCTGTGCGCCAGCACAAGCAGCAAATTCCAAGAAGATGCGATCATCAGCAGCTCTGTGAAGACAGGAAAGTGGTTACAAATGCTCTCTGCCTCAAATAGAGAGAGGGAGAGAAGAAACCGCAGTCTGGCTGCAACCTCACCTCGTGCTTTCTGATAATCTGCTGTTTAGAAACACTCGCTGTGGTATCTGGGGATAGGTAGAGGTTGAAAACACCCCGATGGATGCAAAGGGACTGGTTTATCCTGGCCAACACAAACATAGCCTGCTTCCAGCATGCATACAACAGCCCTCCTACAAAAGGGAACAGAGGCAGAGGTTTCTTCCTCAGAGCTGCCCACATGGCACATCCCGGGAGAGAAGAATTTGCTAGGGCACGTGGTGCAACCATCCCCTTCCAATTGAGGCAGGGCTGTTTTGTCCCAGCATGGGCTCTGGGGCTTTACATGTTGAAGTCCTCCTTGCTTCAAATGCAGTGTCTTCTTCACACACTGATGCTGCTCAGCAGAGAAATACGTCTCATCATCATCAGGTTTTGTCCCAGTCTTCTGACCTAAATTGTCTCTATTTTGATAACATCCTGCATATGCATCTGTTTGCCCGAAGAGGATGGAGCAAGTATTCACAAGCATCCCTATCATGACAGTAAATGGCAGAATGAACAAAGCTGAAAGTTTTCTGAAATGTTTAATTAGCAGTTCAGTGGCCAGATTTTCCATCCAGTTCAGTGGCCGGGCATGGTCCGGTTGGAAATTATTGGACTGGCTGCAGTGCAAAGAGATGCAAGGAGAAAATATTACTCATAGAATCACAGACTGGTTTGGGTTGGAAGGGACCTTAAAGAACACCCAGTTCCAACCCCCTGCCATGGGCAGGGACAGCTTCCACTATCCCAGCTTGCTCAGAACTCCATCCAGCCTGGCCTTGGACACTCATTGATGCCTCCCCAGCCAGTTTGTACCAGTCCTTCACGAGCTGCTTCACCAGCTGAAATTACACGTTCCCAACACATCTCCGTGCTCCCCTGGTGAGGCCCTTGCTTCAGGAGCTGTTTGGGAGGGCACATCCCTGAGCTTGTCTCTCACGGCTCCATTGCTGCAAAGCTGCTTGGATCCTATCCTGCCCCAGCCTGAAAAGGCCTCCGTTATTGATATCCGACATTCCTTATTTTTATCAAAAGGTTTTACTGAAGCCTTGAGTTTGCCACAGTGGGTATCCTTTCAAAATCTGCCAAGTTCGCTTTAGGAAAAACAGATAACATTACCTTGGTATTTGTGGTATTCCTTGTGCTGCTCTTCCCACTTCAGCGGAAGACTGCTGAGGATGTTTAGGGAAAGGCTAAGATAAATGTTCCTCGATATCAAAATAAACAATAGAGGCATATGTGCAGCTTGTATTATTCGTGTTCACACTGGATTCCAGTTTGACTTTAAAGGGAGCTGCCCCAGACCTTTTAGGCTGTTGTTCCCAAGTCCAGAAGGCTCAAGGGAGCTGTGTGGTGAATAACATCTGATCTTATCCACGGGGCACAAATGGTTTGGAGCACAGCACTCCCAAACTGCAGCAGGTGGAATCTGAAGTCTGTGCTGCTAAGAGCTGTTCCTCTTCCCACCATTCCTCGTGTTGGTCTCCCAGTGCCCTGGGAGCATTGCATCTCCTTTGAGGGAGATGGATGGGAAGGCCATTGCTCCTGGCATGAGCCTGGAATGGGCAGAGTGGCTACATCTTGTACCCAGTGACTGCCCAGAATGTGGCTCCTGTTTGGAGCTCTGCACAGCTGGAGGAGGAGGGTCTGCCGAGTTTCTCCCACAGGAGAGCTCTCGTTCCAGAAGACAGACCCTGACGTTCTTGATCGAGTCCATACAAACCATCTAAGGCTGTCTATCCATCTGGGCATTGCTCCTGTAGGGACACTTCATGCAGAAACTCACAGAGAAATGATGATCCACTGGGATTTGAGGCAGAAGTGAGGACATATTCATGTACATATACATGTGCACATGCAAATAAAGAAGTTTCCCCACATAAAGCCCCTCTTTTGGGATGGAAGCGTGTTGCCAGCATTTAGCAAATAATAAATAATAGTAACAGTACAAGAATTCTTCCACAGAATAATTCAGCAGCCACAAAAATTACCATAACTATCCACCAGCCTCTGGTCTGGCAGGGCGAAAGCCAGAAGCTTAACGTGCTGCATAAGAGGAAAAGAGAAGTTCTCCAGAGGGCAGTCCTTTAGTGGTCCAAAGGGATCGTGGTTTTCCTGCTTTGAACTGTGTGCAAAGGAAAGAGTGAAGTTCAGAGCCAACCCACTGACTAGTCAGGCCTACTGTTTGAAAAGGCCAGATACTGAATCCTTGGTGTTTAGTTTCTCGTGCCAGGTTCTTGCTCCCATGTAACCCGGCAGTGCTTGAGGTCAGGGTGGATAGGGGTCTGAGCAACCTGGTCTAGTGGAAGGTGTCCCTGCCCATGGCAGGGGCTTGAAAAGAGATGATCTTTAAGGTCTTTTCCAACACACACCATTCTGTGATTCTACTTGTTGCATCAGCAGATGACAAGTATTGCACAGCACCCCAGCACAAACCACTTGGTGTGTGCCAGTCTAGGAGAACAAGATCAAGGCAAATGATAGCTAATTCAAGCCAAAAATCACCATTTCAGAGCTAAGTGAACAGACAAAACATAAAGTGCTATTTGTCCTTTAGAACATATAACATGACCTGCTCCACAGCCTAATCCTGCAACTCCCACGGGATGCAATCTGATGCCTCAAATATCCTGCTCCTATTAAAAGGGCTTCTAAGAAGCACCTGATGAGAGACACTCGTACAATTTCAAACAAAACAAAGCAGAGAGAGCTGCACGGTTCTGGAGGCAGTGGTGCAAAACACAGCAGTGCAAAACAAATCCACGTTTGATCTCTTTCTAAGAAGACACTATCTCAGAAACATCTCTGTGTGTAAGGCACTGCCTAGAGAGCTGTGCCTGGAAGGCTGAGGTGCTGAAGACTTCTTTTAGATGTGCTGGCTTATTCTGCTGACAAATCTAAGTATTTGGGTTCAGTTTCACCATGGCTGCTGTTGCCGCTGCAATGCCACCCGTGGTCCTGCAGGGAAAGCAGGAGACAGCAGTGGTGTTGGTGGTGCCTCAGCTCCAAGGGACAAAATGCTGGCTGGGTTCTGCTCTCACTTCCACAGAAATAACTCCACTGCTTTCAGCACAGTGATGCTGTCAGCTCCAAATTGGATCTGTTGCCCTTGCTGGGTATGTCTTAGAGCACAACATTGCTGGTGTTGTTGCTGAGGTTACAGGATGGAGCAATGATGATCTGCATCTGTGTTTTCCTTGTTATGGCAGACCTTTCAAATCTACCCAAGGGAAGCTTTGACATGGGAAACCCTGTTGTCTCTTCAGAAACTCCAGATAGGCTTAGCTAGTACAGCAATGGCTTTAAAAATCTTTTTGCTCTTTCCTTGTGATGGTCAGGAAAATAGCAGAATCTCCACGATACCACTGGACATGGACCCTTGAGCTCCCACTTCAGAGTGGTGTTCCTTTGGGAATATCTGGTGGTAACTCCTTACAGAGGCAGCTGGCCTTGATTTTTAATTCCAGGCCAACTGACACGGCACGCAGAAACTATTCCTGAGCTTCCAGGATTTCTGCTGAGACTGAACACAGGTGATCCTGAAGACAAAGCCCCAGGGGTGTGTGATGCAGTCCTGGGTATTCTGAGTGTAAAACTCTGCCCTGGTGGGGTTGATAGGCAGTGTTCTGACACAGCAGTTCTTGTAGGGTTTTACCTCTAAATAAATCCCAGGGAAACAGGTACAAAAACAAGCTTATTGAACTGGCATGGCCACGTGCCTAAAAGTGGGGAAGTGACACATCCTGATTGTCCAAGCAGTGGAAATGGGGATAATGGGAGGGTAGGGGAGTTAATCCGTTCCTAGATGAGGCAGAGTCCATCTCCTTTCCTGTCTAGCAGATGACTTTGCCCAATTTTATTTACAGCTGGACACAGTGCTACAGAGAATCATGGTGTAAACCATGTTCTTTTAGTGCTTTTATTGTCTGTGTTGTCTGTAGGATGTAAGATCTTGTGAAATCAGACTCTCATGCCAGGCACTGAAGAAGATACCCGTTGAAAGAAGATGCCCGTTCTCGCAGGCTTTTAGACTAAATAACACCAGACTAAAGCAGAAGCCTGGATGAGGGACTCGGTGGAGTTCCTGCAGCAAGTCCATGTCCAAGGTGGAACGGAGCACATACATCTCCCACCCTGCTCAGGAGGAGGCTGCTTCCCAACCCACCTTGCACTGATCAGAAGGTTATGATTTTCCTGCCTGTTGCTATAACACACAACCTGGTTTGTAAGATAATGTTAAAATTATGCCTTCATCAATAACATGATCCAGTTTCTGTTTACTGGTAACCTGATCTCTTTTGCCTATTCAGAATTACTAGGATTCAAGATAACCTAAGGAGAACTGCACATCCTCATTTTGCCTCACTTCTTAAGTCCTGTATGTGTTTATCCTTAGCCATAATTCTTTCCCCAGCCTTGCTCCTACTCCCAGCCCTGACCTTATCCTAGGCTGTCAGAATAGAAGTTTAAAAACAAATATGCAGCTAGTTTCCTTTCTTTTTCTTCTTCCTTTTTTTTTTTTAATGCAGTTCAACAGGCTTAAAATACAGAAAATAGACCTTCCAATTTTCACAAACTGCCGTGATTGTCTACCTGCTTTGCCTTATTTTATGCTAAAACCCATACCTCCATTTCAATTTCAGAGGGAAAAGGGGGCTGCCTTCCATTCCAGAGCAGAAGTGGTAAAAGCACAGGTCGGCTGATATTTATGTGTAGACTTCAGACATAGGTAACCAAAGCTGAGAGAATGATAAAACACTAACGTGCTTCTTGTTGTTATCGTTGATAGTAATGGCTGTATTGCAAGTTCACAGCTGGTGGTACAACACCTGTAGCAATTACTACATGGTGATGGTTGTGACAGGTGTTACATGAGTCCCTGACAAGTTCAGGGTGAGGAGAAGGACAAGGAACAAAGGTGTAAATGAGATACAACTTGTCTGAGCTGCCTGCAGTCACAGAGCCTTAAGTGAGGAGCAGAGGACAGAAACTTTCAAAATCAGCCACCTGACCCTGGAGCTGAAGTACCAATTTCACATGTGACTTGGGCTTTTAGGAGCCTACATCCCATAGACTTCACAGGGATTGAGCCTGCTTGAAAGACAAAACCAGTTTTGCTCTTCACTTCAAAGGGAAGAGAATCTAGCCCTGTCTGCAATCACTTCAAAGATGCTGGTGGAGCAGAAGGACTTGGAAGCAGAGATAGCCCAGCTCTGTGCCCTCTGTGGTGGGAGCTGCCTGTTGGCTCCTGCTGCCATGAGTGAGGAACTGACTGGGTGGGACAAACTCCATCTGCATGTCGTTATGCTGCTTTTTCACACAGTTGTGCTGGGATATGAAGTTGGAGTGAGCACAGTGCTGCTATTCACACTGCATATGAATGGACAGAAAAGGTGTGCCTCATCACAGAATCAGTCAGGTTGGAAAAGACCTCTGAGATCATCAAGTCCAGCTTCTGACCAAACACCAGCTTGTCAACCAGACCATGGCACCCTCTACTCACCCAGTGACCCCTCCATCCAGGCTTCCCTTAAAAACCTCCAGGGACGGTGACTCCACTCCATCCAACTCTTCCCAGGCTGCTGCTGCTTTACTTTCCCTGTCAGGGAGTTTTGTTTCATCCCTTTGCTCTGCCTGTGCGTGTAGGAAGCACATCAGGGCACGGCTGGGGGATGAGGGGGTTGATGTGTTGTTATTCTCAAAGTTGTAACAAGGACGGGGAAAAACGAGTTTGAAGGTGACTCGGACGCCACTTTTTTCTACTGTTATTTATCTTGTGCCAGTCACAGACCTCATGCTGGCTGCCAGAGGACTAGGAAGAAACAGTCTTCACAACTCCTACGATTTATTACCCACACTGCAAAGTTTAATTTCACTTTTGAAGTACCGGCGTTGCCCTGGCTGAAAAAAAGGAGGCTGGACAAGCATGCTTATGCTTGTAGTGGTATTGGAAAATTTCTCAAGTACCTGTGGGCAGGTGTGGCTCACATACTTGGGTTAAATCAATCTCCAAATCTAGGGTCAGGAAGGAATTTTGCCCTAGGTCACATTGGCAGGGACTATTGTGCTGTTTTTGTTTCCCTTGCTTTGCAGTGTGGGTTGTGGTTGCCTTCCTAGATTATCTACTGCCATCTTAAGAAATGCTAATGACCCAGGCTTTAGGTCCACAGGTGGAATAGTAGATCCAACCCTGCAGCTCCCAGGCCTGCCCCATCCATATAGTCACCGCAGCCACTTTGTGTCCCCGTGCAGAGACTCCAGCACAAAGCTCCTCAGGGCTGTCAGCATCCTTCAGATCCTTCTAAATATCTGATTTGGAAATCTGGCCATGCTGCTCCTCTCTCTGGTTCTTTCCCTATAGTGGAGCAGGTTTTCAGATTGTTTTGGATGGTGGAGCATCTTGTGATTAGGACAGGGCATGGATGTTCCCTGGAACTTGACAGACTGCAGGACGCTTGTGACTGTGATGCCCTGGACTTGTGGATGTGGGTGATCTTGCCTGAGTGCCACAGAGCTGTCACTTGGTTTCCTGTGTTGCTGGGGTGGGGCTCTGTTGGTACTGTTCCCTCTTTTTCAGTGGCATCTGGTACAAAATACTAGAAGGTTTACATTTAAGCCTTTCTGTTCCCCTACCACTTGTGTGGGATGACTGGAATCGCAAAAGGTGCGCTGTTGCATGATCCAAGAAAGCCAGAATGAGAGAGCATTACTTTGGAGAGATGGCAGTGTCGTAAGCAGGCACTCTTCCTGTTAATGAAAGCACTTCAGGCATAATTGCACTGTTAATTCATTTCAGATATGTTGTTGCATCTGACTTTCTCAACTAAGTGATTAAAACAAGAAGTCACTTGGGGAGTGGCTTGTGTGATGTTAGTATTAATAGGATGAAAACAATCAGAAAGTTAGGGGCATTCTTGTGAGGCACTGAAAACCCTTAATGAGGCCTTAATTATGCAATAACTTCTTTGCAAGCAAACACATGCCTATTATCATTATTATTGTGCCGATAGTTGATATCCCACTGACACAAACAATTTAGAGAATTCCAAGTATTATGCAGCTCTCCTGCCAGCTTGGAATAGGCTGACACAGCTACAGCTACCTATTTAAGAAGATTAGCCTGATTTTATTTGCATAAGAGTTTAAAGTGACAAAACCACTGGCCACACCCAGGAAAGGATCATTAAAAATTAATTACTGCACATTCTTTTATTGGCTGTGTGGTTCACTTCTGAATGCTAAATCCCAAGAGAGATGGCCTGGGATATCTTCTTCCCAGGTTTTCTAGGTTCTTAGAATGATGGAATCATAGAATGTGCTGAGTTGTAAGGGACCCATCAGGATCATCGCATCCAACTCCTGGCCCTGTGCAGGAATCACACCATGTGCCTTCTTGGGTGTGCAGAGAAAATGTCTCATTATGCCTTCTGACAAAGAAAAAGGGATCTTGTGTATAAAGTACATAGGTATTCTTAGGTGAGCATTCCCTAGCAGTGCTGCCAAGCAAATCTTTGCATTCCTTGTGTTACTCGTATGCAATTCCAGCAGTTCTGTGTGTCTGTGTTGGCCAATAATCCGAGATATCGGGCTAAAGCAGCCATAAAACAGTGGGTTTAATTCCCAGCTGAGGTTTCCCTAGTCCCACTGTCAGCAGAGAGGAGCCATTCAGGAAAGACAAGGCATTTTATCCCGGCATCTTCTGCCGAAGGGAGGCTGGTTGCAGAGGAGAATCCATCCCGGCAAGCTCAGGTTTCCGCAGGTAAGCGAAAGCAGAGAAGGAGCAAAACCAGATGGGAAAGAGAACGTAGAAAACTCGCCTTTTTAAAAGCCTCGGCCACGGGCTGTTACTTTTTGTGGGTACAGCGGTGCCGGTGCCCTGGGATGCTGGGAATGGGATCCAGCTTCAGCACCCGCGGGCCGCGCGCGCCCCCTGCCGGCACCGACGGCACCGCCTGGAAAATCGTGGAATGGGATGGCCTGGGTTGGAAGGGACCTGAATGGTCATCGCTTTCCAACCCCCTGCCATGGGCAGGGACACCTTCCACTAGCCCAGGTTGCTCAGAGCCCCATCCAACCTGGCCTTGGACACTTCCAGGGATGGGGCAGCCACAGCTTCTCTGGGCAACCTGTGCCAGGGCCTCCCCACCCTCACAGGGAAGGATTTCTTCCTAATATCCAATCTAAACCTCCTCTCTGTCAGTTTGAATCCATTCCCCCTTGTCCTGTCACTCCAGGCCCTTGTGAACAGCAGTGGTGAGCACACCCTTCCAAATGGCACTTGCATGGCTGTGTCAGAGAATCCAGGCTGAAAAGCACCTGGAAATGAAATTACACCCAAAGCAGCCCCTGATCACAGTGATGGCACTGTGAGGCCGTGCTTCTGAAATGCATCTTTGTGGTAAACTGCATCTCAGGAGTTTCCAACCTCCCCCAGCCAGGAACTGTGCACCAAAATCTGAGCGTGACTGAAAGCAGCGTGAGAGCAAACCACACCTTGGAGAGCCAGGGAAGGGGTGACCTGAGATGAAATCAGACACAGAGCTACAGAAGGGATGTCTGAGGTTTTCTGCTCCATCATGGACTGAGGCAGGTCCTGGTTCCCAGGATTCTAGCAGATACATTACTAACCTGCCCATGCGTTTAGCATCTCTTCTTGACGCTCTCATGGCAGTTAAGGGACCTAAACGTGATCAAATGTCTGACCTGAACTGATTTCCAGGGGAGCAGAGCACCAGCATTTGTCTGAATTCTCCAAAAACATGTGCCTGGGTGTCCAAGGAAAGTAAAACTGTACCACTGTACAGGGAGAGCTTCCACCCCAAGCAAGGAACATTTGTATTTCTGTTTCCATGCCTAAACCTCTTATGTGTGGTTTAAGTGTTTTTTCCCAAGACTGTCAAGGTTGTCATTTATATGGAATCTAAGTTCACTCTCAGTCTAGGGAACAAGAATGGGAAGACACTGCACACAGTAGGAAGAGTGACACTGGAAGACCACGGTGTGTCCTTTGACCACTGAAGCCCTCAAGTTCTTCTTATGTTCTTCTTATCAGTGGCTCTGGCAAAGGATCCACATAAAGAGGGATGCACTCGTGCTGTTCCAAGTCAGGATAGACATCCAGGAATTTAGGGCTCCACACTTGTCTTGCCAGAACATTCTGCCATGAATTTAAGGAAGTCGCTTGACATGAAATCTTGTTCTCACAGTAGCTCATGGGAGTCTTGCCATGGAATTCAGTCTTTTAATAAACAAAAATGTAAAATGTTCCCTCTTTGACATCAGAGAGGAAGTGCTTTGGGGCCAAGACTGTCTCTTGCTTTGATGGTTGGTAGACCTTTAGTCCATCACTTTACAGATGGAACAAGGAATAAGAGCTATATAATTGAATGAGAGAGAGAATTTAAGGCTCCGATTATGGGAAAAGAAAAGATTTTTACCCTTTCACCAACAACTGGTGCACACCTTAAGCTCAGGTTTTTCACAGACCATGAGCCAGGGGAGAGAAATAGGAGCGCAGATCCCTGCAAACCAAGGAGCCAGATTGGTGGCAGAAAGGGCAGACTGATTTAATGTTGCACGGAGGTCAAAACAGAAACTTTAGCATCAAAGAGAGGAGCAGTGCCGGCAAAGCCCAGAGCTCACAAGCAGCACTTACCAGAGGTATCATATAAACTTAACCCTGCTGTCGTTATTCCTGTTGGAAAGAAAGGAGGTGAAGGCCACGACCTGCCAAGCAGAGGTCAGATGTTACGGACCATCAGACAAAGGAAGTGACAATGGGGAAAGGTTCTTCTCTGGAGCATTACCAGATGGTAGCTAATCTCAGTCAGGGGAGAAGGCACGGCCACCAAATCTGCACAGGCTCCCTGAACCTGACACTCAGGGGTTATCAAGGGAAAAGACTGTTCTCCCAACTGTTACAAGACAGACTATGCAGTGCAGCCCATTCATTCAGTTAATCACAGTGCTGTGCTGATTTGGGACAGAATTTTCCAAAATATAACAGTTTAATGTGTATTTGCTTGTTAATTTTTTCTGCATAAGAGCTGTCATCTGAAATAGCCTGAAAATTTCTACTAGTGGAAACTTTTCCTCCTGACCCTTCTGCTTGTTTGTGAAAATGCCTTTGTTTTCTGATTTAGAGGAAGGCACAGTCAGTTGGATCAAGGGCTGGCATGAACTGGCAGAGCTCTATGATCCTCACTGAGGTCTGTCCTAGGCACTTATTTTATGATAGCAGTGGTGGAAATGCTGTTGTCCTTGCATTCAGCTGCAAGTCTGCTCACAGATTTACTCAGGAACTCCTTCTAGCTGAGCTGCACACTTCCACATCCACACTGGGAACAAGGAACGCACAAATGGACATAGTGGTGGAGGTGAGCTCAGGAGTCCCGGAGTGGCACCTACTCGAGGCAGTGGGGCGCAGCCCTGAGAGTGGAAACCTCAGTGCTTCTGGTTGTATTCATCACTACATGGGTTGCATTTAATCTTGTCTGAGTAGCTTGTGTTTTCACCATGGTTGTGTTTTCCTGCCTGGACAAGGAGGAATAGAGCCCCCATTGTTGTGAGCAGCTGCCACAAGAGCTGCGTGGAGAATGCAGAGCTGAGACGTCGCTGTGCCCAGCGAGAGCTTGAGACTGGGTTCATACCCCTTCCAGTCATTTTCCTACATGCAGGAATAGTGGGTTCACAAGGACTTGTGCTAGGTTACATTGCGCTCTATCTTTCGGACACCTCAGTGGCGTGGTTTGAGTCCCTCAGTTTGGCAGAGCACTCTAGAGGCTTTAAAAAATAATTCAGCCCACGGAAAACAATGGTAATTAAGCACCTCCATGAAATTCACTGTTGCTGTCATGGCCAGGTCTCCTCAGCATAATGCAGGTGAGCAGTGTCACACACATATTTTTTTCCACGATCAGAAAAAGCAGTGAAAGCATCTTTACAGGCCTGTTGTTCGTTACCTTAATACCTGGAAGAGTTATGATCTTAGGTCCTCATGCCTTCTGCACCTCTTGGAAACAGGGTGCACAGCAACACACGCTTCTTAGAATAGTCAGCTGTGCAATGTCTCTGTGTTTGTGTCTACCTGTAATAAAATTCTGTGGGATGTCCGGTTCTGAACAATGGAACTGAGAGCTGCGACACAGTCCAAGGAGGCGCAGGGGTGAAGTTCAAAGCCATGATGTAACAAAACCGTCCTGAGCCTGCTGTGGAACACCCTCAAGTGATCCTGCCATGTGCTGGGAGATGCCTTCCCCACACACTTTCTGAGCACCTCAGCCACCCTGTGATGAATCAAAGTTATGAATACAGCAGAAAATACAGGTTTTACCCATGATGTAGGCTGTAAAACCCCTCTGAACCTGTGATGCTTTTGCTGTTGGCACCTTCTGAGAAGTTCTGCTTCATCTTTTGAGTAGACATTTCAAAGCGTTTTTCCTGTGCTATATGTGCATAGCTGGCCATGACAGGAAACAGAATACACGTGGCTTGCAAAGAGCCTTGCTCTGTCTGTTGACAAAGTTTAACAATCTTGAAATTCCCTTCAAAATTTAGTTCTCTTGAAGCTGGGACATCTCTGTGGTTTCTTTTAGGCATCTTATTTTTATTGTGTGAGATGGACTCTGCAGGGCAAGCAGTCCTTTTAAAGAGAAGGGACTGTTTCCTCCCCCCTAAACTGGCAGCTATTTATTAAGAAATGGACACAAAATGACATTATTTTAGAACTGCAGCAGTAATGCAGAGCTGGCTAGAACTCAGAGCTTCAGTGAAAACTTTCAGCACAATTTCAGATTTTGTTGGACAACAGAGTTGGAGATTTTGACTAAAATGTTTCCAAAAATAGCAAAACTCGCACCCACGCAGAGAGCTGAACGTGAAACCTCAAGTTTTGATGGGGGGAAAAAAAAGTGATGACATTTGCCTTCCAGATTTGGATCAGCCCCAGCAATAAACTTCGCTTTACATAGGAACCAAACAGATATTATAGGAATTAAACTGTACATAGATCATGAACAGAAAATACAAGAGACTAATACAAGTGTCAGAGATGCACAAGGCAGAAAGTTGAAAAGAGCAGAGAAGAAAATGAAATAAAGGGGAAAGGTATGGCTTATATGTTGAAAAGTGAGACCAGAGTAGAGATGGAGGCACAGATGTGAGTTGTAGGGGTGCAGTGCATAAATGCTCCCACCCCAGCCATGGAGAGCTGTAGTCATGGACAAGGCAAGGAGTGCAAGGGAGGGATTCTGGAGCAAGCCCAGAGGTGATTAGAGAGATGGAGAGCCTCTCCTACAAGGGAAGGCTGAGAGAATTGGGATTGTTCAGCCTGGAGAAGAGAAGCTTTGGGGTAACCTAATGGTGGCCTTCCAGGACCTGAAGAGAGCCCACAAGGAAGATGGAGAGAGACTATTTCCAAGGGCCTGGAGTGGTAGGAATGGCTTCACACTGACAAAGAGTAGGGTTAGATTGGATATTAGGAAGAAATTCTTCCCTGTGAGGGTGGTGAGGCCCTGGCACAGGTTGCCCAGAGAAGCTGTGGCTGCCCCATCCCTGGAAGTGTCCAAGGCCAGGTTGGATGGGGCTCTGAGCAACCTGGGCTAGCGGAAGGTGTCCCTGCCCATGGCAGGGGGTTGGAATGAGATGGTCTTTAAAGCCCCTTCCAACCAAACCATTCTGTAATTCCACGGTTCTATGGTTCTATGACTCTATGATTCTGCATTCGCTCCACAGTCACATCAGTGCCCAAAATGCCAGGGTGTGCTGCGTGAAAGGGCAAGAGAACAGGAGGACTGGTGATGCAGAGAGGTGGGATAATATCAAGGAAGGTGCTGGAGATGGGAAGGGGAAAATGAGGAGTGTTTGCTGTGAACAGCAGCTTGTAGAGACCTCTGCCAAGCTGGGGTTGGAGGGGAGGGGAGTGGAGCCACCTGCTCAGGTGGAGCTGGAAAGCTGGATCACACTGTGCACACTGGTGGCAAACACAGCTGACTTGACCTGGTTGGGGACTGAGGTCACACTGAGGGAATCTTGGAGAGCTGGTGGTTGCCAGGAGAGCCTTGTGCCACAGCTGAGCTCCCTCAGATCTGTCCATTCACCAGGCCTGGGGCCTTGGGAAGTGCCCACAGGGAGTAACAGCCACACATCGGAGAGACACATGCTGTTTTGGGACAGACCAAGGACAACTTTGACCAACAGATCCCACAAGCTCCGAAGGCTCAGTTCCTGGCTCTGCCAGAGGCTTTCTGGGTGCCTTTGGTGTCTCTGTCCCTGGCTGCAAAATGGAGACAGCAAATGTCACCCCCCCCTCTTGTTTATGTCCTCAGCCACTTTAGGAGCGGTTTTTGAGCGCTGGGTTTTGCTCCCTGTGTGCCTGTGCTCTGTGCAGGGGATCCCGGGGTCACCGCCGCGGGACAAAACAGCGGGAACAACAATAACTGTGCAGTCCTGGCACAGGAGGGGGGAGGATTGTTTCCAGCCTTCGCAGCCCACGAGTGTGGGTACAAATGACAGATACAATCGGGCCCCAGGGTTTTTTTTTTACGTTTATACGTCTGGGGAAGGATGTCAGCGGCTGTTCTCAGCCACTCTGTTGGACTGGAGCTAAAGATTTGGGCAGGTGGGGGAGAGAGAGGGAGAAATGCATTGAATTGCCATCGAAAGAAACATGCATAATTCCTAGAAATGCTTTGTGTCAGCTTCAAAGATCCTACTGGGAATGCAGCTTGTTCTCTGACCAACATGTTTCCTTTGCAAAAGGCAGCGACTGATGTATTTTGGGATTTTTTTCAGTCTCCAGCAGCAGGCAGTACCTATGTTTTCTTCCTCTGACATGCCTGTAAGTTCAATCAGCTGAAGTGGATTAAATGCAGGATGGGGCAAGTTCACATGTCACTCTAAGAGGACCTTGAGACAAACTGTGGTCTCACTGTTGTGACTGGAGGTTCTGTTTCAGATCTCTGCTGCTCTGAGAAGGATGAAGCAGGAAAAAAGGAAATACTTAACCCTTCTGGTAGAAAACACCATGGGAAGCAGAGAAACCCGTGCAGCACTCCTCTAAAGGCCCACTGCAGAGTTGTGGTTAAATCTGAATAAAGTTCTTATCCTTCCACTGGAGTATAAAAGTGGTATTTCTGAAGTTTTGCTGGTTTGGACTTGATAAAAAACAAACAAACAAACAAACAAAATAGTTAAGCACTGTTACTTAATAGAGCTTTAAATGCTAACAAGCCTCTAGTGTAAAAGTATCCACTTTAAAACTGCGGGGTTTTTGGCCATGGTTAAGTCTAAGGTTTAACCTTGACCAGTGATTTTTTTTTTTTGCGTAATCCTTGAAGTGTTTATGACACATTGCTTGTGGTGACAATCCTACTTCCAGTAGCAGTACCTCCGCTTCCAAGCCAGGTCTGTCATTTCCTTTCACTGAACTCTGAGGTCTCGTGAAAAAAAAATTCTGTGTATTAAAAAAAATAAAAATAAAAAAACTGTTTTAAAACCAGCTAAAACCAAACATATTTCTGAAACTATTTGAATTTTTAAAAAGAATGGGTCTTTCTTGCATTTACTCTGCCGTTACATATACCAATGTCATGACTACATGGCCTCTACTGAACCAGACAAGCTGCAAAGCCTAAAGCCTTTATCCAGTTTCCCTTTGCTGAGCACTCAGTGCCTCATTTTGGAATTTTGTTTAATTTCTTTCATTGAGGGAAGTGCTGGCACCATCTGCTGGGACTTTTGTCACTGCAACCACTAAACACATAATCATAGAATGGCCTGGGTTGGAAGGGGCTTTAAAGACCATATAGTTCCAACCCCGTGCCATGGGCAGGGACACCTTCCACTATCCCAGGTTGCTCAGAGCCCCATCCAACCTGGCCTTGGACACTTCCAGGGATGGGGCAGCCACAGCTGCTCTGGGCAACCTGTGCCAGGGCCTCCCCACCCTCACAGGGAAGAATTTCTTCCTAATATCCAATCTAACCCTACTCTCTGTCAGTTTGAAGCCATTCCCCCTTGTCCTGTCACTCCAGGCCCTTGGAAATAGTCCCTCTCCATCTTCCTTGTGGGCTCCCTTCAGGTCCTGGAAGGCCACCATTAGGTCACCCCAAAGCTTCTCTTCTCCAGGCTGAACAATCCCAACTCTCTCAGCCTTTCCTGTTATGTTAGGATTTCAGTCCTTGCATCTATAAACGTACCAAATATTCCCATTTTGACCCATATGGCTCCTTGCTTTTTTGTTCGTTTATGGGGTTTTTTCCAGATATGCCTGGGTTGAGTTTAAACTGCATTTGCCAGGCCTCAGCAATTGCCTACGGTCCTGAGTCCTGCCCAGAGAAGACTGGGGTGAAAAATAGCAGCAACGAAAGGTGGAAGCAATTCCTCAAGTTTCTGTGAGATTCAGAGCAGGAAACAAGTATCAGTCTGTGACAATACAACCAAACTCTTTTCCTGTAGGTCTCAGAGCAAGATTATAATAAGTTGAGAACCACAGGAACAGGGAACCAAAGTGACAAATAAAGGTCTTTTTAAAAAGATTTTCAGTACTAAATATATGACGTTTTAACTGGAAATAACTGTAGTCATTAGATCTGGGAATTAATATAGAAATTAGATTCACAAGCTTGTAGATAGAGAACGCAAGACTAGAAGAATGTGTTAATGACCATCTATGTTTGTGTCATATCCTTCATAATTTTTAAATATTTATTTAAATAAAATGAATACAAGAATATGTATAGTATGGATGTATCATTTATCCATGCATATAATATTTATTTTAAAAGAAAGCATACAATAATAATATGCATAATATAGGGATATATATGCATAATATAATGATATGGAATTATCAAAGCTTTAACTCCCAAAGATCATAACACAGATATTTGAATAATTTTAAAGTATTTTACTAGCAATATTTATTCTGTATTTTATGTCTTGTAATAAATTAAGAGATATTTAAATCCTTATGATGGGTGGCTCAGACATTAAACCTTAAATAGAAACATCTGTTATATTTTAAGAATTTCCCACTTGAATCTCCAGATTTATCAAGGACAGGGGGAGTTTATTTTTTTTTTTGCTTTTATGGACTCAAGATGAAATTACCCTCCCTTACAATTCAAAAAGTGTTTTTAAGGTGCTACAATGGAAACAGCAAACCAAAATCAATCTAATGAGGTTTTATACTTTGGGGTGACAAAATTACTCAGCTCTGATTTAACATGTCACGTAAACAAAATGAGCAGGGACTTTCTACTGCAGATGATCGTGTTCCAAGTCTTCCTGATGCCCTGTACTGACCTGAACACTGGTGGTGGCCAGTCCCTGCAGAGTATTGCCATTTTGAGGCATTTTCAGGAACTTGTAAAAGGAGCCATAATGGTGGTGTGGTAGAACAAGGTATATGAAGTCTTGTTTTCCAGCTGAATTTCATCTCTGGTATAAATATGCACCCACATTTGGAAAACTTAAAATGGGACACCAGGCAGTTCTCACTCAAGCTTCGCTTTCTTGCTGATTTTGTCAATATTTCAAATGTTGGTCTGGCAAATTTTAAAGCGCCAAAGAACTTGATAACGGTTGGCAAAACTCAGCTTTAATAATTTGAAACAGACGCCAGACCCACCTGCATTGTGCACCATGAATGGGGGGATTTTGGAGGGAAGAAAACAGCCGGAGCACCTGCCAGTCATCAGGAAAATTGTCTGACATTCAATTTGTAGGGCCATTTCTCCAGTGCAGCCTGAGACACCGCTCAGTGCTTCTTCCAGCCTCATCCTCAGTTACTGTGGAGCACATTGTACTGAGGAATCCGACGGCCCTGGGCAGATGGAGCGGTGATGTCATCCGACTTTTCCATTTCTACTTCCTAGGAACATTTGCCTTATTCTTACATGCCAGCTCTTTCTCGACATGTTTGAGACTAGAAACATTTTTCTTTTCTGGGCGTAGAGAAGGAATCACTTCTTTTTGATTTCAGACAAGATCTGGCAAGTGAGCTCTTGTTGCCAGTCAAAGAAAAAGCCTTAAAAAAATTAACACAGAATGTGTGTTTAGCAAAGTGATTTGCATAAGCTGTACACTTGGTTCTTAGAGCTGGAACAGTTCTAACCTATGACAAATTCCTCTGTCTGGGCTGTCTTCCAAAATCATTTTCATCTACCCTGGCAAAAGAACTGAAGTCTGCGTTCTGCACTAATTAAAGGCCTTCAGGAGAAGGGCCCCAGTTGAAATGCTGACACACTTTGTACACGCTTTATTTGTGAAAGGGGATACTGAGCCCATTTGAAGGCGCCTCCTGCTCTGTCATGCCGTGCAAAATTTTAAGTGGGGAGACAAAACAGGCACAGTTATGTCTTGTTAAGATTCTGAGGTACTAAAACGCTCCAGGTTCTCCCCCTTAAAAAGCACGATATGGAGGTTTTCAGATCTTTGAGTAAGTGAAAGGACTGAAACCCATGGCAGTTCCTTAGCGAATATGAAATGATATTCACAATTTTTTATGAAGTATTATGGTCTAATGGAGCTAAGTCTCTGTCCCCTTAAATGTTTTCATGTTGGAAACAGTAGAATATACACCCAGTGTCCCTTTTACATAAAGCTGGGAATGGCTGAAAAGGAAAGACAGGGAAAACAGCTGTCCCAATAACTATGGATTTCTTCTAGCAGGTCTGCCCAGTCGCTGTGAGGAAGCTTTCCTTGCTGGATCCATGAAAGGCTTCTTAGCTTTTAGGCACCCAAATCATTCAGTGGAATTCAGAGTCCCTGACTGAGGAAGACACCCAGAAAGTCTTTTCTTCTGTTTTCCTGAGAATTCACCATCTACTTTGGAGATACAAATACACACGTGCTTGGGCTGAGGAGAGATTTGACCCTGGATGTTTACTACTTCATCCAAGTGCCCAGCACGAGGCAAGGAAAGAAACTCCTCCTGTGTGTGTGGAGCCTCACCTAGGAAGTGTGCTCTGAAAACATTGATTAGACTCAACTCTGCAGCTGAACTACACGGAGAGCTCCTGTGGAGACTAATGGAGCTTAACCAGGGTTCAATGCACTCCCCCTGCTCAGGGAGAGGAGCGAAGCGCATCTACCCAGCAGCAGATGTTCAGATGCTTAGTGACCTGTGGGAAAACACTTGGGAGAGGCAAGGGCACTTAGGCAGCTGCATGGCGTTTGAGGAATTTAAGGAATCCCAGCCCCCGTCTTAGGCTTTTCTCCTTTCTCCTCTGCTGATGAGTGCAGAAAAGAAAGAAAGGAAAAAAAAAAAAAGAGGAACAGGGGGATTTCTCTCTCAGAGATTCTTGCAGCATTCCTCAGGCTTCACCCTGCTTGTCTGCTGCAGCCCTTAGTAAACTATTTTATTGTGAAGCAGGAATGCACTGATTCTGTAGCCTCTGAGACAGATCCAGGGCTTTTGCTAGCAAATAAACCAGCAAACATAATCAACATTCTTTATGAACCCTCATCGTTGCCTTAGGAGGAGGAGGAGTTTCGAGTCTATTTTCTACGAACCTTAAACTCAAAGTTTCCATGAGCGTGAGCGCTCCGCTGTTTTTTGCCGCCCTTCTTGGTTGCAGAGGACAATCCTGTCTTGTTTTTGTCCCCAAAAGTATTGACTGTATTAAACACCAGGCACGTGCTTTCAAAAGAAAAGCACCATGAATGCTTACATGTCCCTGCATTATCAGCCACGTGCTCCATCACTGGGAGACAAACGCTCCACTGAAACGCGGCTGGCCTTGGACGTCCCACAGACCAAGCAGATGCAAGCAGAATGCCATAGGGAAATAAGAAACACATTGTATGCCATTTAAAAGGCTTACAGCTATGGAATATCCTCCTGGAAGCCTAATGAATATCTCCAACACATACCCAATCAAAGCACAAAACGCGCCCTGCACCGGGATACAAAACCACGGAACTGGGGATAATCTCGGAAGAGACCCACAAAATAAATCTACTGACAGCAGCACCTCTAATCATACAGCTCCAGCATTTGGCTTGTCAAAATGCCTCCAAGCTCGGGATTTTCTGTGGAGAGGAAACCATCCACAGAGATTCTTTCTTAACTTTATGCCTTCTCTTTGCCTCTCAACTAAGCTCGCGTGCTGGGCTCAGGGTTTGTCTTTGTTTTGCTTTCTTAGATGCTAATATGGCCCAGACTGACTTTGACAAAGTTAGTGATTAGAAATTCAGCTTTCTTTCCACAGAGCTGGGAGAAAAAAACCCCCAAAACACTTAAACAAGCACTTGTTTGAGTGACTGAACATACGGGCTTTTTTTTACCTGGTGACTGTTGAAGTGATAATACCCGATGTTTGGAGCCAGTGAGGAGGATATTAAGGAATAATGAAGAAGGAGAGGGGAAAACCTCTCAGGATTAGCCTTCTAGAGGTGCTTTTTTGAATGGACTTCCCTGGCTATATCACATATGAGCTCTTGGAAGCACATCTGCAGAGTTCCATCAAAAGCTGAGGTGGCAGAGGTGGCAAATGTGGCAAAGGCAAGGTGAAAGAGGTTAACAAGGTAATTTCATCCCTCATCCTCAAAGGGAAATACAGCTCTGAAGCAATTTATTCTAGAAATGTGTTAACTCCCAAGTTTTCCCAGTTGCTGTAAAAAGTGAAGGAATGGCTGGTGTTAAAGGTGTATGGTGAGGTGAGAAGCAGGATTCAGCAGGCCAGGCTCAGTGGCTTTCTATCCACAAAACTAGTTGTAACAAGAGCTCAGTGTCCACTCTGGGGTTAAGCAGGCTGAACCCAGGGGGTGTAAATAGCACTGGTTGTGTTGTTTCTGCTTATCCCTGTGTCCCATGCCTGGTACCAAGGAGCTATGACACACCTTAAGGAGCAGAAAAAGTGTTAAAAGCTTATAAAGCTTTGGAGCAGACACAGCATAGCATTTTTATTTGCAGATCCCAGGAGATGCCTCAACTCTGGGGGCAAAGCTCGGGGAAAAGCTGTGGGAAGACACCACCAGAAAATAATGGCACAAAAACTCTGCCTGACATTCCCCAGGTTGGTCCTGCATGGACAGATGATCTGCCAGGAATAAAATATGTACTTCAACACACAGAAAGAGGAAGAAAGGTAACAGATAGAGACTAGGCTGAGACTCAGGAGACCAAGCTGAAAGAATTCAGCACTAATTCCTGCTCTGCCACTGACCTGCTGTAGGACCTTGGGAAACTCATCTTGCTTCTATTTTCTTGCCCACTCATAGTACAAACTCTTCAGGGTGATGACTCTCTGTTGCTATACATTTAAACTGCACAAAACCCAACCAAATCAAGCACAGATGGGTGTGAGGAGAGATACGAGTGAAAGAATGCAAAGGAGCAGAAAAGACAGGGGGAAAGAATGGCCTGAAATGGAAAAAAAAAAACAAGTGAGAAAAGGGAGTAAACAAATGGCAGAAGAGATATCAAGCACAGACAGTCCGTGGTCATTCCAAGATGAGCTGATGCCTGCAGTTTCCGACTGTCCAGAGAGAGATTTGGAAGTGGCTCAGAGAAAGAGGTGAACAGGCTGAGCAAAGCTCTCCCTTGATCCCAGTAAGAGAACCCTTGCTAACAACATCCTGCCCTTCACCAGCTCTCTGCCAACCCTGGTTCCCAGCTGGTGAACTCCTAAAAAGCACTTCAGTGATCTGAACCTGTCAGACAATTGGTTAAAGGCAGTGGGATCTCTCCTTGAAGACCCAGCACACCCCTCTGCCAACATTTATTAGTCCTCCAGGGGTCATCTTTGACCTGTGCTAATGTGATCCTGCTAAAACCTTCTGGCGTGTCTGGGGCCTGGCTGTCCTGGACGACACACCAGTGTGAAATATTCATGGATTAAAATAGAATCAAAATACAGTTTTCAGGCATTTTGCGGAGGAAACCTTTAGCTTTACTCGCAGCTAAGCGAGACTCCAAAAGGTTACAAGTAACAGCTGAGTGTCTCAGAATAATTGTGATAGACGGTGAAGTCTGGGGAGACGGCCCAAGGTAATGCATTTTCAAGTCGATGGAAAGATTTCTGTGTCTCTCTGAGTGTTGAATTGGTCTGTGAGGGACTGGATGAGATCCAATTGAGGCCCATAGTTACCAGAAGTTGCTACCAACCAATGACTATTCAGAGAGTCACATTAAGCAAAAAGATGGTTGCAGTAAAGTGCTCGGTGACCAGTGGCTGTAGACACAAAATGTTTTTCGTTCTTCATAGTGGTCTGGGGTCAGAAGAGCAGGAAGGAAAGGGCATGAAGGCAATAATAATGAACTTATCAGTCCACAACCCTGAGGGATCTGGAGGAACAGTGTAAATCCCACCCTGTTTCCCAAAAAGTCCAGGGAGCTGCAGTCTAGAGTCACTGTGCTGCTCAGGATGACCCCCTTTACCAGCACTGAACTGCTGCTTTAAAATAAAAAATGCAGGAATTGACCTACAACCACTGCACTGCCAAATGCAACTGAGATTTCTTAGAATCTGCTCTCACTGGGAGTCTTGTGTAAAATGTTTCCCAAGATGCCTTTGCGGGGCTATTGCAGTTGCTGTGCTGTTAAACATTTTAAATGGTAAGTCAAAGTGTGTCCTTGGGAACTCTTCTGTTATGGACAACGCTCCAGGTAGATCTGGAAAACAGAACAACAAAAATGTAGTAATGAGACTGTTAGGAAATTGGTAATATTCCTTGCTTTGACCCTCACTGATAAATACCCATAAACATGCCTTTAAGGGAACAGAGATTTCAGGGCAACCTCAAGGAAGACACTGGAATGAAAACTGGTTAAGAGGAAGGATCAGAGTGATTATTCAGCCATTGCAAGTCTGTCAGGAGAAAGCTAAACTAAACACTGCACCACTTTCTCAGAATACATTGTCTAGAGAAATAATGGAATTTTTAATTTTGGAGACTTTTAAGCAAAGACTAGTCACATGTTTGCTAGGAACAATTTAGTTAGTGCTGATGCTATAACAGGGGAATAGACCAGGAGACCTCTTTGGGTCTCCTGCAAATTTATCTTCTTTGATTCTGTGCCTACAAACAGGAGTGTTAGCCAAGAACATGCTAAACTTGGGAAGGTGTGCAGTAATGTTTTAAATCCATTTATATACAAACTAAAGTTTAAGAAAATATACATAAGAGACGAAGAACCGCAAATGAAAGATGACAGAGAAATAACACACAGGCATCTGAAATGCGGGCCGAAAATAAAACAGGATTCAGCCTGGAAAATACATGCTAACATACTTGAGGAAATATAATCTGAAATAATATCCTCAGCGGGAAAGTGAAACCTGGAAATCATTTGTTTTACAAAGGAGTCTCCTGGCTGATTGAGGACAGTGCATCAGATAGATGTGTTTAAAGCACCACTGTAAGGGCTGGAGCTCAGCTGTGACCTCCAAATTCACATTTGCTGCTGCAATCTGAGGCACACAGATAAATCTCCCAGCACTCATGGTAACAGTCTACCAGCTGATTTATACCTTAATCGAAAATCTGAGTCCCTGAAGCTTCACCTGGAGACCACCCGCTGTCTCTGGAGATACGGCCTGAAGACAGTCTGGCTGAACACTGGGAATAGCCACCCTTCCACCCCTCCCCAGTTCATGTGTAGCAAGGCAGTTTGAGAAAGGTCTTGAATCACTGACATTAGTAAACATCAAAATTCCTCTGGCTGGCTTCTATGGACACGGAATTGTACCCACACTGGATATTAAAAATTTCTGAGATTTGTCAGAAGAAAAAAACTAGACAAGTAGGTGGGGAAGAATTCAGGTGATCAGATAAATCACAGATAGCAGCACCAAGAACTGGTAAAAAACCCACAAACACAGATTATGGCAATTTCTTGGTTTTTCAATTCTCTCAAGTTATTAGACAAAATGTCTTTCACCTGTCTTGGCTACTAACTCTGCTCCCTACCTCTCTGTTCACAGGGAGATCTGAAGCCATTGAGGAAAATTCCTTCTCCCCTCGACAAGAGCAATCAATTCCAACTCCAGACCCTTGCAAGGAGCTTTAAAATGTGGCTAGACAGAGATGACAGAAATACTACACCCCACCTGGTATGCGGGTGGCAGCACCTTTTCACCTTGTTACAGAGAAAAACAGCACACTCATTTCAGAGACTTATTTCCACAGAGCCCAGGAGCAGTAATTTTGTTTCAGATGTTTTCTTTAACACACGGTTTTCCATTCTGTCAGTGGCACACTCAGCACCTCCTGCCACAAGCACAAGTCCAACCCTCATGAAAGGCCTTACGTCAGCTGGTGGCAGCGATGGGAAAGTCTGTGTTTGCTCCGTGTGGGATCCATGGACTCCCACAGGGAACCTGTTTGTGCTTACGTGCAAGAGTCAGATGTCCTGTCACCAGATACAAAAACAAGCTTGCTTCCCTCTGCCTCCAACACTCACTCTGTGATTGTTGTGCCCTTTTCAAACCACTCCAGTTGGATGTTCCCAGCTCTTACCTGTCCGTTTGGGAGGAAACCGAAATTACCTACAGTCTGAGAAGTCTGTCTCCCAACTCTGTTAACATGACAGCCATGGAGTAACACAATCCTTCCCTTTCTCCCTGCTCTTGATACTGTTCCTCCATCCAAAGCAAGCTTTAATTAGACCTCCCTGTTTTAACTACATCATGCACCAAAATGAGATCATTGCTATACTCTGGCAAATGAGGGTGATCTGTGTGGTCCTCCAGCTGTGCAGAGTGCTTTTCTCCATGAAACTTTTCCTGTTCATTGTGAGAGGAATTTGGTTATCTGATATTTTTTTCTTTTTATTCCTGTATCTTAAGAAAACATTGAACGAGTTTGATGTTGGACTTCCCCAGATGAAGGACAGAGAAGCTGTGTGGGACAAAACCATTTACTGAATTCATAGTGCACGATCCTCTCTGAGGGCCTTCAGTGGTGGAAAATACAGCACGACTGCTGGCACAAGCCATGCCAGCCTCCTGCTCCTGCTGAGAAATACTGGATTGGCAAAATCTGCCCATGCAGGGAGCTCAGCCATCCAGCAAGATACAACCCAGGCCACTCAAGACTCCTGCTGCATCCCCAGTGTGGTCTCAGGTCTGTCCCAGGAGCCCTTTAGGGTACAGAGGGTCAGACTGTTTACTGAACTCAGTGGAGTCATGGAATCATGGAATGGTTTAGTTTGGAAGGAACCTTAACGACCATCTCGTTCCAACCCTCCTGCCATGGGCAGGGACACCTCCCACTAGCCCAGGTTGCTCAGAGCCCCATCCAACACTTGGACACTTCCAGGGATGGGGCAGCCACAGCTTCTCTGGGCAACCTGTGCCAGGGCCTCATCAGGATGATCAGAGGGATGGAGCAGCTCTGCTGAGAGGAAAGGCTGAGCGAGCTGGAATTTTGGGATTGTTCAGCCCGGAGAAGAGAAGGCTTCAGGGTGACTTAACTGGGGCCTTCCAGTATCTGAAGGGAGCCCACAGGGAAGATGGAGAGAGACTATTTCCAAGGGCCTGGAGTGACAGGACAAGGGGAAATGGCTTCAAACCGACACAGAGGTGGTTTAGATTGGATATTAGGGAGAAATTCTTCCCTGTGAGGGTGGTGAGTAATTCCAGGTTGAACACTAGCAGAAACATGATCAAACTGGGCAAATACACATCCCACAGGCTGTAAGGAACAGAAAGGTGTGAGTTCTCTGTTCATTGACCTTCTCTGTAACCTTAATGCACATCTACTGCCTATGTAAGTGTTCAGAAAGCAACACAAATAACTGGCCAGCACCAGCTACAAAGTACACAGATATAAATCCTGATGCAAGGTAGTGATCATTTACTGGCAGTCACTTTGTCTCTTTTGTTTTGGTTATGTCTTCTAGTACATTTCTAAATAAATTCTCTTCTTGCTTTAATATGTAAAGATCTCTTGCCCAAGCAGCCATCATATGTCCATTCACATGAAATCTTACAGCCCTCATAGATATATTTATTTATTCAAAAAATCACATCATGGAGATCTCTGTCAATTTTCTGTCTTATAAATCTGCTCCATTACTGTTAGCATTAGTATTTCTGTTAGCGTTGTTTCTTGGACTAGATTTACTCTTCAAGGAGCAGTCTTTATGATTTTATGGATCTATGATTCTACGAATTGATAGTTGAAATTCGTAGCAATCCAGAATTATGGGTAAAAATGTTTGTGAGCAACTCGTAATGTTTACAATGTAAATATTTCTTTACATCTGTGAATGTAAACATCTTTGTTTATATAACAAATTATGAAAGCAAATGCATTTGTTACCTTTCAGATTAGACTGACTGAATTTTTGGGGAATACAGCATATAAGATAATTTTGCACCACCTTTGTGCTGAGCTAAAGGTATGGATTTTTCTGTCCATCTTTATTCCTATTCGTTTACTATTTTGAAACAAGATAGTAGATTCGTAATAGCCCACATTGCAACCACATTGCAGGCACTACTTTAAAAAGAGGGATTTTTGTTCCCCATAAGTCCCCAAGATTCTTCAGTGTCTGAAAGGCCAATATGTCCCTTTGTGGTTTTGCCAGTATTTTGATTTGTTTCATCAACAGCTGGATTTCCAGACTGACCTTCTACCTTGCAAACAAAAAAGCCTCTTCTATTTTTGTTTATTAACCTCCAGATTCTTATTAATGTAGCACTGGACATGTCATTTTCAGGCTTCTGCCTTTGAGGTTCTGACTTGTATGAACCTGGTTCTTCAGCTTCTTTTGGTGGATACTGACATCTTCTGGAAAATGTTTGGAAAGTGGTATCATGAGACTCTTATAACGACAACCCAAAGACATTGCCGCTTTCTGTTGCTTCCTTGTTGGCATTTTCCTGCTAGGATTACTTGACAACCTACTAGCAATAATGCAGCCCATGAATCTGGTAATACTTCTCCTACATCCCAAATTTCTGAACTCCATGGCATGTTCTTCGGGGATCATATTTCAGCTCCCTTCTTAGTTGTGATTTTGAGCACCGGATGCATTAGTTTTGCTGTTCATCACAGGGCAAACTCTTGCTTAATAATGCAGTTACCCACTGCATCTGCACAGATCATTTCCTTTTCTTTTGTCAGTGTTCCAGTCCTTGTTGCAAACTTCAATTCTGAGCCTTTGCATCTGCCCTTGAGCCTGCTTTCACAGAGGCAATCTGTAGGTGTTATCTCTTCCAGGCTTTTGCACTGTCAACGTAGGATGAAAATGATTCAACATTGCCTGCAAAATCTCTGCAGCCTTACAATGGCCTGGGGTGAACAGAGTTTGCTTCACTGAAGAAGCAAAATCTGAATTACTTAAGAGCTTGTCTGCTATGCCATGTAAGTTTTTCATACAGGAGTCTACTAAGTCTGAAATCATGGCCTTAGTTTCAGCACAATTACAAGCTGTCTTTAAGTCGCTTGCTTGATTCACGGTCTTCCATGAGACCACTGTGACTGAACCCACATTATTTGCATAAATTAATATCTCCTTGCTTAAATTATTTACAGAATTCATCCTGGCCAAAATATCTTTGTGATGGCGTTTTTCCTTCTCCTGTTGTCTTACCCTTCTTTTCTAGGAAAGCCCATTTCTATTGGAAGACTGGTTTATTTCGATATAAAATATGTCTTCTTAGAAGGTGGACTCTCTTCATCTTTAGTTTCTTTCATATTGACACGAGTAACATTTGCTGATGGATTATTTTTATCTTTATTTTTACCAGTTCCTACAGATTTATAACCAGGCTTTCCAAGAACAGCAAAACATGGGGCAAGGCCACTTGACTTTTCATTGGTCTCTTCAGGTGCCATTGCAATGACAAACTTAGAGAGTCTGCCAGCATAAAAGGAAACTTCTAACTCTCACTTGCCTTCAAGTAGTGGCCTCATCCTTTGTGCCCTTTGGATCCTTTGGATCTGGAGTGTTTTTTAGCTTCAAGTGAAAATCTGGTGGAATCCACACTAATATGTTCACCACAGACACTGAATCCTCCTGATGATACACGGCACTGTTGGGCGCTCTGCCCCTCAGCAGACGATTGTCTTGAATTTCCATCACCCACATGCTTTTCAGTGCTGAATGAACACCTCTCAGGGTGTTTTTGAAACCAGCTCAAGCTTTGGAGTGGATCATATTCCCGAATCAGACTCAGGAATAAAACAAAATGGAAATGCATAATCATTCTTTACACACATTTTTGTCCCTTGGCACAGCCTCTTCCCGTGTCCAGAAGTTCTGTGTGAGTACTGGGTGAAATTCTGCTTGGTCCTGCGGATCAGTGTGATACTGATCTCAGCAGTTTGCTGTCAGTGACAGCAACCAGCCCCACCAGTGGCATAAATTATGGAAACAACAATATGGATAAAGATTAGGTGGTTTGCCATCATGCCACCAAAGTTTGCCTGATTTTTTTTTGTTTAGGGCTACTGTTACCTCATAAGTGATGGTTAGTGCTACCTGACAGGCTCTATTTCAGCCTCATTTCTGTGGACAGTTCTAATTTCAGCATAGTTAAAACCATAAATCACTCCTCCCCTGGGTCTGTGTTTCTTGCAGTCAGTGTACAGTCAGCCAGCTACTCCAGCAGCACACAGTGCTCTACAGCCAGCTCCACCTTTCCACACAGTGAAGGAGACCCACATTTCCAAAGGAAAGAGTGGCAAGAGAGGCCTAGAACAGCTAGGGAATTTATGAACACGCATCTTGGAATATTTTTCATCTTCTGAACCTGTAAAGGGCCTTGAAACATCTAGTCCTTTTGCCTAGAACTGCTCCCTGAGTCAGCATCTGCAGCAGGATGGAATGAAAAAATTATGCGCATGTCAGTACAAACGGCACAGAGAGTACTGGGAAAAATGTGAGGACACAATGTATCATCTGTCCGCTCTTTCTTCCACTTCAGCAGACAGCACTAATCCTGGTGTCAGAATTTCTGGGGCTCATCCCCTCTGAATGCCTAAAAATGGCTTTAGCATAAGAAGGGTTTGGATCTGGAGAATATCTTTTACCCTTAGTACTGACATAAGCGTGGGCTTGTGATAGACTTCAAAACTGCAGACACAGCTGCAGGTGTGCTCCTGGAGACAGGCACGAGCTTATTGATGTCTTTGTAGCTCAGTCAGGTAACAGCAGAACAGCAGGGATTGGGTTTAGCCTTCTAGGATTGGGAATAAGCCATTTTACCAGTGGCACACTCATCCCCACAGTACTTCCATAGCCACAGCAGAAATATGAGGCAGCTTACAGTTGTGCCATTCCTTATTGTCCAAAAGCTCCTGGAGCAGATCCAGCAGGGGTTACGGACATGATTCAGGGACTGGAGCATGTCCCTGAGGAGGAAAGGCTGAGGGAGCTGGGGCTGTTCAGCCTCCAGAGGAGACCCTGAGAGGGGACCTCATCCATGTGTGTCAGTGTCTGCAGGGAGGGGGCAGAGGATGGACCAGGCTCTGCTCGGGGGTGCCCAGCGATGGCACAAGAGGAACTGATGCCCAGGAAGTTCCACCTGGACATGAGGAAGAACTTCTTTGCTGTGCAGTGACCAAGCACTGAACAGATTGCCCGGAGAGGGTGTGGATATTCCAGAGCTGTCTGGACACAATTCTGTGCCATGTGCTCTGGGATGACCCTGCTGGAGCAGGGAGGTGGGACCAACGACCCACTGTGGTCCCTTCCAGCCTGACCCATTCTGTGATTCTGTGAAAAGCTTCATTTTTTTCAAACTGGCATTAAACAATTTTTGGGTCCTGTGACTGCACTTAAAGACCTGTTTCCGCTGTCTGGGACACTCAGTGTGTTTGACATCCACTTCAGTCACCAGCTGTGTCTTCTCAGCTGAGCCACAAATTATTACCTTCCTCTTTGTGTTTCTGCCATAGACTGTGGATTTATATGACTACCTGGCTGTTTGAATGTTGTAGGATTTTATTTAAACTGGCATGCATCAGTGCACATGGGATAAAGAAATACAGTCCTTCTCTATGTTTCATTTTATTTTCTTATCTCTCTTCTTTTAGTTACTCCTCCAAATAGAGTGACTTCCTTTCCTCTACCTTCCTCAGACTAACTCCACCACCTTTTCTGTCATTTGTGAAAGCTATATATATATATTTAAAACTGAAATACCAGGGATTATTATAAAGGTTCAGTGGAAAAAAATGTTATTTATTCATGGCCTCTTATTCTTCTACCTCTTCTTCCTCTCACCTGTACTTTCTTCTTCAATTGCTACTTAGAAATCAGGTTTTCCAGTTATCCTGTATATAGTTTCTCTCTTAAAGCCATTACAAACAATCCCCAACAGAAAGTTTTGCCAATTTTTCCCTATCAGTCTTTGTATCAGTGTTTGGAAATTAAACAAAACCCAAACATTTGGTTAAACTCAGGCTATGTGGCTGCATGAATCTGAGGAGAGAGAAAATTAGTAGAGTGTCAAAGAATATTCAGTCAAAATTTTGAACATGTGACTGCTACACAGAGAATGCAGCCTGAACTATACAAGCTTCTAGAAACGCTCCGTGTTGACATCTGCATTCTCATATACAGGAAATGAACCTCTTTACCTCCTCTAAGAAACCCGAGTGGTCTGAAAGTGCTAGTCTAGACCTACCCAGGCCTAGCTTCAACTCAGAGAAGTACTTGGTTTGGACTGACACACTAAATCTTAGCTCAAATGCTCCTGGCTTGTGCCAAGGGTAACATTACTAAGCACCGAGGAACATGGGCTGAGAAATGATGGGATGGTTTACACTGGCTGATAAGCAAAACCTGTATCTATCAGATGAGGAATTCTAAGCCTCGGTTCTTGGCCTGTGCTTACCTAATTTACAGCACGAGAAACTGAGGAATTTTGCTTTCCCTTATTTAGACAACAAAGTCCTCATTGCAAAGCTGCTGTAACCACCGTAAAGTAAAAGCAACACTCCTACATTCAAGGGGTGGCAGTCCTAAAATTAGAGCAGCAAGAGGAACACGAAGTTGTGCTGCACAGGTACAAACATTTGGTAGCAAAGAGTGTTTTGTTTACTAGCAAATGTAATGAGGAAAAAGCATAACTTGCTTAAAAAAGTGTAACCAGACTCAATTCTCTTTCTTGCGTGAGTTTTTTACATGCTGATACACACACAAAATAATTAAAAGGAACGCATTTCCAGCTGCCTTATTCTGTTCTGTCTTACCTCCAAGAAGGTAAGGATCCACTTCACAGAGCTCTCTGGATCTGCCGCCAGTCAATAGTATCATATATCAGTGAGTTAAAAAAAAAATCAAAAATCCAAGAAAGACAGAGATATGAAAACAATTACATAAATCTAGTATTAAACATTAACCCCTCCAAGTGTGAAATATCTAAGAGAACCTAATTAGAGAATACTGGGCACTGACACTGGGTCAGATGTGATGAGTGGGATCCAGAGCAATGCAAGTATCAACTATCCCTTAGTTTACATCCAAGATTACTGGAAGGACAAAGGATGTAGGTGCTCACTCTTTTCCCTGAGGTCAAAATTAGCCACAAATTCCCCCTTGTGTCATAACAGTGTTGTGGGCACCCCCTGTTCCCTCTTCTCCTTGTTCTGAGGCCCAAAAATGTGGTTGTTTTGAGCCCTCGCCTTCCTCTTCCTGTGACACTTCTGTCCCAGAGGCCCCACCGGTGGGTGCAACATCAATTTCAGCTGAGGATGAATTTAACCCACTATAGCTTTTAGTTTATCAAAGAAAAACCTTTAATTGTCAGCACTAAAATATTTTGTTTATGCAGGTCTTAATGTGAGACGGTCAACTCTGTTTTTCTCAAAGTTCTTTTATTGTTGTATACTACAAGAAAGACGATTTGTGGGAAGGCTGGGATAACTTAGGATGCCACTCTTACAAGGGTAAAGAAAATAATAACAGTATTGCACTACTAAGAAACAGTTAATAACCCCAGGTATTATAGAAGTTATAATATTTTGTAAGCAGATGAAGCTGAAGGCTTGGGATATTAACCTAAAAATAGGCTACCTGTAAGAAACACAGTGAACCAATAACAATAATATCAATACTCCAATATAGTGCTTTTCATTAGTATGTCTGTAAGTGTTTCACATCGTTATTCCACTTCAAATGTGACATAACTTCTACATGTCAAGGAGCAGAGCAGCAGCAAAACTGGTCTCCTGAGTGCTAATCCTGAGCTTGGTCCAGTTGCAATGCTGTGATCCCCTTCTGCCATCTACAGCACAGAGCTCTCATCTAAGCCAAATTCACAAGTAGAATCCCAAGAAACAACCCACCACACAAAGTTCCCTGCAGCATGTGCCTGCCCTTGTACTCAGAAATGGCTTTTACTCTGGTTCAAAGTGTGCTTTGATGGCGGCACAAGGAGGGAACACCTCAGGGAAATTCTCTAACATCTGACAAATTCAACCCTGCTCGTGGAGTTTGCATGGAACGGATGTGAGATAATGTGGAGCAGAGGCAGCACAGCGTGTACAGAGCAGAGGTTCTTCCTGCCTCCCTCCTTGAGCCCCTCCTGACTGCTGGGCTAGGCCACCCAAACACCTGGGCAGAGAAACTCAGCAGAAAAGGGAAGAAGGGGTTTTCAGGGCAAAGAGAGTATCTGCTGTCTGTTCTTCACACACCTCCCAGAAAAGACACACCAGAGACAAGGGAGAAGTCTCAGAAGTGAGATAGAGGTTTCTGAAACCACTGAGACACACAGAAGTATTAAAAAAATGGTGAATCAGAAAGCAAAGGGGTCTCCAGGCATTAACTCATGTCCTTACTTATCTTTGACATGCACTGGATAATCTGAAGAATCAACTGGACTCTGCTACCTCGTCAGCACTGCTGGGCCCAGGGAGCTTTCAAAGGATGGTTTTCTAACTAACCAGGCAGGCACTTTGGTCTCCTGATTATCTTGCTCCAGCCAGAAAGCAGAGTGACATCAGTATGTCTGTAAGGAGCCCAAGGATGCAGGGTTTTCTGGAAACTGAGGGATGCCATTTATACCTGCCAGCCCTTAAAGTCAGCATTTACTGTTCCCAGTGTGGGAGAGATGAGAGATGCCAGAAACACCCAGCATAATAAATCCTCACACGTTTCAGGTAGCCCTGAGGATGCTTTTAGATGTTGGGCTCTAAGTTCCCTGGGATTCAAACACAGGGAGATAGTCCTTAATCAGCATTATGATGTCCCAAATTGTTTTAAAAATCACATTCAGCTGCCTCTAAATTGCACATTTAACCTAGTTAACTTGTAACTGGAGCTCTAACAAGTTGGATATTTCCATTATCTTACTGTTTTTTTATGATTACATCACCATCAGACATAAGTACATCTGGTCAACCAGCACTGTTGAAACAGGAAAATATTCTTTTACAAATGGAAAGTGGATACCACAAAGCTCTCCTTTATCTCTCCTAAAATCAGGGGGTGGCAAGCTGGGAGCAGAAGACACATCTCCTCATTTATAGTCCTTCGCCTTAGCATTAATTAATCTTTTTTCCTTTAGTCCAAGCTTAGAATTTGTTATGAAGTCACTTCCCATGGACATTTACGTTACTGCATAGAATTATTAAGGGTCAAGTCCCCACAGCAAAAAGGGTCTAACTTGGATCAAGAACAAGATGTGCATGTGAGAAAGGAACTGGACAGACATTTCCACGTAGCTGTGTGCCACACCTAACAAGAGCCTGCAGACCCACTTCTGCTTGGCAAATTCCCACTGCTTCCCATGAGCACCCAGTACATTTGTAGGTTGTGAGCATCACAATGGCTTTTTTTGTACCATATGTAAGGATATCTGGCTTTCCCGAAGGTGTTGAGGCAGGCCGGGCTCCTCAGAAAAGCTGTGGTGAGACTGTCAGGCACAATGAAGGTGGACAGAGCAGTGGTGGGTAGGAAGTCTGGGGCTGGGAGGTGGAGGGTGCCTGGTTCCCAGCTACCAGTAAAAAGAGATGAACACGGTTAATTCTTTGTGCACCTGGATTACCAGTCAAAGAAAGAAGTGTGAAGGAAATTGGGATTGTTCAGCCTGGAGAAGAGAAGGCTTTGGGGTGACCCAGTTATGGCCTTTCAGTACCTGAAGGGAGCCCCCAAGGAAGATGGAGAGAGACTATTTCCAAGGGTCTGGAGTGACAGGACAAGGGGGAATGGCTTCAAACTCACAGAGAGCAGGTTTAGATTGGATATTAGGGAGAAATTCTTCCCTGTGAGGGTGGGGAGGCCCTGGCACACATACCTTTCCCAGAGAAGCTGTGGCTGCCTCATCCCTGGAAGTGTCCAAGGCCAGGTTGGATGGGGCTCTGAGCAACCTGGGCTAGTGGAGGGTGTCCCTGATCATAGCAGGGGGTTGGAATGAGATGATCTTTAAGGTCCCCTCCAACCCAAACCATTCCATGATTCTGCAGACAGAGTTCATAGAGCACCCAAATTTTTGCCCCAGACTCCAAATCATCTGCTGTGCCACAGTTCTGGCAGGGCTGCTATTTGGATTTGCATCAGAACAGAAGTTGAGTTAAAATTGAGTATTTTTGAATCTGTCCAAATTATCAGAAATATTCCCTGTCTCTTCTGCCTTTTCCTGTTGATATTTTAAAAATTTTTGGGTGAATATGAGCACCAGCTATAGTGGTGTAAGCCAGGTTCCAAAAGAACGGGCATTTTTACTCCATGCAGACCAAAAAGCAATGGGAACTCATGGGGAAAAACAAGGATACAATAGTGCCAGTGGCAGATTCAGAGTGCCCGGTGTGTGATCGTGATGTGACATTCACAGCAGCATTTGCTTAGGGCAAAAAGCCTCAGCGAAATGTCGAAGACCAAAGGTGACAGAGGGAGACAGGAATTTTAGTGGTTGCATGTCTGTAATCAGAAGATTGTTTAAGTGTCATTTAAGGCTCATTTGATGAGGCCAGGTAATTCAAGGCATAAGTAATGAGTTAGTAAAAATGTTTTCAATCAGTCCAGCTCAGCAGTGGTCAAAGTTTCAATTGCTGGACTTCTCTCATTTCCCACAAGGCAGGTGTGAGGCGCAAGGACATGCAAAACAGCACATCCCATAAGAGAGATTAATCAATAGTTAAATATAGGCTCAGGGATGTTCCTGCGGGTCGACAGTGACAACATGACATGTGAATACAAGCCCAGGTGTGCCCAGGTGGGCAAGAAGGCTGATGGCATCCCGGCTTAGATCAGCAATAGTGTGGCCAGCAGGACCAGGGAAGTGATTATCCCTCTGTGCTTGGAACTGGTGAGGCCACACCTTGAATACTGTGTCCAATTCTGGGCCCCTCAGTTAAGGAAGGACATTGAGGAGACCTCATTAATGCGTATAAATATCGGGGGGGGNTTCTTTGCTGTGCAGTGACCGAGCACTGGGACACATTGCCCAGAGAGGGTGTGGAGTCTCCCTCACTGGAGATATTCCAGAGCTGCCTGGACACAACCCTGTGCCGTGTGCTCTGGGATGACCCTGCTGGAGCAGGGAGGTGGCACCAGATGACCCACTGTGATCCCTTTCCAACATGAAGCGTTCTGTGATTTCATGAGGTTCTGGAGTGTGTCAAAGGAAGGGCAACGGAGCTGGGGAAGGGTCTGGAGACTCAGTCTTAAGAGGAGCAGCTGAGGGAGCTGGGGGGGCTCAGCCCGGAGAAAAGGAGGCTCAGGGGGGACCTTTATTGCTCTCTACAGCTATCTGAAAGGAGGGGATAAGCAGGTCGGGCTCTGCTCCCAGGCAACATGTGACAGGACAAGAGGCTATAGCCTTAAGCTGTGCCAGGGGAGCTTCACGTGGGATATCAGGGACAATTTCTTCCCAGAAAGGGTGATTAGACATAGGACGGAGCTGCCCAGGGAGGCGGTGGAGTCGCTATCCCTGGGAGGTGTTTAAGGAAAGACCGACCGCGGCACTCAGTGCCACGGTCCGGTTGCCACGACGGTTTGTCGGCTCGCAGGTTGCCCGCGGTGACCCCACGGCGCTCTCCCCAGCCCAATTAAATCCGTAATTAATTTGTCCCCTCTGCCCCGCGTCCCCGCCCGGCGCAGCCTCGCTGAGGCGGCGGCCCCGCGCATGCGCCGCCCGGCCCGGGGAAGGCACAAGATGGCGGCCGCGACCCGCTGCGCCCGCGGGCTGTGGCTGCCAAGGGCAGGTGAGTGTCAGCGCCCGGCAGCGCTCCCGCCGGCACTCGGGCTGTCCCGGGGCCCCCGGCCGAGCCCGGGGGGTGCCCAGGATGTCCTTCCAAGCCTCGGGGGCGGGGGGGTGGTGGTGCTCGGCCCGCGGCTCTGCCCGCAGAGGAGCGCTGGGTGAGGAAGCTCGCAGGGCAGCGGCTGGAGAGCAGCTGGCGAAAGTGACGTTTTCTAGGGCAGAAGTGATCGGGTTTCTGCCTCCCTTCTGCTCAGGGAAGTGGGATTTGGAGCCCGAAGGGCTGCCAGGGGTGGGCTCAGGCTGTGGCCGTGGTTGTCGCGCTGGGACTGTCACTGCTCTTTTTTTTTGTGCATTCCTTTTGCCGTTTCTTAGGCGGCTTTGACCTTTTGGCCGTGATCCGTAGTAACGTTCGGCTACCAGTATTATATTTAAAGCTTGTATTTGGGCCTTTGCGACCAGAACAGAGTCGTTTTTTGTTTAGGTTGATTGCGCGCACGCTCCTGTGTTGGATAAAGTGGGAGGTGACAGACAGGTTTGGTTTGGTTGGCAAACGTGAGCATGGAGTTTAAGAAACTTTTAATGGGAGCTGTGTGTTTTTACTGTGTTCATATACTTAAGTGGCCGTCAAACTGCCTTTCAGGACAGAACCGGAGATGTAGTATCTTTTCCCGGTTTGTGAGGTACGGAGAGAATAGGGGTAGACAAACTTTTGGGTGGAGAGAAAGATGGCTCGGGTTCACTGTGGATGTTTGAGCTTTAATCCACAGAATCACAGCATGGTTTGGGTTGGAAGGCACCTTGAAGATCATCTCGTTCCAGCCTCCCAGCCATGGGCAGGGGCACCTTCCACTATCCCAGGTTGCTCAGAGTCCCATCCAACCTGGCCTTGGACACTTCCAGGGATGGGGCAGCCACAGCTCCTGTGGGCAACAGAATTCGTAGTGAATATAGTAGTGGTTGGGCATATAGCTGTAGATGATGATAATTTATGGCACATCTTGCAGGCAGATTTATGGAACAAGGAAAGGTGTTCGTCACTAAATTCCTTTTAGTGCAAGATGAGCAACAGCAGGTGTATGCATAAAGGCGGGAGAAGACAAAACAGTAATTATTTGTTAATATAACAGTGATAGCATTATGAAGAGTCTGTCACCAATAATTTTTGCAGAAATAGCAGCAAGAGAATCCAACAAAGTAGTTGTAAGATAGGCATTTGTATTTATTTTTAACCTTTCACATCGTTCTAACGTGGGTTGGTCTATTTAATAATACTTTTTTCCCCTACAGGTGCTCACAGTGGACTGAAATCTCATTGCATTTAGGTTTTGTATTGTAAGGCCTGAAATGTTTTCCTATCTAAAAGTAACAGAGGTAGTTTTAATGTTATGATTATCAGCATTGTGTATTTTTTTTTAGTAAACCTTTAGAAAGAAAAGTGCATATAAACAAAGCATTGGGGAGTGTGACTCGTTGAGCTTTCCCTTCACCACTTCAGCATGTCACATAGCTTTTATTTTTGTTTTTTGCATACTTGAAAGAATCCTGCTGGTGATAAAGAACCCAGGCATTTTTCTGTGAGTCTGCATTTCCTAAAAAATAAGTTAAATTACAAGCCCCTTGTTACTATAACACCACAAGGTAACAGGATCCCTCAGTGGGATCCTTTTCACTTGTACAGGGCTTGGGTAAGGACACTGGGAGTGTCTTTTCCCTTTTTTTTTTTTCATAGTTAGTCTTGAGGTTTCTGTTTCAGAATCCATGCCCAGTTTAAGCCTGGGCCTATTTTGTAGTAAAGGTGCTTTTTAGGAAGTCATACTTCCTTGTACCTTATACCTACTTGAAGTAGGTATAACACAAAATACCTTATTTGGTCCTGTTTCTGTCAGCCAGTTATGGAGCATAGTTTCTAGGCGTGGTATACCAGTTTGGAAAGTACAAGTGTATATGTGTTACTGGTTTATTTACTGTCTAACTGTCTTTCAGGACAAAATTGGAGATGTGGTATCTTTTTCCCGTTTGTGGGGTGCAGAGAGAAGTGGGTAGAGAAAAACCTCCTTCAGGCGCTGAGATCTTGTTGGAGTTTCTGATTTGAATTCTGTCACCTGATGTAACAACATAATTTATATCTAAACATGGTCTATTCTTTTGATCTTCTTAACATCAGGGCTGCAATGTCAGTGCCACTGTGTAACTGGTAGTACCTGGTCGCGTTTGGATAAAAGCTAATTCAGTGTACAAGTGGCATTTGTGGTGTTTTTCCTGAATGCATCTGTCATTCGGATATCAAATACTCATTTTCATTATGATTCTTGCTACTTAGATTTACACAGAGAACATTAAACTTGCTTATTCTTGTCCAGGAAATGCTTATGTCCATGACTTCATAAAGATTGGGAAGTCACTGGGTTTCTTTTATATCCCCAAGGTGGTTTTCCAGTGGCAGCCCTTACAGTCAGATGTCTGCCTTGTGTTTATGCAGCTTTGTATTTCACCTGTGCCTTTCTTTTTATGAGCACGGACATTCAGTAGCACTGAACACTTCAAATCTTCTTGGCTTTGGCTAATTTGGTTGGAGGGAACATGTTTCTTCCTTCCAAACTCTCTACTTGTCAGTTTATCATCAAACCATAGGCTGGTTCGGGTTGGCAGGGACCTTAAAGATCATCTAATTCCAACCCCTTCATGGATCTGTAATGCGAAAAATAACCAAATCCATACGTTAGCAGTGTCAAATCCCAGTTAACATCACACACTCCTGTTCTGTGTTGCAGGGCCTGGAATTTCTGTCCTGGCTGGAGCACCCTCCGTGCTGCAGCAGCACCGCCAAGTCCATCACGCCGTCATCCCTCATGGAAGGAGCGGACGATCCTCTGTCAGTGGCATCGTGGCCACCGTCTTCGGGGCCACAGGTTTCCTGGGAAGATACGTTGTCAACCGTTTAGGTGATGTACTGGGAGCGCTAATTAAAAAAAATACATAAAAAGGGTTTAAAGAAACTGATTTTCCTTCAGGTTTTGCCGGGTGATCTAGGAACCTCTGGCATTTTGGGTCTTACAAGTGTTCTGCACGATGCTTTTGTAGTGTTTGGTCTCCTAAAATGCCAGGATGTGGCGATTAGTGAAATTTGTCTAGTGGGTTTAATTGATTAAATAGTTTTAATGTAGGAAATTTCAGAGCTTTTGAAGATTAAGGTCATTAAAATAAGTCATACTCCTTCAAGTATTGCTTTTGAGCCGGTAGACTGAAAATCTGAGGGTACAGCACATATTTGATTCTTCTGGTTTTAAGCCTTATTAGGACATTTTACTAAAATATTTGTAGGAATTTGATGAGAGTTCTTTAAAATGTTGAATTTAAGTTTTGGCAAATAACCCTTGCTTCCCCCCCACCCCCTTCTTCTTTTCATGCAACTTGAAAAAATGTAAATATCTTTACATGTGATACATTTTTAGGTATTTTACTGTGTTTATAGGACACACCGTGGTTGTTTTTTGTTGTTGGTTTTTTTCAAGCTTCTATATTTTGTCTTACAAGCCTGAATACTCAAAAAAAAAAATCTTTTTTAAGAATTCCAATTATGTAGGTTCAAAAACTCACTTCTGTTCTACTTTTAGCTTTGCAGACAAGTGTCTAAGATACCTACACCTAATGTTGTGCTTTAATGCTGGGGGGGAAAAAAGCAGCTTTGTTTATTTAGAAGTTCATCTACTTAAAGTGAGGTGTCTGCTTGAGATAAATGAAACTTTTGGGGTTTTTTTGGGCTCTTAGGTCGCATTGGCTCTCAGGTGATCATCCCCTACCGCTGTGATCAGTATGACCTCATGTACCTGCGGCCCATGGGGGACCTGGGGCAGCTCCTCTTCCTTGTAAGTCCCTTCCTCTGGCTTTAGGTCTGGCTTTAGATCAAACACAAACCCACTGCTATACAAAGCAATCTGTTAATCTTCTGAGAGACACAACTCCAGGTGGGAATGGTGTGAAAGATGGTGCCTGTTTACACATTATCTCATCTTTTTCCCCTTTTGGTGCTGTGGTTACAGGAGTGGGACTGTAGGGACAAAGACTCCATCCGAAGGGCTGTGGAACACAGCAATGTGGTCATTAATCTTGTGGGAAAGGAGTGGGAAACAAGGTAATTTGCCTTTTTTTTCCCTATATAGATAAATTTGCACCAGGTATTGGACGTTGTAGCCATGTTTTTACAGCATGTGTGTTTGTGTGCAGTGATGCTGCCACTGTTCTTGGCTTCTACCAAAAGGCAAAGCCAAAACTGTGCATAACATTTCTTCTGTTTCTTTAAATGATTATCTAGAATCCTGGTTATGATGTGCTCTGAAAAAGGGCCTTCTTTCCTTAATTCTCCAGGTTCTGTCAGGAAGATCGATGTGCTGCTTCCCCACACCTCACAGATATTCCCTGAGTGCCTTCCTACAGATGACACAGGCTCACCAGTTTCTTATATTTACATTATATTTGTATTTACATTTACATTATTACAGAAGTGATATTTTGTCCTTTCACTTGAGCATAGTGATGAGCTGTAGCCTACTAGACTAAGCTGTGATCAAGCTTTTCCTACTCTCTGGAAATGTTAATAAACAGGAATAGCTAATGGAGACTCCCTAGGATTATGATTAATAACATCATTACTTGGTAGAATTTCGGCACAGGCAATATTAGCTACAAAAGCGTTTTTTAATGATAATTTCTAAGAATAGTTTCTTTTTGAAATCCATTAAAACATTCCCATATTTGCTTTAAGTTAAGAATACCCCTAATAGCCTCATTTTTTGTGTGTGTGCATGCAGTTATGTCCACTTTATTTCAAGCCTTGTGCAGAACTGCCAGACAAAAACTTACTCGTGTGATTTGCCTTTATAAGGTGCATAATTTTGCTGTCCTGGTAGACAGAAACAAAAGCAGACATCGCTTCCATCTGTGTTTACAAACCTAATGCCTCTGTTGCTTTCTTTTTTTATCAACAGCCACTTGATGGTCAAATTGTAAAATCAGTAGGTAAATTGTATTAATAGATTAGAACTGGTAGTCTCTAGTGGTATAATTATTTTTCCTGGAACAGAGATCAAATACTTACTGCTGTCAAAACAGAAGGAATTTCTTTGTAATATGGGAGTGAGGGAAGAAAAGAAAGTCTGTACAGTTGGCCCAAGGACAGTGTAATCTCTGTTTATCTCTGATACGTATTTCATGGCTACTTCCCCCCTCAAAATTTTGGGATTTGTGTAAAAAGTATGATTTACGTAAAGGAGGGTTTCTTTTTTATTGAAAGGACGTTTGAGGACAACACCACAAAGTTTTTCGTTCCAGTTGAAAACCCCCCCAGAGCCTGTCCTCTGGACAGTTTCAGCAGACTCAAACAGACAAGTCTTGGTACATGTTGAAGATTTTTGGACATTACACATCTTACCACTGTGTTGCACAAACGTTTTTATCACGTATTTTATACCTGTTGGTGTCAGTGGTGGTGCTGAAACCCTGAGATAAAGTTCTGTGGTCTCCTAAACACGAGGTCAGACCAACCATTGTAATCATCCCAAAGTCTGTGAAAAACTTGGGCAGGAAATAAAAAAAAAAAAAAGCTTAGATTTAGAGATCAGTCAAAAAAAGGAAAAGCCTGCCACGAAATACTTTCCTCCCTGCCTCGTATTCATGTACAGACTCATCTGTGTGTGCCATGTTGTTTGAAACTCCATAGTTACAGCAGGGATGTTGTTTGTTCTCGTGTGTTTCTAAATCTATTTTTGTGAGTAGAACAGAAGTGATGGTTCCCAGGATCAGATTAGTTATTGAAGGGTCAAAAATAACTTCTTATTTTGAAGGCTTTCTTTGGACTCCAGTGGGATCTGAAGAGCTGTGGGAGTAGATAAGGAGAGAGAGAGAGTTTGGATAAAATGTTTGTTACCCAAAGCGAATGGACAAGATGGAGGGGTGCTTACAAGGGGAATATAAAGACATGAGAGCCCAGTTCTGTTTCTTGAAGTCGTGGGGTAGTTGGAAAGAATTTTGGGATGGTTGCCAGCCTATAGTGTCAGTTCTGCTTGGAGACAGAGCTTCTGTATTGTTCTTGATCAGATGCCAGTTTAACCCCCTAATTTAGGCCCCTTGTTAGGGCACCTCTGAAATGGCTCTAAATGCTCTGACAATTTGATTTTTTTCCATTTGCATGAGCATCTCTGTGATTTTTGGTTTGTTTCTGTCCACTTCCCCAATGCCAGGCATCTGCCCTGACTTGCACTGCTCAGAATTCTTGGGCTCCTTTGTAATGTAATTAATTGCATCGAATCAAGTCAAATTTTGAACAGGTTTTGTAAATACACAGCTTTTCTCAGAGCTCAAGATGCTGCAGCTCTTCTCTGAAATAAAAATAACCTGTTTTCACTTGGGCAGAGTTTTCTATTTGTTGCTGACAAGTGGGCAAGAGGATTTTTGTTGCTGATTTAACATGTGAAAAACAGAGAATATATAATTGAAGATTACAGCTGCATTTCACTTGCCTCTGATTTTTATTATATGAAGAGCCCCTCATGAAAGGAAACCTAATTTTTAAGAAAGAGCATCAAGATAGGTTTTTGAAATGCATTCAAGTAATACTTAATGTTTGCTTTTTGGTTGGCAGGCAACCAGGGTTGGTTGCTCTTAAAGTAAAATTTGGGTTTTCCTTGTTTTAGAAACTTCAAATTTGAAGATGAATTTGTAAATATTCCTCAAGCTATCGCACAGATAAGTAGGGAAGCTGGTGTGGAAACATTCATTCACATCTCTCACCTGAACGCCAGCATGAAGAGTCCTTCCAAGTACCTCAGGAGCAAAGTAAGTCTGGAATCCTTTGGAATATATTTTCTGAGAGCCTACTTCTTAAAAAAATTATTTATTTTATTTTGTTTGTTTCCCCAACTGGGTCTGTTTGAAGGAAATCAGTGTGTGAATTTACTGTGGAATGTTTTCTGAAGCTGAGACAGTTGTGAGGTACTTTACTGATTGGAGCTTGAAATCCTCCGTAGTACTCCATGTGCTCTGAAGGGAAATAGATGTTACATTCCTGAAAACTCTTTCCTTTCTTCTGCCCTTGAATATCTTTGCATCTAAAATGGCTGTCATTAAGAAAGAAGTGAGTTGACAGTTTGGGATCTGATATCAGGCCTAACATCTAAGGCTGGAATGACCCAGTAAGTAGTTGATGCCAAAATGAATGTTGCAAAAACAGATGAGAATCTGTTATGAGCCCTTGGAGTGGGATTGTTACCTGCTCTTGTACAAAAAAAAAAATAAAAATCTGGGTTTGGTATCCTATAATTTTTTTCCTTATTAGGAACCATAATTTTCTATTACTTTTTTTTTTTCATACAGCTATTGTCAGTTTTTCAGCTATTTTTGTTTTGTTTGGTCTCACTGTACTTTGCGTTATCTTTAGTATAAATCTATTTATTTACTTAGGGTTCTTTTTGAACCTTGTCCCTTTAAATTTGTGTCACTTCAACAGCGAGACTGCATTTTATCTCAAGCAGAAGAAATTATCTACAGGATTTTTTTGGCCTTTCTGAGTGTAACATCTTAAAGATCAAATGGCTTATATACAGATAATTTTTGTGCTTCTAGTGGTGTCATTCCTTTCAGTTCTGTAGTCAGACATCCCCTTCTGGTTTGTTCAGAGTGGATCTAATGAATGTGTTCATTTTAATTGGATGCCAGGCTGTTGGAGAGAAGGTAGTGAGGGAAGAATTCCCAAGTGCCATCATTTTGAAGCCCTCGGAGATGTTTGGGAGAGAAGACCGATTTCTCAATCATTATGCAAGTACGTGCTCTTGAAATAATAAACCCGCATGTGATCTGTGTAACTGTCTGTAGAGAACAGAGGAAAATGGGATTTGCTTTTGAAAAGCAGGTGTGTTTTTATCAGAAATGCACTCTGTTACTGAACGTGTGTAGTGGGAAACATAGAAACATAAATTCTCATCTCCTGACTGAATTCTTTCTGAGTCTGGTCAGACTTTGCTCTTTGATTTTATTTTTCTTAATTATTTTATTTTGAGGGAGGATGTGTACTACTGGGGTTTTTTTTATTATTTTTAGTTTAGATTATTCTCACCTCATCTTAACCCTCAGAGTAGTTTATACTCTGAAAGTAGTTTGTCGAGTTGGTAATGCTCAAATATAAAAATCAGCCTGAGTCTGGGCTCAGAAGAAATAATAATATCTGATGTATCAGCAACAAATTGCTGCACAGGATAGAGTGGAACCTGTTTTTCTGTCTTTCAAAGTTGAGATACCTCTGAACCACTCTAAACAGTAAATACAGCCTTCCCCTCGTTGTTTATAAGAAAAATGTGTGTGGAAAACAATGCAACTGGAATTGGATGGAAATTCTTCCCAATTCTGGTTGTGTTTGGTTTTTTTTTTTTTTAAAGTTTTCAGGAGTTCCACACTCAGAGTGGTGTCAAATGTCTTGGTTGTTTGCTTCCTGAAAGGATTCACAGATCTTTTCCCTCTTTCTGGCAGACATGCGCAGGTTTGGTGGTGTGCCTCTCATTGCTCTGGGCAAAAAAACAGTGAAACAGCCAGTATATGTAAGTTTTCAATAAGACAACACAATCCCAAATCCTCTCTGGGTGGATTGGGTATGTGTAAATCATTTTTGAAACACTACTGTGTGCATATATTCATGTTTTCAGTTGGTAATGGTGTGAATTTGTTCCTCACAGGTGGTTGATGTAGCAAAGGCAATTATTAATGCAATTAAGAACCCTGATGCAAAAGGAAAAACATATGCCTTGGCTGGGTAGGTCACTTTTCTGATTCTAATTAACTGAAGTACTTCTTTTTGGTGTCATTTTTTGGCATGCTGCACAGTACATTTAATTTCTCCATCCATGCACACAGTTTGAGCTGCAATAAATTCCACCTCCTTTTTGGGAGGAAAAATGACTTGAGCTGTTAGTGTGAGTACTCTGAAAATCCCAGTTTGGGCCCCATTGCATTTCATGTTCTGTGTGTGCACACAGAGGAATAGGCATCTTGGGAAGCATGCTGGACAGCATAGATTTGGAGAAAATTCCGGTAAAGCTGCGTGGAAAACACCTGGAATTAGAATAGTTAGAGGCAGTGGTTCTCCGGTTAAAGGCAATGGGTTTACAGGTTGCCCAGAGAAGCTGTGGATGCCCCATCCCTGGAAGTGTCCAAGGCCAGGTTGGATGGGGCTCTGAGCAACCTGGGACAGTGGAAGGTGTCCCTGCCCATGGCAGGGGATTGGAACTGGATGATCCGTAAAGTCCCTTCCAACCCAAACCATTTTATGATTCTGTGATCTCTTGGAATGTTTTGTGTACAGAAGCTCCAAGTCCCAATGGATCACTGGGAATAAACAATGTGGCAAATAGGTCCATGTTTGATCCTGTAACACAGCACTGGAACTGGTCTCATTCCAACATATGTGGTAAAAGGAACATGAGATTCATTGATAAAGGAAACAGTTGCTAATTAAGATATAAATGATGCTGAACAGCTTTCCTTTTTTTTGTATTGCACGCACATCTGTCTCCCCGTCCTACGTACCTAAAATGTGCATCGTATCTGGATTTTGCAAAGATAGCTGGATTTTATCTGAGGTTAAACTGTTTTTTCCATGTTCGTTTTGTGAGACTGTCGCAATGATGGCTCTTTATCCCCGTGATCCAGAGATGGTTCTTGGTTTGGCTCTTTACTCATGTCATGCCAGTTTGTTCTGTGCTTTAACTGAGCTGCTGAGGAAGTTGTTATCCTGGCAGGTGTCCTGGAAAAGGCAGCAAGCAGGTCTTCAACTCCCTTTGGAATATGCTGAGGGACTTCTGCTCAAAACCTAGTAAAGTGAGAGAAAGAAGCTCAGAGTGGTCTGAAAGAACTAACAACAGCAATAAGAATCAAGTAACTTGAGGTTGCTGTTGAAGCACTGGGATGACAGGAGGTGTCACACTGAAAAACCAGCAAACAAATGGCTGGACAGCCATTCAAACCCCCTTTTTTATAGATATTTAGGTATCAGATGGACACAGCTAATGCAAACCCACAAAATGTGATGAAATTAACCCTTTGAGGGGACTGTTTTACGCCTTTGAGGGCAAACTTGAAGTTGTATCAATGCAAATCCAAAGCCACCTGCCCCAAAAGGAAGGGCAGGCATCTGATTTTCGGTTCAGCACTGCCTCAGCAGAAGCAACTGCTGCAGCTGGTGGAGAAACTGAGAATTGTGCACTAAATAAAACACTATTTGCAGCCAGATGGAAGGGCTAAACTATAAATGTGTTCCTGCAGTTTCGTGGTCTCACTTTTTGGCAGTTTACAGAAGGCCAGGAGTTCAGTGCCCAGGTTTCAGAGGCAGGAGTCCAAGGAAGGATGCCAGGCTCTGGTTTCAGGAACATAACAGTGCCTGAAAAGACTTTGAATGAGTGACGGTCTAAACTGAAGTTACAAATCAGTGTTGGAAAACGCAAGGAACTGTGCAGCATAACCCTTGACTAAAGGTGCATGATACACCTCTTAATACTTTTGGAGAGGAGTTACCAGTTTTTGTTAAAATACTAATTTTGGAAAAGAGCTGAGTATTTCTGTGGTTTTGTGGGAGTTTTTTCCTATTATATGGTGGAATAGAGTTTTAACTATGACAGCTCATGGTGTCTTTGCTGTTTCTGAGTGACTGAAGGTTTTTGTTGTTTACCTGTTCCTCTCTTTCCTCCATGGAATTGGTTTTACTTCATCCACTTGTTCAATCTTGAATACTGATGCTCTCTAGAGCTTTGCTGTCTGCTAGAATAGGGGTTCATGTACTGACAACTCAGTGGGGAGACTATTCCTCGGAAAGTTGTTAATGTTTGATAATTTGTCAAGAAAAATCCTTTAGTGTAACTTTGTAAGTGCAGATCTCTCTCAGGTTCTGTAATCCAGCAACCTGGATGAAGTTCATAAGGAAATTTGAGTGTAGAATTCTTTGAATCCTCCCAAGTGTGCTGCCCTATATTGAAGTATTATCCATTATAAAGTTCAATTACAAGCTAAAGTAGTGTAGGAATTTAGGATTCTGTCTTTTTTCCCAGTATTTGTTAACAAACTTTGATTGTGGTTATTTTTCTGAAGAACGTGTCAATGGAAGGCTGAGTTTTCATGCAGCCTCAGGCCTTGATTACTTGTGAAATCTTGGGTTTATCAGACTGGAATTACCAGCAAATTGCCTTGAAAGCCAGGGAAGATACCTGATGGCTCAGTTTGGAGCCATCTATAAAAATAGAGTATAAAATGCCAAGTCAAAGTCTGAACAAGAAAGGAATGGGAATTCCCAATAGTATATGTTTCTCTCGAACTACTGCAGGTGTGCAGGAGAGTGGCTGCTTCCCTCTCTCCATCCTGAGAGAGAATGCATTTTTTTGGGACAATTTATCTTGGCTTCTTCCTCTTGCTTTTGGAGAGAACAGTATATTATTAGTCAAGCAAAGGCAAGTGAATCAATTTCCCTGCAGCCATGTGCTACCAAAGATGGGATGCCTTGTTAATAAACCATCCTTGATTCTTCCATTTGCCTCCTGGCTTCCTTCTATTACAGACTGCAAAATTATCCCAGCACTGGAAGTCTTGTGTTCAGAATTTGAGTCAGCACGGAGGGGGCACGTTAAAGGTGTGCTTTAAAGGCACACAGAATCCACTTTATCCAGTATAATTGTGGTGGGCTGGCCTTGGCCAGCAGCCAGATCCCCACAGTTCCTTTCCTCATCTCCATGCTTTTCCCCAGCTCCTTCCACAGGCTGCAGTCCTCCGGGAGAAACCTGCTCCACGGTGGGCTCCCCATGAGCCGCAGGGTGGGCAAATCATTTGGATTGAAGAAAACAGTCCCTTGGGGTTGGAAGGCTTTAAAATTTTTTGTCACCTGGTGCAAATATTGAAATATATTGAAGTACACCTGACTGACCTGTAACGTGTGTTGCTTCTTCCCCCAGCCCTCACCGGTACCTCCTGTACGACATGGTCGAGTACATCTACGCTGTCGCCTATCGAGCCTTCATTCCCTACCCGCTCCCACGTCCTCTCTACCAGTAAGTGGGACCCTAATTAGTGGGACCCTAATTAGGCTGAGGGAGCTGGGGCTGCTCAGCCTCCAGAGGAGACCCTGAGAGGGGACCTCATCCATGTGTGTCAGTGTCTGCAGGGAGGGGGCAGAGGATGGACCAGGCTCTGCTCGGGGGTGCCCAGCGATGGCACAAGAGGAACGGGCAGGAACTGATGCCCAGGAAGTTCCACCTGGACACGAGGAAGAACTTCTTTGCTGTGCAGTGACTGAGCACTGAACAGATTGCCCAGAGAGGGTGTGGAGTCTCCCTGACTGGGGATATTCCAGAACCATCAGGGTGCAATCCTGTGGCATGTGCTCTGGGATAACCCTGCTGGACCTGGTGATCCACTGTGGTCCCTTCCAGCCTTACACATCCTGTCATTCTGTGATTCACCAAGAACCTGGGGTTCTGTCAGGCAACACAGAAGCATAAATACCTGTTGCATTGGTTATTTGCTCTGGCCAGTTGTTATTTAACATGTTGGATGGCAGAAACTGGCTTTTGTATTGATTTGAGCCAGTGTTGGAGGTAAGTTCATACTGAGATCTTGGCCTGGCAATTTGAGCAGTGTGGTTGTGAGCAAGCATTTGTTTGTCTGTGATATGAGGACAGTAACATCTTTAGAAGATGGTAATAAATTGGGAGATAAAAAGGGATAGGTGTAGCATCACTTCGGCTGACTACAGCATGCCCTGAGCTGTTTCTGCAGCTGTGTGTGCACTGAGTATATTAATAGTGCATGGAAAAGTGCCGTGTAAATCTGAGCCTGGGCCTGATCCTTAAGGAATAATCACATCCTTTTGAAGAGCACGTCAATAATAAATGCCACTTCAGAAGTTGCCCTCAGCATGGCTGAGATGTGTTAACGTTTGGGGTGCTTGTCCTCCTCATTTTTAGGACAACAGCAATGACTAAGCTAAAGCAGTCACCAGTGTTGGAGCCCTCCTGCCAATCTGCCAGTAGGACTCACCACTGGCTCTGTGGATCTGCTGATGGATAATAGAACGTCTTTAACTGTGGTGACTGTTTCTGTGTTGGCTGTAAGAGCCATCAGGTTAAACGTGGCTCAGCTGACACAGAGCAGCTTGTTAAAAAGGTGCTTATTAGTTTATTCACGTCTGTTGCAGTCCATGTTACACTTCTTTATTTATGGGCTAAGCTAAGTGGCGTTTCGTATTCTTGAGAAAAGACTGAGTCTGAAAGGCAGATAAGCCTAGTTCTGTTTATGTGCAATAACTTAGTAAATCCTGGTCTGCCAGGGGGGCACTTATTCTCCTGTTGCTCTTGAGACAACACTGAGCAAGAGCTGTAGCCTTATTTTCTTTGTGTCAAGGGAAACTTCAATGTACTAATGCTCATCCTTTTTATAGATTGCTCCAGATTCCATCATCTTGTTTCTAGGGCTGATAACTCATTTAGTTGTCAGCAAGTGTGTTTTCTCATGGAGGCACTGAAGGAAACTTGGTGACTAATTGGATTCCTGCCCACACCACTGGGGAGCAGAGTTTGGATGAAAGGCCCGGGGCAGGGCTGAATGCCTCTGGTGTGTGGGGAATTGGGTGTGGGGGTTTACTTTCCCCACCCACCTAACACTTATTTTTTACTTCTAGATATTTGCTTCTCCATTCCCTCTCGCAGTAAAATAATAGAATATCCAGTAATTCAGTAGCAAACAGTTAAAGTTACCAGAAACACAACTAAGAACCTGGTGGCTGGTGCTTTAATGAATTCATAGCTTGCAAGAACAGCTACAGAACAAGCTCTTGCTCACTGTTATGTGCGAAATATTTTTACCAGTTCATTTTCTTCTGTGCACGTGAATAACGACTGTACTTTTGCAATACTCTTTCTGTTTACAGTTTTGTTGCAAGGTTCTTTGAGATGAATCCATTTGAACCATGGACAACACGGGACAAAGTGGACAGGGTAAGTGTGTGGGACAACCCCCAAATCCTTCTTGGGAAACGTTTGATTGTGTATTTGTGACTTTGCATTTGTAGCTTTGAATTCAAGGAGTGCTGAAGTGTTTGTACATCAGATGGTGTAGCATTTCAGTCAGTTCAGTGGCCAGAATTTGGGTATAAAGAATTGCTCTCAGACTGTGTGGATGGTACAAAAATGGATATTTTTAAAAATGTCTTAAGTGTTAAAAATGGTCAGAGCTGCCTGTTTCCCTCTGTCTCTGCCCCCTTCCCCAAAAACACATGCTACTGAAAATAGCAAAGCCAAAGGAGAAATGCTCCCCACTCTCTTAGGTCCATTTATGTACTTCTAGATGCATTAAAGTCACTTATATCATCCAGATAATGGTGTTTTTAACAACTTAAGTTGAACTGACAACTCTGGATACAGCCTAAATTCTCACTTCACTTTAGAGTGTATTTCTCATGAAAATGTTGCAGCTCCATGTTTATTCCTGACTTCTCAGTTTGTTTCAGTGGGGGTGGAGAAGTAACTTGGAGAAAAACAACAGCAAGCAAGGAAAAAGTATGATTTAGCAAGTATTAATGTCACAGCTTGGCATATGTGTAGGCTAGTTTGCTGCTCTCTCAGGGGGGAGGGACTCTCCCAATTACTTCTCAGAGTTGGAGTTTCAATACCTTTTGTTGTAACACAGCATCAGTAGCCTGTTTTGACCTGACTGTCCCCAAATTAAATGGAGACAGGATACTACTATGAATCTGGGAGAACTGAGTCCTGTACTCAGAGCTGCTCACTGAAGAGCTCTAAGCAGTTAATTTCGGTGTTCACATTTCTCCATCTGTAAAATAAACTGGTTTCCTGTTCTGATTGAAAATCATTGTGAAAAACTGTGGAATAAAGGAAGGGAGTATTTCTCCCATGCTCAAGAGAATTGGTGTTGTAATTCTGTTGGCTTTATTGGCCCAGGGTATAGGTGTGAGAGGGGAGTTTCTCTATGTCACTTCTGTGTCTAATTGTTCCTCTTTCCCAGCTTTTTGTCCTTAAATAGTCTATACAATATTATACATAGTAGACCTAAAGACCTTTCAGGGAACAGTAGCATAAGAGGTGCTAAGATTTAGGTCATATGTGTTGCGAATGTGGTAATGGAATTAAATATGTCCCTCTTCTAAGCCATGAACAAGGGACTCTGTTCTAAACCGTGAGCAGAGCAAAACGATCTACCAGAGGTGACAATTCAACACACATTTTCTTGACAAAGAAGAATGTACATAATTTGAGTTCAAGTGTGAACTTCCCTTGCAAGTTTGGCTTAATTTTGTGGTTGCAAGGCAGTAACCTCCCCGATAATGGATGGGGAGAAAAGGAAGACACTTCCTGCATGTCTCACTGCTGTTCAGTCCTGAATCCAAACCTGGAGCCTGAAGGGCTTTTTGCTGGATGCAGAACACCTGTATCTCCTGTCGAGGTCACTGGTACTCTCAATACCTTGTGTAATTAAGCCATAGTTCTGTGGGGCCACATTGAATCTTTTCCGCTTCTCAAGGAAAAGTAGTGAGAGGAAAAAAATATTTTATGTGAAGGCTTGCATTGGGTGTGATGCTGTTGATTTCATCAAGTGAATTCTCTTTTTTTCTCTTTTTTCTTTTTCTCCCTGACCTCTCCATTCTTGTTAAAGTTTCACACAACAGACATGAAACATCCTGACCTCCCTGGTTTTGAAGAGCTGGGTGTTCAACCAACACCTCTGGAGCAAAAAGCCATCGAAGTCCTGCGCTGTCACCGCGGGTTCCGCTGGTTGGATGCCGAGCTGGAGGAAGCAAAGCCAAAGACATATCCCATGTGATACCTGGCAAGGAGGATACTTCACACTTCCTAAACTGCCTTTGTATGACCCAATTTATTTGGAGAACTGTGTACATACTGAGTAAAATGTATTAATCATGTAAACTGTATTTCACGAGTGTTGCCTTCGTGGTTGTGGGGGACTGTTACTGCAATGCAGCTTTTCTCTTTAAAAGGTCATAAAAGCAAATTGTAGCTTAGCTGCTGAGCATTACAGCATTTTGAAGTTTGGGATTAGAAGGAATGTGTCTTAACATTAGTCCATTTCTCCCTTGGCTCTCAAACATGTCACTGAGCTTCAGCAGCGCTCAAGTGATGTGAAGAATGTTACAGTTCCGGACTGGGTTGCTTAAAACGTGTCCTTGCCAATAGGGATTGCTGGTACTGCCACCTATTCAGATTGTAAGGTCTCAGATAAAGCCCTAGTTTTAAGTTCTTGACTCTTGAGAGCCCTGAGCACAGCTCTTAAAGAAAATGCCAGCCTCCTGTCAGGGAGCTGTAGAGAGCGATAAGGTCTCCCCTGAGCCTCCTTTTCTCCAGGTTAAACCCCCTCAGCTGATTACTGAAGATCAGAATCTTTCACTCCCTGTATTGTTGCCAAACTACTGTGAAACTCCTGGGCAAAGTGTTTCTTGAATTTCAACAGCTTCCACATTTTGTTCTTCCACATCAAACCTGCTGCTGCTGATGTTTACTCTGTTAGAAAGAGGTGGGCTCTTGTGATAGTGAGAGGTTTTTGATCCTGCCTTCTAAGGAAGTATTCAATTTGGCTCTTGTGGAGTGTTTATTTTTCTTTTGATAACGGAAGTTCAATGGCTTTAAAATAAATCTGGGAGTTCAAAAGCTAGGACAAACTGGAAGTGAAGTGCATGTTGTTAATAATTTAATCCTTAACTTCTATTATTTTTCTGACTGCAAGGTTTTCTCTATCAGACCCTAACTGTAAATGAGTAATCTCATTAGCACTCATTTAATAACTGTGGCCCTAATCTTGATTCATTGCATGTTGTTCACATCCTGCTGTGAAAATGTGTTCCTGAACTCTTTCACGAGTGCAAGTGGAGTACAGAGAGATGCAATTATCACGTAGCCCTGCATGGCTGACAAGCAGTTTCCATTTTCAGATGGCAGAGTGCTGCAGTAAGAGCTGCCAAAGGCAATGCTGTGATGTGAGGTGCCAATTCTGGGAATGCACTGTTTATTTTTCCCCCTGCCTCACTCAAAGCACAGCTTTTCCAGTACCTTCAGTTGCACCACAGACTGACCTCTCCTATGGGATCTTAATTCAGACAACCATTAGTGAATGGCCAAGTGATGAATATCCAGAAGTTTGCTTTAAGCAGCCTGTTCCACATCAGACAGGAATATGGGTGGAGTATCACATCAGAGTACTGTGCTGTACGTAGCACTTTGCTTCCTACCTCATAGGAAGCACACTGTGATTCCTCCTTAGAGGAGTTCTAATTTCTTTGGAGGTCTTGATTTTTTTTTTTTTTTTTAAAAGCAATTTATTTTGTAATACAGCCCCAAGTACAAAATCACTGTAATTCATAGAATCACCAGGTTTGGTCCAACCTGTGACCTTGTCTCCCAGCCCTGAGCACTGAGTGCCATGTCCAGTTGTTCCTTGGACACCTCTGGGGATGGGGACTCCACTACTTCCCTGGGCAGACCCTTTCAAGGTCTAATCACCCTTCCAGTGAAGAAATTCTTCCTGATGTCCAACCTGAACCTCCCCTGGAGCAGCTTGAGGTCATTTCCTCTTTTCCTGTCACTTGTTACCTGGGAGAAGAGACCGACCCCATCAGGCTGCAACCTCCTGTCAGGGAGTTGTAGAGAGCAATAAAGGTCCCCCCAAGCCTCCTTTTCTCCAGGCTGAGCCCCCCCCAGCTCCCTCAGCTGTTCCTGGTGTTCCAGACCCTTCCTCAGTTCCGTTGCCCTTCTCTGGACATGCTCAAGCCCCTCAATGTCCTTGCAGTGAGTGTCCCAGAACTGGACACAGGGCTCAAGGTGTGGCCTCACCAGTTCATGTGGGAAATATGTTCATGTGGCATGCCCTTTATCCTTTCCTGGGAAGATAAGTGCTACTATAATTTTTCTGTGTGAAAGGAGGAAGGTGTGGAGGAACGAGGAGATCGCAAAAGCAGAAAACCCAGTTTGCTTTTTTGCTACTTTGCAGAGATCCCCCTGCAAGTAGAACTGAAGGATACTTGCATTTTAGGAAATAGTGTGGGGATAATGTCTTCATCTGAGGGTGGAGAGAAGGGTTTGGACCTTATGGATCCTAAGCAGTTCGGACTGTGGTTTTGGACTTACTGCTAATTACGTGCATATTATTGCTGAAAAATATGATAGCATTCAATTTGCACTGTTGATAGTGTATCACTGTGATTGGAACAGGTGACTTGGGCAGAATTAAGCCTTCCTACCTGCTGCTTTATTCTTACATCTCAATTTTTCTTTCTTGGATCACTTGGAAAGCCTTAAGGGTTTCTTCAGTTGTTTAGAGGGCAGATTTTTAACGACTGAGAAGAGCCTTCACACTGGCAGTAATTACACTGTAATTACCTCTCTCTCCCTACTGTTATTTCTTCTTCCTTTCCCTCTGCCCTAACAGAGACACATGGATAGGATTATATGAAATGAGGAGCTCAGAGGACTGTTACATATAAGGTAATCCAAATTATGAGTAATTTGTGATGGTGTTACTGCAGAGTTACGGAAGCAGAAGGTGGAGGACACCGGCAAAACAGCACAGGAAGGCTGGTGGCAGAGCTGAGAACAGTGATGGTGGGCTGCTCCACGGCTTCTTTCTCTCCTTCTGAGAAGGAGTTATAACCTGGGGTTCACTCAGCCTGAACACCATTCCTTCCCGGAGAAGCTTGCAAATGTAACATCACCTGGGCACGTCAAAAAGAAGAAAATGGGAATTGCCTTCCTCTCTGTCATTAGGGAACCTCAGGGATTTCGTTGTTGGGGTTCTGATTCGGAGCAGGGTACGGACTTCCCGGTTTGAGAAGCACGTATAGCAACACGTGGACATTGGTTTGACCCTCATCGCCCCAGCCTTGACTTGTATTAAATCGGCCAGTAGTCGGAGCTGCTGCTCAGCAAATACTTCTCCAGCTTTTCCACTTCTTCTATAAGTTCCTTGGCCAGCATTCATCCTCTGGGCTGATACAGCTGGTTAAAAAGACATTAGATATTTTCCTTCGACGTTTTCTGCTTTGTGTGTGACTATATATGTATATATACACACACACATACATACACATCCAGAGGGTAGTGGTCAAGGCTCGGTGTCCTGATGGACATTAGTGACAAGTGGTGTTCCTCGGGGATCCTGAGTGGGACTCAGCACAGGAGGGGCATAGACCTGTTGGAGTGAGTCCAGGGGAGGGACACCAAGGTGATCAGAGGGATGGAGCATCTCTGAAGGCTGAGAGAACAGGTTCTTCGGGTGAATGCTACAGGGAGACCTTAGAGCCCCTTCCAGGACCTGAAGAGGGCTTGCAAAGAAAGCCAGAGAGGGACTTTTTACAAGGACATGTAATGATAGGACAAGTCTTCAAACTGACAGACAATAGGGTTAGATCGGATATCGGGAAGAAATTCTTCCCTGTGAGGGTGGGGAGGCCCTGGCACAGGTTGCCCAGAGAAGCTGTGGCTGCCCCATCCCTGGAAGTGTCCAAGGCCAGGTTGGATGGGGCTCTGAGCAACCTGGGATAGTGGAAGGTGTCCCTGCCCATGGCAGGGGGGTGGGACTGGATGGTCTTTAAGGTCCCTTCCAACCCAAAGCATTCCATGATTCTATCTATGATTTTGGCAACACAGTGTGCATGTTCCTTGCTTTAAAACTATTGAGTTCACGTGTCTTAAGATCACCCCTGAACCTGAGTATTGCAAACCTCCTCTGCTTGGCGGAGAGGCCTCTCAGCTTCTGGTCCGTGGCCAAGGCAGTCTGTGCTACCGAGCAGAGAACCTGGAGCCGTCAGAGCAGAACCCCAGCTGCTGCAATCAAATGGGTTGGTCCAGGTCCGACTGCCTGCACCCAAGGAGCCTTTCAAGGGTGGGCAGGTGTGGCTTTTGGGAAGATGGAGGGCAAAGGTCACTGCAAACTACTTAAAGGAGCCCCACCTAGTGATGAGGCAGTCAGAGGTGAGTGAGGGAGGTTACTTGGCTCTAGCCAAGTGTTGGGAGGTCTGTGAAGCTGCTGTCGCCTTGTATTTGTGGAGCTGCTGCATCCCTCCAGCTGGCAGTGCGCATGGTAAGTCTGTCTTTTGATCCCCCCCCCCCCCCTGTTTTTTTTAGAAGCAAGAGTGTTGTCCACTCTTCCTTGGCCTGGTGTGTTTTGTAAACTGGAGCCTCAGCAAGCAGCTGGAGGATTCTCACCTAAAGACATCTAGTCGTTTCTTCTGGGTTTGTGTCTTGTGCTTGGTTTCTCAGGTGTATAACAGGGCATCAGCGCTTCATTTTGTCCCTGTTACAGTGTTTGTGATGCCTCTCTGCGATTGAATTAACTGGTATGTGAGGTTTAAGAGGAGGTTTTGTTCTCTATGAAGTTGCCCACTGCCTTTGGCCCACAGGATGGGGACTTACTAGGGGAAGGGAGGAAAATAGGAGCACATGCACGTTCTTTAGATACAATTTTCTTAGAAAGTTCACCTCTAACTAATATTGCTGCTAATTAAAATAAAGCTGGTGCTGCCACTGGGTTTGGTGAGGTTCTGAAGGCTGAGGGCATCCTTGGCAAAGGTTTGTGTTCCAAGGAAGTGTTAAATAGAGCAGTAACTTGGCGTAGTAACAGGACAGAGTGAAAATGAAAACAAAAGGTGTTTGTCTGTTTCCAGTTTTGCCAGCATGGTCCTTACCTGTTCCTCACATGTACACCCCTGTGCTTTATAGCTTTGAGTTGGCTTTGGATAGGAAAGAAGAGTTTAGCTCTCAGTTTGTGATAACCTGCAGGTCACCAGTTCCTTTGCCAAGGCTTGATTTCCCTCCCTGGCCACTCCAGTTTTCCCACATGTGGTCCCTCGGATCTGTGATCTCCAGTTGCTGGCATTTAGACCTCTAAGTACACAAATGCACATGGAATAGAGTCCCTTACTCAGGAATACTCCTAGAAATGGAATTAAAAAAGAGCACAGGAGAGATCAGGTGTGGGGCATGGCCTGACAAGCACAATGACCAACTCATTACTCTGCTTGTTACTCCCCAGACCACCTTATTCCCTTCTTTTTCCTGCCTTTAGAATTTTCCCAGCCTGCGCTTCAGTGGATTTATAAATCTTTAATAAAGGAAGAATAACCTCTCACATCCTTGTGTTTTCTTCGATAGATATTAAAGAGACAAAATAAAACATAGTGACACAGCACAAGCTAAACAACAATCCACTTCACTTCCCCGTTAATTAATTTTTACTGTAAATATTAGGAAATTTTCATCTGAAAATGCTAGACATCAAAAACTGGTTCAAGTCTGTTTGAAATTCCTCACTTAACTTATCCTTTTAGAATCACAGAATCATTTAAGGTTGGAAAAGACCTCCGAATCAAGTCTAACCTTTGACCAATTTCCACCTTGTCAACTAAACCACGGCTTTAAGTGCCTCATCTGGTCACTTTCTGAACACCTCCAGAGATGGAGACTCCACCACCTCCCTGGGCAGCCCCTTCCAATGCCTGACAACTCTTTCAGTGAAGAAATTCTTCCAACGTGAAGAGAAGAAAATTCAGAAATGCAGAAGAACACCTTGCTTTCCTCCCTAGTTTTGTGTTCCATCAAGCTCGGCTTTGCTGCATGAGCAACAGGAACCACATTGGGAGGAGGAATTAGAAGAGGAGAAAAGGTTTTTATTCTTTAGTGTCTGGTGGAATGGGGAGAAGAGCCAGTCTTGGAGACAGGAGGTATTTAAGGGAATATCATCAGTCTCTTTCAGGGCAACTCAATCAGAGAACAGACAGAATCATTTAAACTGTCACTGAGGGGATTTTTTTTTTCTTTTAGTCCTGACCAAACCTTGTGTGGTGGAACTGTGATAATCAATAATAAGATAATAAAAACCCCTACTTCTTTCATTCACATTTTTTTGCCTGACTTTTCTAAAAACTACAGCCCTGTTGGAACATCAGGTGTCCTTGTTATCAACAGGGTACAGTGCCCTGCTTGCATCAAGTGCAGTCTGGTCAGGATCAGTAGGTAACCTTTAACCAAATTATTATTTGAATTTTACCTGTCTTATGTCAAAAGCAAGAGCAGAAAAACTATATAGTTTTCAGAGAGTTAGGTGGTTTACTGTTGCTTTCACCTGTTTGTCGTTATTCCTGTCCATATCATGCCACAATTTTTCCATTCTCGCACAAGATAAAAGCATCTGCCTTTGTTCTCTGGTTTGATTTGATATTCCTGGGCTTTGCTCACCCTGTTTAAACTACTGCATACCTCTTTTCCTGCACATGTCTTCCAGTGCAGTGTGTTTTGCATTTATTTTTCTGGTACATGACCTGTGATTGATGGGGCTTTTTTAAATATTCAGCAGCCTGGGAGCCTTTTTTCCGTTGTGCTGAGATCCAGGTGAGGTGAGGACAGCCACCAGCTTGGCAATTAATTGCCAGCACTGAGAGGGCTAAAGGGCAGAGCTGCTCACAGTCTGAAGCTCTCAGTAGACTGTGCAAGGCCAAAGGGATGGAGGGCACATCAACTCACAGGGTAGATCAGGATCATATCCCACCCCTCGTGCCTGGAATTCTGGGCACTGGGGCTTTTCATGGAGCTTTATGCTTGAAACCAAGCAGTAACAGCACTTCAGTGTTTAGGTCCAATCCCTGCAGCAAACATGATTTCAGCATTTATTTTGTATTTCCCCAACACCAGTAAATTCTGCCTTCTCAGATATGGTGGTTACCAGTTATGTTTTTAATCCCAGATTAGATTTCAAGCTGGGTTTTCTCCAATTTTTTTTTTTCTTTTTTTGGGGAGACGTGCTGTTACTTCAGAGTGTGGGGTTTTTTCCATCTGTTCACTGTGAATTTACTTGGAGTCCCTGGTTCTCCCAGAGTCCTCTCCCAGACAAGGCAAAATGGTACCTACTAGTGTGTGCTTGCCCGCAAAATTCCCCAGAAATGTGCCATCTGTTTTAGAGTGCCTGAAACAGCAATGATAATGGCAGCAGCAGCTTTGAAGAAGAACCACACTTACCTGAGCCCTGCTGTGGTGGACCCACAGAGCTCTGGATTCAGTGGTAGGATAGCTCTTTGCTTCTAATGCCATGTATATTCTTGTTAGAGTGGTTCAAAGGAGATTTGCAAATGTAGGTCAGTTCTGTGTGGATTATTTAAGAGGAATTCTCGCTGGAAGTGTTATTTATGCAAGTGTCAGGACTCAGATCTGGGAACTACATGGTGTAATGGCACATATCCTGAAACTACTACTTCTGTGGGAAGAGGAGTTTGATAAAGGGGGAATACTTGTGTTACACAGACAATTTGCCGTATTTTAAGGAGAAGAGATGCCATGTTCTGCTCTCCACTGACAGCCACATTCAAAAATGACTGAGACAAATATTTACAAGCCTATGATGCACGGGAACTCCATGTGAGCAAAACCACAGCGCTGCCCGGATCTGCTTGTGCACCTCCCTTAGACTTTGAATTTCTGTGTGTCTGTGTGCAGGTGCCATTAGTGTGGATGAACCGAGCCTGGATCCTACTTCACCCCCACTGGAAACAGTCCCTGATCTGTTCAGCCCAGTCTGCATCAGTTCCGTGTTTCTGGGACTTAAGCAACAACACACTGTTCTGCAATCTGCTGCCTTATTATACACTTAATTAGATTCACAGTGTGTTACCTATGTCACACTGTGACAGGGCTTGTTGCTCTTTAGGGAGAGGAAAAAATACACTTATTGCTGTGGGGTAAGCAGAGANTAAAACTCAGAAAAGCATCATAACAGTTGATTTTTTCTCCCCGAAGGTTTGAGTTCCTTGTAGACGAACCTGCAGAACAGATTAAAGCTCAAGTAATTGCTGATTATTAAATGTCAGTGGCGAACACCCTCCAATTAAAAGAGGCCTTTGGGCTTTCAGGGAAAAAAGCCCTGGGAACAAGACGATGATGGCAAATACACTTATTGCTGTGGGGTAAGCAGAGAGGACGTTCCAGTGTGTGAGTTCTGGAGTAGCTGTTGGATTGTGAGAGCTTGTACCATGCTGTGAGATTGTCATAGAATGGCCTGGGTTGGAAGGGATCCTAAAGACCATCCAGTTCCAACCCCCTGCCATAGGCAGGGACACCTTCCACTATCCCAGGTTGCCCCAAGACACATCCAACCTGGCCTTGGACACTTCCAGGGATGGGGCAGGCACAGCTTCTCTGGGCAACCTGTGCCAGGGCCTCCCCACCCTCCCAGGGAAGAATTTCTTCCTAATATCCAATCTTAACCTACTCTCTGTCAGTTTGAAGCTGTTCCCCCTAGTCCTGTCACTCCAGGCCCTTGGAAATAGTCTCTCTCTATCTCTCTTGTGGGCTCCCTTCAGATCCTGGAAGGCCACAATTCGGTTGATAATTCGTATCTTGTGGGATGAATTGCCTCACACAGGCTAAACATGCTGTTACTTGCTATTCTGCAACATACCTCACTTCAAAGTATCTTATTTATGCACCTTATATCTGCCTTACAACTCTCTGTGATGGGTACTGCTTGTATGTGTAAAAAAAACATGTAATAAACTTAACATTATTCCTTTAAAATAACAGTATGTTTTGGAATTGAGGTATTGACTTCTGAAATTAGAATTATTTTCACTGGTGCTTCTTGGATGGTCTTTATGTGAAATAGAAAGCAAGGCTCTCTAGAACAATGAAATGAGATTTGCCTTTGTGGCAGCTACATGTAGAAGTGCCATGAAGGAAAAGACACTAGTCCAGCATTCACAGCTTGGCTTTGTCTTCCACTGTGCCCAGCATCCTGTCCTTCAGACAGCAGCAGACAACGTCCTACCAGTTCCACTGTTCTTTTACTTAATACTCCAACCAGGGCAGTTGATTCTGCTCCAAGATTCACAAAACAACCTCCACCTTCTATTCTTTTTTTTAATTCTTTATTCTGCCCCTCTGCCCCGCTCTGGGGAGACCCCCCTGCAGTGCTGCCTCCAGCTCTGGGGGCCCAGCACAGCAAGGACATGGAGCTGTGGGAGAGAGTCCAGAGGAGGGACACCAAGACGATCAGAGGCATGGAGCAGCTCTGCTGGGAGGAAAGGCTGAGAGAGTTGGGATTGTTCAGCCTGGAGAAGAGAAGGCTTTGGGGTGACCTAGTTGTGGCCTTCCAGGATCTGACGGGAGCCCACAAGGAAGATGGAGAGAGACTATTTCCAAGGGCCTGGAGTGACAGGACAAGGGGAAATGGCTTCAAATTGACAGAGAGGATTTTTAGATTGGATATTAGGAAGAAATCCTTCCCTGTGAGGGTGGGGTGGCCCTGGCACAGGTTGCCCAGAGCTGCTGTGTCTGCCCCATCCCTGGAAGTGTTCAAGGCTGGGTTGGATGGAGCTTGGAGCAACCTGGGCTAGTGGAAAGTGTCCCTGCCCATGGCAGGGGGTTGGAACTGGATGATCTTTAATGTCCCTGCCAACCCAAAATATTCTAGGATTTTGTCATTTGACCCTTCACAGAGAAATCCTTCCATCCTTCCCTGTGAAATGAGATGAATAACTGGGCATAAAATTTTTCTTCCTTATACTGTTCTTCAGCTTCCTTTCTAGATAGAAACCTTTGAAGTATCTGACTGCTTGAAGCCTCCACAGATGGGCTGTTTCCCAAAGCCTGACACTACAATGAACAGTATTTCAAGGACTGTATCAAACTGTCGAGAGTTCTAAACATATCAGAAACATAAGCCACTGTTTCCCTCCCTAAGGAAAGAATCCTTCACAACATCTTCCTGGTGCAAATATGGCAGAGTGCATTTGTACAGACCTTGCTATGATACTGTGAAGTTGATTATTGTGCATTTCACTAAGGAACATCAGCTTTTAGGAGTCTAAATAGGGAAGTAATTGTCCACCTGTACTGGGCACTGGTGAGGTCGCATCTCGAGTCCTGTGTCCAGTTCTCTCACTGCAAGAAAGGTCCCTTCTGTTCAAGTGTCCTCAAAAATCCACCATTTCTTCACTAGATTGCTGATCTCCCTCTGTCTCCCTCTTTCATCACTCTTTCTTTAAAGCTCTTCTCACGAGGTTGGACAACCTGTTGGAAAAGTTACTTTTTCCTCACTCGAACACATGAATCTTGTCCCCTTCCAATGTCACTGATCTTCAGGGAGGGTCCCATGGTCATAGGAGCCCAAACCAACTGTACAAAGAGTTCTGACCTGCAGGATCCATCTACTCCTCCTCAAGCCCCTCCATCCCACTGACAGGAACAAGGGGAGCCCCACCTGTGCCCCAGGCCCTTGATCCTTGTCCTCTGAGCCATGTGGTCATGCTTCATGTCTCCCTCAGCAGTGTCATATGGAAGTGCAAGGGGGTTAATAATTCCTGAGGACTGGACAAGCCTTGCCAGCTTCTCTACAACCAGCAGGGTTTTAGTTCCTCCTGGGAAACTCCTGCTGCTTCCTGAGCGTTGTTCCTTCTCAGTCCCTGGGGTTATTTAAGTTCATGTGAAGAGTCTTTGATTTCTCTAGTCCGAGAAATAATCGTTCAAGTTCACAGGAAACCTGCTTCTGGAAAAAATGTCCTATTCTATTTGTGCTGCCTCTCTGATGTTCCACAGTTGTACAGGTAATACCATATCAGTGCTGCGCTGCCCTGGGGTGTGTCTGTCTGCAGGGACTACTCTGTGTGCACACGCTGTGTCAGTGGGGACTGGGAGTAGTGCGAAATACTTCTTGCTTTTCATGTTCAAAGCGCTGTACTACATGGAATGCTGACTAAATGTCACACACATGTTAAATATTTGCACATTAGGGACAACCACGTTAATCTGCATCATAGATTAAATAAAGACTTCACCAATTTCCTACTATGTTTTCCAATCAAAATGGAGCAGTTCTGGCAAAGGGCCTGGCTTAGCTTTTTTAGCTCTGGTGGTGAGTTCATCACCTCAAGAAGATTAGTAGGAACAAGAAAGATTCAGTAAACTTTGGTAAGTGTAATTCAGACAAGCCTGTGCGAGTGTTCCCTGCCTCTGGGCTGTAGAAGTTTCCAACTACTGTTTAGGGTGACTTCTCACACGTGCACTGGCCACACAGCCTTGGGTCACCTGCTCCAGTCTCATGGTCCTCCTTTCCTCCCTATGAGTTTTGACATCTTTCCCTGTTCCGAAAAGTTTTGCAGCAGGAGAAGACCAAAAGAGGAAAGCTCCAAAAGGCCAACCATCCCCTAAAAACAAACAAGACAACCCCCGAAAAACAAACAAACAAAACAAACATATTAAAAAACCTGTGTGAAGAAAGCAATAAAAAGAAGCAGATGGGAAACTTGAGAGACCATGTGGAGAGAGAGATGGCAGTATCTATGCCAGGGTCTGATTGAGGTTTGTCCAACACTCCTGTTAATCTCTGTCCACGTCTGGGTTGCAGAGTGGTGTTTGCAGTCCTAGGAGTGTTATGGCAAAAGCACATCAGATTATGCTTGAGATTTGTTGCTGTGGGTTGTCTCAGTTTTTTCCCCTGTTTTCAGGTGTTTTAATTGGTTGGTTTATTTGCTCTTTGCCAGCCTGAATCTTTCTCAGCCACAGCCATAGAAAAATGTACCCATGTGGCCCATACTATCAACAATAATAAAAAAGCTGGATCTGTAGTTTGACTCATTCTCCTTTAATAAGTGAAGTTACAAAACGATTTGTCACTAGGAAACAGTGATGATGGGCTGAGCATAATTTTGGGGAAGTTAAAGCATTTGCTCTCCAACTTCTCTCTTCCCTCCTGTCCCCATCCACCTTTTTTTTTTAAACTCCAGTGCAGTGTCTCTGAGCAGGAGTGTGAGCAGAAATACCAGCCCCCTGTGACTCCTTAAATCATCATATTTGTTCTCCGAGTCTTGCAAGTGGCCTCATAAATCCTGCCGTTGAAGAACTGGTCAAAAATGGTTCCTTTGCCCCCTGCTCCTGGAAGGGTGTTCGGGAACTTCACAGTTCTGATTGTTGGAAACTTCTCCCGAATTTTCAGCCCACGTCCTTCCTTGGGGAGTGAAAACAAACAAGACCATGTGTTCTTCTGCCAGCATTGTCTTTTGGCTCAGAAATTTCTCTGCTTTGTGTGTTTTGTTTTTTCTTTTTTTCCCTCCTGGGAAACTAAAGAAGCAATTGTATCCCTTTTTCAACTTCACTTTCTTAAGGCAAAACAAAGCAAGTCATTTTCTTTAGTTTCTTTTCATTAAAAGAATTTTCTGAACTGCCTTCATAGCCTTGTCCTATTGATCTCTTGTAATCATCCTGTAATCAAGCAGTATATAGAGTCCTCATCTCCATTCTTTTTTTAGTCTGTGAATACATAGTAGGATAGACGTCTATTGATCTCTGAATATGCACTCTTTTACTAACTTTATTTCACCTGATTTCTCTGGTTCTAGTCCTTCAGTTCATCCAATTTTTTCATTGATTTTTCCAATTTTTTTTGAGAAGCCTGTTTAACAAATTAATGATGTGGCTCTTCATTGTTAGAGCCATATAAGCAGTGTTCTAGAGGTGACAGTTTCTGGTTTCAACTCCAGATATTTTTGGCAGTGAGGATAAAAAACAAAGCAAACCACAAAGCAAACAGATGTCCTTGTACTCTCCACTTACAGAAACAATGTTTTATGCAAGACACTATCAGTAAAAAAAACCAAAACCAAACAAACAAAAAACCCAAAACAACAACAACAAACAACGCCCAAACGGAAAAGGTACATAAATGCTTAAAGAATAAAAAGGGCAGGAAAAATTTTATCTTCATCTGAAGTGGGAATATTGCTTTGAAAATAAGATTGCGAAGGCAGGGAGGCTAAGGAATATAAAAAGTAACATCTACCTGAGCCAATGTTGGAGTATAAAATATGTTTTGGAATTTGTTTCTGCTGGGTTGAATGAAATTCCTATTGAGTCCACAGGCAAGGACAATTGAATTTATTGTGACTAGGGATCTGAAACCTTAGAAGGAATTATTGATTTTTGCAAAATTACTTTTTAATCCATGCAAATGGCTGAGCCTGCAGCATTACTGTGTGTCAGCCCTGTGCCAGGGTGCAGTTTGTTGAGGGGTGGAAGGCTGACCTTTCTCTGTAGAAGAAAGCTGCCTTAGTATTTTCCAAGGAGTGATGCTTTCATGGAAAAATGGCTTTGAAAATACAGTATCCAGTGGCATATTGCTTTCAGAAAACTCCTACAAAACCATGAGAACGAGTTGTCCTCACTTCCACCCTGTCCCAGGGCTTGAAGTCCTCTGGTTCCTGCAGCCCATGGCTCCAAGGCAAACTCTGTGGCTCATCTCAAGAGGAAATGCAAAGAGTTTCCTGATTCCCTGTGCTCCTGCAGTGGAAAAAGTAGGCTTTGGATGAGAAAAGTCTGTGTTTGAGCATGTGAGGCTCAAGACTCTGAAAAGCTGCTGCTCTCAGACTAGTGTTGCAGAGCTGAATGAGCAGCCCAAGCCAGCTCTCAGTGGTGAAAGATCCCACTGGAAAAGAAGGTAAATCCATCACTTCACCAGTTGCCAAAAGGCACACAGAGGTTTGGAGGTCACTGTGATTTTTAGGTGAATGCAAGGCAACACTCCAAACAGGTTAGTCCCGTGCAGGTGTAGCAAACACAAAGCCAAGCACTTAAATATTTGCGAGACTTTAGGAAATGCTCAGAAAAACAGACCTTGCTGCTTTGCATCTATGGCAGTTTTGCATTGCCTAAATTTTTGGATAACCTTGAGATTAGTCTTTTTCTTCCCTGAATGGTTCTCTTGTGTTCCTGAAAACTTTGAATTTTGGTGTTATCGTCCGTACGAAACAATAGAAATAAAAAAGACCTCAAAAGGCAGTTCTCAGGTTGCATGCTTTTCAATGATCCACAATATCTTTGGCTGAAGATGCGTTAGCAGAGCAGTGAAAATACGAATTTCATTGCCTCAAATTATTCTGCAGGCAAATAATGAAAATGTGCTCTGTCAGAAGTTCCAGCAGCTTCTAACAATGAGCTGCCCTCGTCCCATGGCTGCCTGAAGCTTGCCTGTAGGGGGATTATTGATCCTGCCACCTCCTTAGGGGGAGAAGCCCTAATGTTCCTATGTTCTCAGGCACTGCCATGGTTTCTAACACATCAATAATCCTTTGCTGCCACATGAATCTCCATCCTTTACCTCCACTGAGATTGCAGGATATTCTGAGATGGAAGGGACCCACCAGGATTGTCGAGCCCAGCCCTTAGCCCCTGTTCCTTCCTTTATTGTTCCCTGCAACTGGAGGGATAGATGAGAACACCACCTGTGCTCCTGATCCCCAGTCTTTCCCCCAGAGGGTGGCTGGGCACTGAACAGGCTCCCCAGAGCAGTGGTCACAGCACCCAGTGACAGAATTCGGGAAGCATTTGGATGATATCCTCAGGCACAGGGTGTGACTCCTGTGGATGGTCCTGTGCAGGGCCAGGAGCTGGACTCTGATCCTTGTAGGTCCCTTCCAACTCAGCGTATTCTGTGCTCCTAAGGCCCTGAAGTCTCTCGTGATTGCCCTCGGACTTCTTGTTGGCCATTTCATCAGTGCCTACTTGAAATATGAGTGATGGATAATAATCTGCAGGCTGTGCCAGAGTGCGAAGCTTTCTCTTCACATCTTTAACCTGGGCAACAGGGAGGCAACAGATGTCCCTAAGAAGTGGGTCTGGTCTGTATATGGGACCTTTAGTTCCCTTCAGAGGGCAATGACCCCTCTCTTTTTTTGTTATAGACGCAGTTTTGATGCAGATCTTAGACTGACAGTCTCAGCAACACCTCCACCCTCCACAAACCATCATCCATCATTCAGTACCACTTGCAGAGCCTCAGTCTTATTGTACAAAGAGACCTGGGCAGGCGGGGCAGTCACAGAGTAGATGAACCTGGCAGGGGCTTGTCACCGTTGTCCCCTGTCCCTTAAATCACCCTGTTCAGCCAGGCAGAGGGAGGACAGGGAATTCTCCATGTCACGAGTCCTGCCTATTGGGGCTGTCTCAGGACTCTTGCAATCCAGTTCTAAGGTGCAAATACTTGCATTTTCTGCTTATGAAAGTGCAAAGCCTTTTCTCTTGAGATTATTACCAGAGTTTTTAAAAAAATGTATCTGTTCTGATAATGTTTCTCACTGGGGACTTGAAAGTTACAGGAACCTGTAGCATTAATGCAGGATATTTATCTTAAGGGCCAAGAAGGGCTGGCAGAATTCTATTTGGTTTGAAGGGGATGTTAAGAGGGAGTCAGCAAAGGAAACTGCATGTGGATATTCACCTTTCTTTTGTGGACTGTGATTAAGCAGTTTTGATTATCTGGGGATTTTTAACATCTATCTGCAAAGCCTAGCTTGCTGTCTTCAGGCAGAAACGTGTATATCTTAGACATCTGCAGCAGGAGAGGGTCGTAAGGTAGACTAGAAATTAGAGATGGTAATACTAATTTTAGATTTCTGTACAGAAATGCAGCTGTGCATAGCTCTAGTCTAAGTTCCTACTTGTGTGGGAAGTAAAAAGCTTGCAATGTCAGGTCTGTAATGGTGACTCCTGTATCTTCTCTGATGTGATATAGGGAAAAACGTTTTCATCCTGAGAGTGGTTCAGTGTTGGCAAAGCTCTAAGAGGCAGTGAAGTCTCCATCCCTGGGGAGTTTCAAAACTAGGTAATTTTTTTTTTTAATAGAACCATATCATAGAACGGTTTGGGATAGAAGGGACCTGAAAGATCATCCAGTTCCAACCTCCTGCCATGGGCAGGGACACCTTCCACTATCCCAGGTTGCTCAGAGCCCCATCCAACCTGGCCTCGGACACTTCCAGGGATGGGGCAGCCACAGCTTCTCTGGGCAGCCTGTGCCAGGGCCTCACCACCATCACAGGGAAGAATTTCTCCCTAATATCCAATCTAAATCTACTATCCAAGCTTGCATATACGGCCTAGGGAATTCTAGATGACCTTCAGAGGTCTCTCCTCATCTTAATTCTCACACTTGGTACTATGTGATTTTGTTGTAGAGCTAATGCCTCTTCCTCAGGCCTCTCTCTCCCTGGGCACTGTGGTGATCTGCCCCACAGTTTGGCCTTTCAGGAAGGAAAGGTACCACCCTGTTTAGTTTCTTCCTTTGAAAAAGCTTAATTTGGATCAAACCACTGATGTATTGAGTGGTGGTGTGGTCACTGTGATTGCTGGGAAATTGGAGAGTTGGGTACCACACAATGGCATCTCCGTCTGTGTGATGGCAATCACCCAGAGCTGTTTGCAGTCGAAACAGAGCCTGGAGATACTTATAGACCACAATTTAGAGATCCCTGGGACCTGGCTTTGGGATAGAGGGAGCTGAAATTCACCCAGGAAATAGAGTTCCTGTGCCTGCTGTGCCACCCCGAAGCCAGGACAGCCACTGCCCTCTGCCCGGGCTCTCCAGCACCCTCTGAGGAAAAACAGATCTGCTGCAGAGGATTCATCCTTTTAATTTAATTAATTTGATTAATCCTTTTAATTTAAGAGATGTTTCTTTTCCTGTGGCTATTTATGTTCCTGTTTAATCACTATAAAACACCCTGGGACTCTGTGCCTCAGCTGCTGCTTTTCTTCAGATTCGTGAGCTTTGAATCTGAAGTGCTCTGTGTTGGGATAGCTTCCTTATCCATGAGGTTTAAGGCACCTGGCTGGACTTGCTGACAAATCTCCTTAGTTTCAGCACTATGCCTTACTGTAGATTCTGAAGAGTCGTGCTTGGCCAAGAAATTCTAGGTGAGCTTCAGAATTCGTTGATGGTAGAGTTGCTTTTCTTGTTTTATTTTTCCATGCAGAAGTGCCATTCCTCCCCCTCCCCCCGCCCTCAGGTTTCCATAAAGTTTTATGGGTTTTGTTTGTCTGGCTTTTTACTTTGTTAAACTTTTCCAAATCTCACTTGGACAACTTTTAAAGTGGGCTACCTTTCCTTCCCCTCCTTAAACAACCTTTTAGATGAGAAACTAAGCCTACTACTGATTTAATTTAATAAAGATGAAATAATTCAAATTATATCCCTGTGCTTCAGGAGTCATTCCTACAGCTTTGAAATCCACGTCTATCTGTCTGTGGGGATTTCACCCTGTCTTTCACCTTCATGTGGGACAAAATCTTCCCGAAGCCTTAGGTCTTTTCAGGTTGAGAAATGCAACTCCCACTTGTTCCTTGGAAGTACTTTTTGAAATTATAGAGGGAAGCTGCATAATTCATCAGAAAAGAGTTCTGTTTTCTAAATAGTTGAGCTGTATCTCCTCCCCCCTCCCACTTCTGTCTGTGTTCACCACTGACTAAAGCCAGGAACATGCAGTGAGATAGGCAGGGATTTAGCTCCAAATGTGTCTCCTTTACCTTTCATAAATGTTAACAGGGCACTTACACAAGCTCACAGCAGGCTTAAAGTGTGGCCATCCAGCAGGAAAACCTTTTGCTGAATTTCTTAAACACAGATCAAAATGCAGGCTCTGTGTGCTGCTTCTCGTGCTCGCCAGCCACTCGTGGAACCACTACAAACCTCACATTTTCCTAAGGAACACATGGGCAGACACCCCGTGACACACATCAGGAGCCACTTGAGGGTTGGAATCATCCACATCTTATTTCCTATATGTGCATTCAAGGATGAATTGTGGAAGAATTCTCCCTGTTAATAACTATTGAGGTGTTTTGTTTTGTTTTTTTTTTTTTCTTCTGGAGGAAAACTTTTAGGCTTTCTCTCCTCTGTGGAATCTTGCTGTACCAGAGATTTATGTCTTTCTGTTGCCTTTTGTTGAAATTAGGCAGCGGTAGAACTGCTAGAGAGACAAGGGCAGCTGTTTGGGCAGAGAGAAATCAGGTGGCACTCGAGCAAATCACAGATCTTGGACATTTTTAGCACAGGTCCTGCTCTGAGGCCGTGTTTTATGACCTGTTCGGAGATGTGCTGGCATGAGAGCTGCCAGGAAATGAGCTGGTGAGGATTTCTCAGGCTTGCTTTTTTTCAGATGCTGTTCAGTGTCTTACAGAAGCCCCTTGTATCCCATGTGGGAGCACCAGTGCTCCCGGGGAATTGTTTTCATCCCACAGATATGAGAAGCTGTTGGAGCTTGGCTGCAAGTGGTTGGTGCCTCAAGATTTTCAGACAAATGGTAACTTTGCATTCACTCCTAGTAATTTTGGGGAATGGGTCTAAAAACGTCGACATAGACTCAATGTTTTTAAAATCCAGTTTATACTAACATGAACCATGCCAGTTTGAAGGTTGGACCTGCCTTCTCCTAAAGCTGTGCTATTTAGAGTGAACTTGAAGAATCTGTGGCTTATTGGATCATCTTTGCTTTCCTCTTGCTGTGTAACTTCCAGGATTGCCACATTCCAGTTACCAAATCACTCAGAAAGTAGAGTATGTTACCTTGTGTACAGGGCCATAACCCTGTCTGGCATTAAAGGATAGTTTTTGAAAACTTTGGAAGCCAACAAATGGGTTAAAAAAAAGTCATAGAATCACAGAATGATATGGGTCAGAAAGGACATTAAAGATTATCTTGTTCCAGCCCCCCTGCCATGGGCAGGGACACCTTCCACCATCCCAGGTTGCTCCAAGCTCCATCCAACCTGGCCTTGGACACTTCCAGGGATGGGGCAGCCGCAACTTTTCTGGGCAACCTGTGCCAGGGTCTCCCCACCCTCACAGGGAAGAATTTCTTCCTGATATCCAATCTAAACCTGCTCTCTGTCAGTTTGAAGCCATTCCCACTTGTCCTATCACCACATGCCCTAGGAAATAGTCTCTTTCCTTAGCAGATTGTTATCAAAATAGTGAAAAGCTGAAGAATAGATACTTGGATAATAGATAACATGTCTGAAATGTGTTTCTTCCCCACCCCCAGTAATAAATTCAGCTCCATATGATAGTGTTCAAATGAGGGTATGAGATGTAAACATGCACTTGTACAGTTCCCTTCTTTTAGGTGAGAACAGCACCAGTTATTGGTGGAATAAAATTTCATAATAGGTTTCTTAGCACAAATCTTTGGCCTTTCTGCTTTTAGGTTAGGAAAGTTCATTTAAGTTTGGCAGCTGGTACAAAAATGTTGGTCTAACCTCAGGATCAAGCTTTTATTTTTAATACAGCTGATGGGAGCAGAGCTGGTTGTGCACTTCTCGTCAGCAGACAAGTTTCAAAACAAGAGTCCGACAATCCTCAGCTGTGTGGGATTTAAATCTGAATGACTGGGTTGGGCAGGGAGAATCTCTGGCAGTGTTTGTACAGCAGTGGAGCACGATATACCTTGGATGTTGCCTCTGGGCCATGTTTTAATATGGATTTGAAGTACCTACTCACTTTATTTTTGCAGATGTCATAGAATGGTACATCTAGTCCAACATATCTAATGGTGATGGATAAAACACTTCATCTGGTCCTGCTTTTAGGAACTTATTCATGTGGCTGCATGGAACGGGAGAAGCTGTATGTACGTCCTGCATGTGAGTATGGGACTTTATGCCCCCATTAGTCCCCTTCACATGAGACCTGCTCCAAGGTACAAGCTCATTCCACTCTCTCCTCTTCAGCCTGTCCCTGGCAGAGATCTCCAGGACAATGTCAGCCAGGCCCTCTGTAGTTAAATATAATCATCACGCTAAAAAAAATAATGAGAGCCCAGTCATCCATGTGAAGATCAGGATATAAATGTGGATTTTTCTTTTGCAGTAAAGCTACCAAGTCATGTCTTCCCAGCCTGAGAACTCAGTGTTTGCACGTGCAATTGGAGAGAAGATGATATTTGCTTTACCTGATCCCTTTGGTTCCATACTTAAAGAGTGAAAAGCTTTGATCTGAAGTTAATGAAAAAGAAGCATAATCTGTTTTATACAGATGTACCCAAGAGAATTTTCAAATATTACTTTATATTTTTTTTTTTTTCATTGAAGGCTAGGGAAGTTAGGAAAAAAAGACCTTTGCTTTTTAAGCTGACACGCACAGCAATTTTTCTGTCTGGCTCTTTAACAGGAGAAAGTATCAGTCCTTTGACTCTCCAGAGTTTCCTCCTGTCCACGCAGATGTCATTCCCTCTCTTGCTTTTGGAAAATTCACTTGCTGGGGGAACGATCCATTCTGTGTGACTTTGCTATGACTGGTGAGTTTCCAGAATCAGGTTGAGGGGCTTTTGGAGAATCACAGGAAAGTTGTCTGGAGGGCATCTCCTGAAATTCCCAGCCTGTCCTCCTGCAAGGGCAAACTGCCAGGCAACACCAGGGCACATCAGTTCTGGCTTTGCCTCTCTGAATCTTCAAGACTTCTGGAGATGAAGTTTCTGTGACACAGGAGCCCTTGAAAATGATACCCTGCCCTTTGTGTTAACTCATCATCCCACAAAAGGTAGGGAGAAGGAGCTTTGCAGAAATCCATGGGTAAAGAAGAGACTGTGTCTGCAACTGCAGAAATAAAGATTAATTGCTTTGTTGCTTTTAAAATGAATTGGAGTATTATACTTTAATAGTTTAAGCCAGATCTATATTTAGCACCTACACTTCTAGAAAAGATTAAAAAGCTTTTGTTCCACTGATCCTTAGCATAATGATGCCTCAAACTGGAGATCAGGACACACAGTATGGGTTAGGGGAGTTAATTATTCAGAAACTGAGTGGCTCAGATTTTTTCCTGTCTTTTGAAAGCCTTAAAACCCAACTGTTTTTCCCAAAAATGTGTATTTTCATAGAACCATAGAGTTATAGAGGGGGTTTGGGTTGGAGGGAACCTTAAAGATCATACAGTTCCAACCCCCTGCCATGGGCAGGGACACCTTCCACTAGCCCAGGTTACTCCAAGCCCCATCCAACCTGGCCTTGGACGCTTCCAGGGATGGGGCAGCCACAGCTTCTCTGGGCAACCTGTGCCAGGGCCTCCCCACCCTCACAGGGAAGAATTTCTTCCTAATATCCAATCTAAACCTGCTCTCTGTCAGTTTGAACAGAACCTTGTCCTGTCACTCCAGGCCCGTGGAAATAGTTTCTTTTCCACCATGGATGCACAGTTTCAAGAAAAAAATTTTTGTGGCCACAAAATGGTCTCCTGTTTTGTCTTCTGTCTTTCCAGGTGATGTTTTTGGGAAGTCTTGGAAGACAGGGAGCCACATACTGTTTTTTACTAGTTTCCATACTTTTGCAACCTGTTCCTGTGCTTTGTTATGTTTCTGTGCCTTTTTTCCCCACCCTTATGTCCAGTAAGAACGTCTCTTGCTTCAAATTAGGACCATTATCTCTTGTTCTGTAGCTGAGCATGTAAGACTCTTGCTCTTTGTTCCTGGTAAAAGCCTGTCAGGAACTGGAAGGTGGATTTAAACACATCTCCAAAGCTTTATCTTAAGTATAATCAAGTTCCATTGCCTCAGTTTCTCCTCACACGACAAATTCTCTTGCCCCTGGACCATTTTGGTGCCCCTCCACTGAACTCGTTCCAGTTTATCAGTATCTTTCTTGCACTGAAGGATCCAAACCTGGAAAATTTTTGAAGTAAATAATGATTTTCGTCTACCTACTCACCATTCCCATTTTAGTCCAGCTGTTAGCCTTCACCATGGTCAAGGGGCACTGCTGATCTCTGCTTGGTCCATTGGTCACTAGTTCCTCTGGCTCATTTTCAAAGCCAAACAACCCTTAGCAGGTAGTTCAATTCAGGTGCAAGAATTTTTTCAAGATGACATTCATTTTCTTCTGAAAGATTCCCTCTTTATGCTTTAAGAGGGTTTTTTTAATGCTTCATTCAAAAGGGTGAGTAATCACGGCTAAAACATTTTGACTGGTTTTCCTTTAGGCCTGTGCTCAAATACATGAGCAGAGCACCTCTTTCGTGTTTCCTTGACATCCTCTCTGGCCCATGTCTTCGATTTTGTGTTTCTCCCATGACACCCAGGAGTCCTATTCTGTTCCCGTGGGGAAAACACAGAGTTTTTGCCTTGGGCTTAAATGAAGCAGGGTTAAAAAAAAAAAAAAAAGAAACTTTCAGTTTTTGTCTTGCTCCTACTGCTTGTGTCATTAATTAGGAAAACCAGCAAGAAACTGTTTCTTAGAAATGTATATATGGGCCTTTCCAGGTAGAAAAAAAGCACTGGATAACGCTGTATATGTCTTATCATGGTGTTAAAACGGACAAGTAATTCACATTAATAATGCGTTTTCCTGTGAATGCCGCTGAGCACATTATGTGTAAAGCCCAGACTTCCACCCTGCCATGCCACTACAAAAAAATGTTCCTTCCCTTCTCAGACTTGGTCAAGAAAATTACTTCAGGAATAGAAATGAATTATATAAGGCTGTACCCTGGCCATCTGACAATCTTACATCTTCCCAGTAGGCACAGTACTAACTTTATCCCAGCACAGTGCTCAGGCTAATATGAGTCATCTGATAACCTCCTCATTGTGCATCGACCTCAACCTTGGACCAAAATAAACATAAATTAAATTACAAACCTATACTTGGTGCTCTCACGCTCCCTTCAATGTCTCTGAAGCTCTGAGAAGTGTGGCAGACTTGGAGGCTTCGCTTTCTTCCCGTCTGGCTGCCGTGAAACGGGAGCCGAGTCCCAGAATATATTGTGTCTGTCCTTTAAGGAGCCTGATCCTGCTTTCAGCGGGTTCAGCGCTTATTCTGCTCTGCTCCCTGCAGGTGAATTACTTCTGACCGACACTGAGAGCAAGCAGGTGTTCTCTGTGGTGTGAGAAAAACATTGCTTCTTTCTCTGAAGGCAAGACTTCGCTTCTAATTTCTTTCCCTGGTCGCACTAATGGGTGGGGAAAGATTTCTGTAGTTCCGTAGTATTTTGCCGTTCTCCCTTCCTGAAAGACAGATGCAAGTTGGGCATCTCCAGGAGGAGAAAAGGGCATCTGGGACGCTTATTTTAGAGCATTTGGACTGAAGCAAAGGAAACCTCAGCTCTGCCACTGATGTGCTTTGTGTCTTTAGGCACTTACCTTGTGCTTTTTCCCCGTCTACAGAACCGGGCCCATCTCTAAGGTTGGCTCGTTCCAAGGCTGTGTGCTTTTTAGGGAAACATCTAGGGTTTAGGAGTTTGTCTGGAGAAGATTCCAGTGGGGATAACTTATGGAGAATGCTGAGCACCCCTGCAGCAGAGCTAAGGCCGCTCACCTTCTAAAGCCTTGATTTAAAGCTCACTGAGCTGTTTTCTGCGAGCAAATTACAGAACAAATTTACCTCAGTCTCTGGAGCCATCCAGTCCTGATTTCTCTTGAAATAAATATTTGAAACTTTGCAGTGATGTAAATTCCTGTTATTCTACAGTCTGTTTCTGAACTGCTTGCCTGAAGATAAGCCCCCTTCCCTGTTCTTGCTGTGCATCAGTCATTTGTTCTCCACTGTCTGCAATCACTAAATCAAGAAAATAACCCATGAAGAGAGAATAGTGATTGCAACACTTTCTAAGGTGCAGTTCCAGATGCATTGTGCAAAAGCTCCCTAAATGATTCAAGAACACTTTAAGGCATAAATTTCCAAGGACGTGTATTTCTACAACCGGTGAATAATTCTGTAAATAAGCAGAGCCTTGCAACCAAACATGTGCCATGTAAATACGCCCAGGTACACTTAAAGATTTGTACGAAGCCTGCGCTTATTTGGCTTAATAACTACCCACGTGTCTGGGCAGAGTAAATGGGACTCTTGACAGCAATTCTAAAGGTGAGTCAAAAAGTTTGGGTGGAAGGCATTACTGAAACATGGAATTATTATGCCTAAGATGACCCTTAAAAATAGAGATTTGCACGCAGTTCCAGAAAACTTTCAGCACTGAGTCTGATATGATTGAATATAACATAGAAAAAGATGGTTCTGTTCTTAGAGCCTACTCACTTAATTTGTACCCAAACTACCCTGGAATAAAAGGATTCTTTCATCTGAACCATTCAGGCTTAATACACCTTTTGTTTTACATGAAGCCTGAGGTATTCACCTCCTGTCACTTTACTGGTGAAGTGTTTTACCTCCTTTATAACTTGATCAGATGATCTTTGTACTCAGCACAACGTTTCCTTTAAAGTCAGTCAGTTTGGGAACATTTATGCACCGTTTTTCTTTAAAAAAGGATTAATTATTCAGAAGAGCATTAACTTTGAATGTCCAAAGCCAGGCACCTGACAGTGGCCCTGACTAGTGGTAAGAACCTCTTCAGAAAATCAGGCTTCCTTTTTTCAACACATACCAAAAATACACAAACACAGCAGTTCCTTGTCGAAATGGAGTAATGAGCTCATGCTCATCATTATTAAGTCCAAGCTCCTCTGGAAGCATCATTCTTTGTGTCTTGGATAAGAATTTGAACTTGAGGCCAAGTGTAGTGCCTCTGTAATAAGAATAGAAGGGGAAAAAAGTCTCTTTTGCTTTTTTGCTTTGGGTTTTGTTGTTGTTGTTTGGGGGGGGGGGGGGGTTTTATTTTGTTCTGGGGTTTTTTTTCCCTGTGGAAATAGTGGTATGCTTCCTAAGAAATCATAGAATCAAAGAGTGGTTTGGTTGGAAGGGATCTTAGATTATCTCATCTCAACCCCCCTGCCATGATCAGGGACTCCTTCCACCATCCCAGGTTGTTCAGAGCCCCATCCAACCTGGCCTGGGACTCTTCCAGGGATGAGGCAGCCACAGCAGCTCTGGGCAACCTGTGCCAGGGCCTCCCCACCCTCACAGGGAAGAATTTCTTCCTAATATCCAATCTAAACCTGCTCTCTGTCAGTGTGAAGCCATTCCCCCTTGTCCTGTCACTCCAGGCCCTTGGAAATAGTCTCTCTCCATCTTCCTTGTGGGCTCCCTTCAGGTCCTGGAAGGCCACAATCAGGTCACCCCAAAGCCTTCTCTTGTCCAGGCTGAACAATCCCAACTCTCTCAGCCTTTCCTCCCAGCAGAGCTGCTCCATCCCTCTGATCGTCTTGGTGGCCCAGATTCAAATCAATGAGATGTTTTGGCAATGTATAGTGCTTGGAACTCATAATGGAATTCCCTGGTGTGGTTCTGCTTTTGCAGGTAATGGGAATCATTTGGGAACAGCAGGGAAAGAAATGCATTTTATTATCCCTAATTTTTTGTTCCCCACCCAATTATCTGAATTGTGATCATGGTCTGTGCCTCTGATTTTACAGGCAGTACACTCACTGTGATGATTTTGGGGCACACAAATGGTGGCCCTCAGACGTGTTTAGGTTTTTGGTAGCCTTGCCATGAATTCTACCTGTCGTACTACCCTTCAAAAGAGCAGCTGCTGTGGCTGGGCTCTGGAGAAAGCCCCCTGCCAGGTTTTATATAGCTATCAAGTTTATATTTTCAATTTAAATCTATGGCTGTTAGAAGGTCCTAATCCGTTCCTTTTCCCTTCTGATCTAGGATCAAATTCTGCATACAGTTGCTATTCGGGAACTGAGGAGTCACCCTCAGTGCCCTGTGGGTCTCCTGGACCTCAGTTATCCTGATGTAATCCTGATGACTGCCAGCAAATTTCTGCATGTATGTCCAGGGATAATCAATAACACTTTGGGTTCAGAAACAGAGTGATTCTTTCCTAGAGTTTCCTTCACTTGTCTTCCTGTGAATTAAAAATTTGGGGATCAGACAAACCTTCTTTCAAACAATGAAGACAGAAGTTCTTTATTTGTAAGGATTTGGGAATTACATTTTAACCAGGGCTGACTGGGAATCCTCTGTGAGGACAGTTTTCTGATGGAAATCCATGTAATCAGACACCAAGATTTTATGGGAAGACAGCTTTTTATTTCTCCCCCTCTACCCCTTGGATGACTAGAGGAGGAATCCTTGGTTGCCTATTCACAAGGTTCCAGCTTCAGAGAAACAGTAAAACTCAGAAGCAGTTCTCAAGCGGGGATGAAAAGCAACCACTCAGCAGCATCCTTGGAAGCCAAGAACTGGGAAAAGGGAGAAGCAGAAAACCACAGGAGTCTCTTGCCTCAGCCTTTTGGTTCCTATGCAGAACTACTGTTGAATTCTCTTTCTCCTTAGAAGCAGACAGGGAAAATGCAGAAATAAATGCATAGATAAGGCACCAAACCCCTTAATGACAAGCACCCAGAGTTTCTACTAGAGTATTTCTGTTGCAGTGAAGTAAAAAAAAATGGGAGACAGGCACATGGTGTTCCTTTAGATTATCATTTGCTTGGGTGTCATAGATGAATTCACTTGATCTGACATGAGGTACGAGGAGGCACAGAATCATAGAAGGGTTTGGGTTACAAGGGACCTCAAAAAGATTCATCTCATTCCACCCCCTGCCATGGGCAGGGACACCTTCCACTAGCCCAGGTTGCCCAGAGCCCCATCCAACCTGGCCTTGGACACTTCCAGGGATGGGGCAGCCACAGCTTCTCTGGGCAACCTGTGCCAGGGCCTCACCACCCTCCCAAATTAGGAAGAATTTCTCCCTAATATCCAATCTAACCCTACTCTCTGTCAGTTTGAAGCCATTCCCCCTTGTCCTGTCACTCCAGGCCCTTGGAAATATGGTCTTTCTCCACCTTTTCTGTAGGCTTCCTTCAGGTCCTGGAAGGCCATTCAGTTTGATAGTGCTTCATTGCTGTCTGTTCTGCCTCAGCTGGATCCAGCTGCAATTTTCCACGGAACTCAAGAGACAAACAGCGGATAAGGCACCTCCTCATAGCAGGATATGTAGGGCCAAAAATATCAGTGAATCTATCAGTACAAGCTGGATAGGCTTGCATGTAACTGAAGGAATGCTGGAAGCAAATCCACTAAATGGGTTTTTCGGTAGCACTGATGCCCTTCTAATAACACAGGCAGAGGAATGATCCTCGGCTCAGTGCTGCCCAACAGAAGATGTCCAGGAGGCTGGAGGAGCAGCAGGCCTTTTTCAGGAGATGTACTTGAATCACCTTGCACGACCATCTGCCAAATGGGCCCGCTGGAGTGGAAAGCAGCCTGATCCTTCCAGGGCTCCTGTGGGATATGTGTATCCCTGCTCGGGAGAGAGCACTGGTTGGCTGCAGAAGAACTAATGTGTGCAAGAGCCCTCTTCAGAAGGCTTGGGAGATGTTTTTCTTGTTTGAAGCGCGCACACAGAGCATTTTGCTGGGCTACAATGGTCTCTACAGGTGCTGCAAAGACCTCAGCACTTGCAGAATTATCTCAGAACTATTGGTCACTTTGGGCTCACAAAAATAGATGGGATCCTTAAGGCTCCACTCCAATAGCTGGCTCTGATGACAGCTCAAAATGCTTTACAAAATGAAATACAGTTAATGCTATTTCTGTCCTGAGCTGATCTTTTCTTTTTATTATTATTTAATTATTATTCTTAAATATTAATAGCAATGTCTCTACAAAAGATATGAAGTTCAGAATTCCACTCTTCCCAATCATCAGTCAAGCCACTCCTCATGTTAGGTGCTAGTTATGCTAAACTGCCTAAAGAGCACTTCTCAACAGGGTAAAATCCTGCAGGATTGGGACCACTATCCTTGGGTGAAATTATTCCCTTGGGGAAAAATCCCGGAGAAGCTGTTCCTGAGAACCTACTGGAAAGGAGAGGGGTTCTGTTTGCTTTTAAAAGCCCAGAATACTTCATTTATTTTTAGATGTCTGGCTGCCTTAGGGATGCTTAAGCTCCTCATAGAATCGAGTGAGGTTCCTTATTTTTCCTCCAACATCAAGATGCCAACAATAGTTCTGGTTACACAGACCTGTCAGCTTGGTTGTGCTTGCTTAATTGACAGTGTTAGTCTGATAAAAGGCTTGTTTGTGAATACTCAGTTCTCAGGGTTTGACTTGCCTATTGCACAGACAGGATATAACAGGAAAAGGTTAGGAGATTAAATTCTTTTTTTTTTGCAAAGAAAGCCTCTTGCCTAAAATCAGGGGCTACTCAAACTAGAGGTCTAGGAAGGGTTAATATATGATGACGCGTACAAGCAGAAACTGTAATTTCTGGGTTTTTTTCAGGGCTGTGCAACTGAAACAGGACAGTAGATTAATGGTAGAAATTCAAAACCAATCTCCATGAGAAATTTGAGGCTCCTCTTAATCTTTTAACAAATAATTTAGGTATTTTCCCACAGAGGTTTATTGACTCCAGTTAGAGCAAAATCAGAAAGAAATGTCATTCTGAACTGCAGCAACTAGTTTGAAACCCTGCTATGGGAAAGGCATTATGCATTTTTCATAGAAAGCTATAAAATATTAATTCCTTTTAGTGACTTAGATGGGCACTATAAAAAAAAGGTATTAGAACTGGGGCAAAAGAATTGCATTATTCAACCACATCCTCTTCATTACATGTTATTATAAAGATGTTCGATATTTTGAGAGGAAAAAGGCTTTTACAGTTCTGGTTATTAGAGTAAAAAGTTAAAATTTCTTCAGTATTGGGAGAGAGAACAGAGCCTGAAGGAGATGTTCCCACTCTTTTTTTTTTCTAAAGAAGTAAGCATCAACATTATAATTAAGGAATTTTGTTTGACACCTTTACGGGCACATCCCCTGTGCTGGAACAGCATTTTACAAGACTGTTCATCAGAAAAGCCCTCAGCAGAGTTAGAGCTTGGCATGCCAGGCTCCCTCTAAGAGATCCCAAAAGAGGTTAGAGGGATCCCACCAGCCAAGGCAAGTTCCTCCCATGCCTGTGCCTCCAACAGTACCTAAGTTACTATATAAGGCTTCTCCTGAGCTCAAGATTGTGAGTGGTATTTGTCCCTTACAATCATAACCCATTCAGTGTTGGCATCTTCACAGCAAGCCTTGACCTGGCAAGGCTACCCAAGGTTAATTTTATGTATATCTCATTAAATTCTGAAGGGTGGTTCAGGAGTGTCCCTGGTTTATTTTACAGGCAGCTTGTTCCTGTTCAGGTTGTTTTGTTGTTGTTGTTGGGTTTTTTTGTTTGTTTGTTGGTCTGGCTTTTTTTCCGCTACTTTTTTATTTTTAAAAAGAGTGGTGCTGCTGTTGTTCCTCCTCACAAAATGGTTTGGCAGCCATTGGGAAACTGTTGGATGTAAGTGGATGAGACAGCTCTAATAGGAGAGATGTCATGGAAAGAGTGTGATTCATTGCTTTGAACTGTGCACAGAGCTCCAATACTTGGTGTAATTTGGTGCTAGGTGCCAAACTACATATCTGTACTTTGACACTTAGGAGAGAGTGCTTTTTCGCCTTTGCTCTTGCTGATCCTGAAACTCTTCTTCCCGTTTTGAGGAGCCTTTCCTGCCTGTCTCAGTTTGATCATCTTCCAGTGAGGTAATTACACAGCACTGTAGATATGTTCTGCAAGCAGCAGCTGGAGCTTGGAGGAAATACCCTTTCCTTGGAGCTCCTTACTCTCAAAGTTGTTTTACAGCAAAGTTTTCCCAGATCTGCTTCCCAGATTAACAACAGAAGGCTTTAAGCTGCATCTAGCATTTAAAACTGTGACTCTGCCAAGCTCCAGATCCTGAAAAAGCCTAAAACTGGAGGACAGCTCTGCAGTATAGCTCTACTCCATTGCTGTTGAACATGTTTTTCAGAATGCACTAAGTTGTAGCACAGTGCTGGTGTGTACATAAGATGTAATGGCTTTTCTTTCCTATATAATGTACATTTTAAGCACCAAGGGACACTGTGTAAACGATAAAACAAGGTAGGCAACATTCACTGCTGTCTCCCCTTCCGGTGAACCAGCATTTTCATCACAAAAGGGAATAAAGTTGGTCAGATGTAATTTGCCTTTGAAAAAACTCATGCTGGCTTCTCCCAACCACCTTCTTATCCCTCGTGTGGCTGGAAATGGCTTTGAGCAGGATTAGCTCTGTAGCCTTCTCAATCTCCAGTCTTGAAAATAGGGTCTGGATTTGCCTCTCAGACAACAGGAACCTCTCCCTGCTTACCACGACCTGTAGAGATGATAGAAACTGGCCTTTGAATGGCATTGGCAGTTCCATCAGCACCATAAAAAGCATCTTGGCTGATCCCACAGCCTTGTGTATGTCCAGTTGACTTCCATGTTCCCTAACTTGATCCTCCTCTGTTGTGGATATTGCTTTGCTCCCATAGACTCTGCTATTTGGTTGTGTCCTGAGAGGCATGAATTTTGCTGGGAACAACTATCCAAAACCCCCCAAACCAACCAAAAAACCCTCACAACAGTGAACACCTCAGACTTTTTCTTGTCCTTTGTCCCCATCTCCCCTGTCTCATTGAGTAACGGGGTCATTTACGTATTAGCTTTCTGTTTTCTGCCCGTTTACCTGTGGAGCTCATTCCCATTGCCCTAAAATCTCAGACTGCAAGAATCAGAACTTGTGGCTCTCCCGTGGTCTCCAGAAAGTCCAGGAGAGAACACAGATGACTTTGCGTGGGTAATTCCTGTCAGGCATTTTTCATCCTCACCTTACCAGTGACCCTCATGGTTTTTATTCAGCTCCTCTGCAAAGCCCCACTGATTTTCAGCAATTTTCATGCAGGGGAGGGGGGTGGTTTGTGTTACATCTGCTCCTTATTGCTTCATATTTCAAGATTGACTTATTGCTCCAGTGGTCAAGAAGAGGGAAAGTTATTTCTGTCCTTTATAGCAATTAAGATGGGAGGACTGTGGGAAGGGAATTAGTCTGTGTGCTGGTTTTTGTATGTCAGGCTCCTCTGTTGAGTTTTAATTAAGTTTAGTGTCTGTTTGGTCTGTATTCAGTAATGACAGTCCCAAAATACTGTCACTAAGCTCAGTGATCATACTACTGTTATCCTCAAGGAGTCTGGTAAAGCCTTCTCTGCCCTAGCTGGAAGGTTTCTTGTTGATCTTAAGACTGTTCAAATAAGATTTTTTTCATGTTTCTTGTCTACCTCAGGGCTAATTTGCCTGTTTGTTTTTATTTGGAAAGCTGCTGCTAAAACAAACAAAGGGGGAAAAAAATGATTTGGCTGTCTGTGAGACAAAGTTGGTAGAAAATGTTTTGCTTTGCCTGTCAGAAATTATTACACTCATTTTGCTACAAAGCTCTACTACTTCTTGAGCAGAGACAGAAAATTTGGCAGGGAGGCTGTTCTGATGTCACGGTGTGCTGCTTTTTGCCATCCTTGAAGAAATTTGCTCAGTGCCTTCCTCCAAGATCTATTTCTTTAGAGACTTGTCAGAGATTTACTACCGAAATCCCTGAGGATTTCTTAGACCAGATGTTTCCGCATCAGTGGGAGGGATCTTGGCTGGCCAAGCCCTTGCTGCTCCTGTCTGTGCAGGATGAGTGGGATAAACAGGTGGGCAGACCTGAGAGCTGTGTCTCCAGGGCTCTTCGTGCTCACGGGCCCGACACTGGGGAAGTGGGAAGGTGCCAAATGTGTCAGCTGAAGAAGTTCACAGAATGGGATGAAGGGAGGGGCAGCCTGAGAGGAGAGAAGGAGCACAATGCTGCCAGCTGTGCCCTCACAGGTAGGGACATGGCCCTTTTTTAGCCAGGTGACCTCTAGAAGTCTCATGGTTTCCACTCCAGGGATGAACAGAAATCCCTGTGAAGGGCAATTAGAAGTTAGAGAAAGGCCAAATGCTTTCCCTTCTCTTCGTGGCTGGGATGGGGGACAGGGAGAGCAAGCAGGAAGAGCTGTGTTGCTCCAAGGAGTGGTATTCCCTTCTGCTTTCCCTCTTGTGTGCACCTGGTCAGTCTACTGCCTACAGTCACACTGACACTGCCTACTGAGAAAAATGGAAATGTGACCTTTATAGAGACACACAGACGTGCAATGTGGGGGACAAATGAGTTCTGTGGAACCATGGAGCGGGGAGAAGGTCTTTGCAGGTAGGATATTCCTTATGGCACTGTCTGTGGGGGAGGATGGATGCACGGAACACACACACACACAGGATGAGGGCTTACTTTGGACACGGAGCTCCCTTCACATCAGAGCAACACAAATCTCACTAAAATCTTTCTTTTTTGTTCTCTCTCAATAGTGACATGTAGTGGTGGCATAAAATGAAGGAGTTCTGTTACAATGCAGGCAACATCTCACTTGTTATGACTTGTAACAAGCAACACGGAACTGTAACAGAGTTCCACAGTTGGAGTGTTCCTTGTTTGGTTTGTTGTCACTGGTTGTTTCGGGTTTTGTTTGTTTGTTGGGGTCTTTTTTTGTTTGTTTTTAATAACCTTTAAACAGGCTGGAAGTGCACGTGACCTTTCACAGAATCAGAATGGCTTGGGTTGGAAGAGACCTCAGAGATCATTCAGTTCCAACCCCGCTGCCATGGGCAGGGACACCTTCCACTATCCCAGGTTGCTCAGAGCCCCATCCAACCTGGCCTTGGACACTTCCAGGGATGGGGCAGCCACAGCTTCTCTGGGCAACTTGTACCAGTGCCTGCAGTAAAGAATCTCTCCCTAATATCTAATCTAAACCTACGCTACATCAGCTTTGAAGCCATCCTCCCTTGTCCTGTCACTACATGTCCTTTTAAATAGTTTCTCTTTGCATTGAAAGGGTCCTTGATTGGGTTAATTTAGTTAAACAGATGCCTTCTTCTTCCACATACACCGGATACAAGGCACTGAGGTGGACAATTAACTGGACCACTTAGGAAAATGTTATAGGATCTCTTACAAGGCCAATGCCACTTATTTCCCTTTCACAACATCCAGCTCCATATCCTCACTTTGTTAATATTAGCTCGATGCTTGCTGATAGTGCTGATGTTTTGTAAGACACCGCTCTCTCAAACCTCCATTGCATCAGATACATGCAAACACAAGTCTAATATAAAATTTCCTGTTGCAAACACCACCAGTTAAAAATATTAGAGGTGCCACCAGCAGCATGTGCAACCTGATCTCAGCCCAGGGTTCCTGGCAAGGGCTTTCTGAACTTGGGCTGAAATGCTTTTCCCCACTGTGCATTTGGAAGTACTAGGAGGGCTGTCACATCACTTGTGCACAAATGCAGATGGACCACGTGCCACAGCAGAGTTTTCAATAAGTACTTGTCATTTTGGAAATAAATGCCCTTCTCTTGTGCGCAAGTGGGGCTCTGCTGAAATATTTTGTGGTTGGTTAGATGAGCCAAAGTTAAACAAAAGGATGAGGAGGGGATGGGAAATGAGGAAGGATGGAACAGTGAACTGCAAGGGCTGAGGGAGGACAGAAAATGGGAACAGGAGGATGAGACGTGGGCAGGAGCCAAGGCACAGGATGGCAGGATAAACACTTGAGACCAGCTCAAGGACTGTAAGACGGAACTAAATCAAAGGATGGATATTGAATGACAGAGCGCAGGAGTAAAGGGATTGAACAGACCCAGAAGAGGACAAAGTCTAGCTGAAGGGTGTACAGGGATCTCAAAGCAGTTGCATCCAGACCTGACACAATGTTTGTACAACTGAGGAATTTTAGGGGCCCTGTCAACTAGTTGTGAAACCCTCCATCATTTTCTGGTGATAGGTCTGCATACTGTTGTTATTTTCTATCACATTCATTTGCTTACACAGCATAAGGTTGTACTGTGAACCTAAAAACTGTCTGACAGGCCATGAAGTTTTTCATATTGTGATAAATAGGAACCTGAAGTCCCTGACATACATCTAAAGGGTCTCTCTATGAAAGGCACCTTAAAAAAACCCAACATATTTACATGGAAAATACTTAAGGGATTTAGAAGCAGAGGTTTAAAAAAGGTTTAAAAGTTACTCATTTGTAGATAGAAGTTTGGGGAACTTATTTTCAATTTTAGTTTTTTTTGAAAAACCAAGACAAACACAGTGTTAAAGGCACTTTACAGAGGTAAATCACTGAAAGCTAGGAAATACTTGCATGCAAGTTTCTAGTACAATCTGCTTTCCCTTCCCCTTCTCCCTTTATTTCCAGTATTGTGGCAAAATCTTTAGTTACACCGTGGTATGTTTTTCCCAGTACAGGAACCTGTCCTTACTTCTACGCACAGAAAAGACAGAGTTCCAGGAGTACTCCAGGGTGATGCAATGAATGAGGCTGTCATTTTCAACTTATCATGGAAAAACAAGTCTTCTTCCATCAGTCAACAGTGTCACAAATATCCTATTCTAGTATAGGAACAGTGTCCCAGGCCAGGTTGGATGGGGCTCTGAGCAACCTGGGATAGTGGAAGGTGTCCCTGCCCATGGCATGGGGTTGGAACTGGATGAGCTTTAAGGTCCTTTTCAAAACTAACCATCCTATGATTTTATGATGGGGATGGATGGTTTCCTATCAAATAACAATCAGGGTTGCTTCTATCTTGAGAAAACTGGGAATTTTTATCCCTGCCCATTGGGGCAGCGGTGGAAATGGCAGCGTGATGGATACACAGCTGTTGTTAGATGCCTGATCCCTCCTCATCCTTTTGCCATCCGAGGCTTTGAGATCTGCAGCTGAACAAATTGCATAGTTTCTTCCCTCTTACAGTGTAATGGGAATGTGAAAGCCAGTGTTTCATTTTCCACATTCAGTGAAATCACTCCTCTTTCCTATCATAACTGCATCTGGCATTCTGCGAGATGAAAGAGAAACATTTCAGATCCACACCTCCACTTGGAGTAGAATAAAGAGGCTGAAGGCACCAAAGAATCTGGCCATTGACACCTGATGCCATAGCAGTTGACTGCTCTGATGCCTGGAAGGATGTTAACATCCTTCAGGTTTGCTCCTGTTTTCTGGAAACTAAACAAAGCAGGAGAGCTCCTGTTTCTGAGTGGTATGCCTAGCAGCTTCAGCTAATTCTGCTTCCCTCCCCTGTTCAGCACTCTCATTTATAGATTTATGGCTCTGAGTAAGTGGGGAAGTATGAAGTTGGCTGTAATTGGTACTGTGCATAAGTGTAAATTACCATTTCAAATGGGGATGCTCTGCCAGCTATTACATTTTATTTATTTTTTTTTTTTTTAAATTTCCCTGTCTATTGCTCTTTTTAGACCACAGGGACTTATTTTGTGTGTGTGAAATATTTTGGCTCCTGGGAGATGAAATCTGCCCCAGGGTCTCCAGGCTGTGGGAAGTTACATTGTGCCTCTCGGGCTGCACGTTAAGGTGTTGATGGATGATTTCAGAGGTGTTTTGATCACCAAAATATACTGCAGGTATGGAGGGCTGTTTGGTTTTCTTCTTGTTTCTTCATTTGATGTGGGTGAGTATTACAAGACGTCGCACAAGCAAAGCATCCCTAACTGTTCTCCTGGTTGCCCAGTGCCTTCTCCTCGTGAGCCAGATGGTCAGGCAGCACCTTCAGTGCTTACTGGGCAGGCTTCAGTCCTGACAGGATTTTTGCAGAAGGGATATAAAAGGTGCTTTGACACTGGGAGCCACTGGCCTTCAAGGAAGTGAAGAAGTCAGAGGGGAGGAGAAGCTCCATATCTGGGAGAAGTACCTGAATGTGGAGAGCAGAAGACAGGGGTAGCCCAGAAACCATGGAGGAGAGAACTGAAAAGTTCAGGAGAAGATGGGGTGACTGGGAAACCCAGAACGGCAGGAAGTGGGTAAGAAGCTCTGCATGTGCAAGACTCAAATCTAGATTCCCGCTTGGGGTGTCTTGGTTTTGGAGTGCTTATCCTGAGAACCTCTGAATTTGGCTTTCCTGAGAAAATCCTACACAGACATAATTTTGTGGCAGCTGCAGTGCTGAGTGCATGAAACCCTGCAAAAGGGAGCTAAAGAGAATCCAAAGGGTGGCAGTGTTACCCAAAATGCTGAGGGGTGTGTAAGACATCCAAGGAACGGTTTGGCTTGTTGAAACTGAACTGTTGTGCTGCAGATTGACAGGTGGCTGTAAGGACCAGGTTTGGGAGGGCAATGTCCCTCCAGCTTCTGCAGTAGGATGGGAACTCAGAATCAGATGTCCTGCTGTGCCAGTCAGCAACTATTTTTTCCCCATGTATCTATGAAGGGACTTTTGTGCCCCTGGGCATTAGTGACTGATACAGACTGGGGGAGGATGTGGTCATTGTGAACTCTTGAACCGCAGTGACACGCCATACCTGAGCTTGGAGATGTGATCACTGCCACTAAGCTTCCCTGTGAGCTAGTGGCATGTTTTCAGGTGGCAGTGGCCTTGTGGAGTTGGCTGCAGACCCAGCAGCCAGGTCTCTCTGTTACAGTACAGCACTGTGGCTTTTGGGAGTGCTCCGGGTCTCACCTCTTGCCCCTCCCTCACATCTCCCATTGCTCTTCCTCTCCAGCTTTGCAAACTGTGTGCCATCGGGAGCTGCTGGCCCAGCAGGATCCGCACGGAGGCTGAATGGTGGCAGCTGGCATCTCCTCTTAATATAGAAGTGAGGGTGGGGCTGCACAGGCACCGTGGTGCAGAGCACTTTGGGAACAGCCTGCGTGCTAAAAAGAGTTGAGTTGCATGTTGCAAAGGCTTCTGGATTTAATACTGAGACTGAAGTGCAGGGTAAGTGCCCAGAGGGAAAGACAGTGGCTTCTGAGGGGCTTTCAGGAGCAAGCACGGGCGGCGTGGAGCAGCCTGAGTGCCTGCTCAAAGGTGGGCTGTGGTGGGAAGGGACGGCTGGATGGGATTGCACCTCAGCTGTCTTTCACAGATTCACAGAATTCTGTAACACTGCTCGCTCAGGTAATGTGAAGACCAGAGCTGTGACAGCAAAAATGTCTGTGGGGGCTGCAAAATCATCCTGCAAACCGTGGTGGAGCTCGGCGTTGTCCCTGCTCTGCTGCTTGGAGCTCGCTCGTTTAAACCCAGTACAGGGTAAGCTCAGTCCCAGCAATGTAGACATGCCCTGTATCCTCTTATGAACCTTTGGAGCTTTTCCATCCATCCCTCTCAAAAAGCTCTTTTTAAAGGATTTCTCAATAGTTAACCATTCAGATGAATACATCATAATTATGATTCAAATAATCACAGGGATGAATAATTCATTGTAATAATTGAAAAAGAAATTTCAGCAAGAAGCATTTTACTACTACAAAGGTAAACATTGATTCATTTTTTTTTTAATAGAAAAGGTGTATTCTTTGGGCAATTGTTTTTCCTTACCCCAATTATGTACAATATGAAACAAAAATATGCTTCTTTGTGCGACAGCCATCTTCATATAAAGGAAAAAAATATGCTTCCTTTTGCAATTGCCATCTTCAGTGCTAATGAGTGAGAAAGGAAAAAGGATTAAGTGACATTTAAATCATATTCACCTCCTTGCTGAGGACAGAGCCAAACAAGGCAGCCACAGTCAGCTGGTCAAAATGTCCAGAGCCTGAACTGGGTAGTGCCAGCTAGTTTGGAGGAACTGGGAGGAGGGGTAAAGAGGGGAATGTTTTCCTCTAGATATGTGCTGCTATGAGATAGAGTAGGCTAAGCACATGGCTTGTGGCCAGCAAAGGCATCAGATACTATGATGATAAAAGCCTGGTTAATAATATTTAGCACTGACAAAGGGCTTTCAAGGGAAAGACAGACACTTGCCCTGGGAAGGATGGAAGCAGACTCACCTGTTAGCCCCATTTTTGGGTTATTTCAGGAGAAAGTACGCGGTCGTGAGTTTCCCTATGCTTTCAGAAGCTACGTGTGACATGGATGGAGCAAGCCACCGGTTTCTAAAGCCAGAAGAGCTGGTAGTTTGCCTCTGAAATGCAGATTTGGCTCTCGGAGAGACTTAGTGCTGACTGTATGGTGGTTAAAAAAAAAAAAAAATAAAGAGCACGCTCACCTGTTTGGTACCTGGGAGAAGGGGCAAACTTTATCCTCTGCAAATAAGAGGAGGGAAGCTGCATTTACCCGTGTCTTTCCCCCAGTTGCACTGTTTGCCGTGACAGGTTGCCTCCATCTGCGGATGGTCCGGTGCCACCGCCGCGCTTACATCACGGCAATGACATTTATAAATGGAGGTCCGCGAGCCACAGGCAAGGAGCGCCTGGCTCAAGGTCAACTCCAGCCTGCGGCAGGGACGGGAACAGCGCCGAGGTCCCACGGCTGAGCCCTGAGCGCTGTCGGACAGCCCCCATCGGGGTTTGGCTGGAGGGGCAGGTTTCCAGGGTGCAGAGGTGGGGGGGAGAAGGGCGGGGGCGGTGCCGCCCCTTCGGACAAGCTGTTGCGAGGCGCCCGGCAGGAGAGCTGCGTCCACCAGCGCGGTCCCCGCGGGGCTCTGCCCCCAAAATCCGGCTGCTGCCGGGGAGAGGTGGGGCCGAGCATCCCCCGCCCGCGGGGTGCGCGCGTGTGTCTCGCCGTGCCGGGTGCGCGCATCGCTCCGTCCCTGAGCGCGCCCGCGCTGGCGCGGTGTCTGCGTGTCTGTGTGTCTCCGTGTCCCTGCGTGTGCCCGTGTGTGTCTGCGCGCGCCCCTCCGTGTCACTCCGTGTGCTCGTGCCCCTCCCTGTCCCCGCGGTGTGCGCGCGTGTGTGTGTGTGTGAGTGTGTGCGCGCAGAGGCGCGCAGCCCCGCCGTGCCCCCC
>VZRE01006770.1:0-28724 GCA_013396775.1 Cephalopterus ornatus
GACTGCGGGTGGGGGACCGGGCGCGAGCGGTGCTTCCCGGCTGAACGTCTCCCCGGGCCGGCGCCGCCCCGCGCGTTCAGGGCTCCGGGGGTCTGTGCCGCGGCGCCGTCGGGGCTCTCGGCTCCCGGCCCTGCGCTGCCCGCGGTTCCGGGACGAGTCTGGGGGGCTCCCTCTCAGCTTTTGCGGTACTTCGCCTCGCTCCGTGTATCGGAGAGAAAGTAACACCGTGTCGTGGTTCAACCCCAGCCGGCAACTCGTGGCCGCACAGCCCTCCCCAGCAGCGGAGTAGGGGAGAGGATCGGGAGGGTAAAAGTGGCAAGGCTTTTAAGGCGTCTTGAGAATTTTGAAGAAGTAACTTTCAGTTTCTCTGGTTAGATGCTTCTCTTCCCTTTTTCGTAGTTCCTGGTGAGAACGTTCACTTTTCTTCTAAGGAAACGTAAGGTTCCACATGACTGGCTTTTCTGAGAGGGAGTTAGTTAATTTAGGGGATTGCACACTAAACGTTACTTAGAAATTCAGGGGCTTGAGCATGCGGTGTAACAAGTTTGGGGTTTTGTTAAGCAGCGTACAACTTTAAACTCAGCAAGAGATTCTTTTAAATCTGCCCTTTTAAATGTGCCCTTTAAAAAAATATATGAGGTTGCAGCTTTGATAGCTATTCAGTCACCCGTTTTCACCCTCCGTTACCTCTCCTGTGTGGTGGAAAAGAGGGACCATGGAGAGAATAGTTTATAGTTGTAACAAAGTGCACAAATGCAGGTAATTCTAAATTTGGTATTAGTTGAGGAAGAAGATGATGTAGGTGTAAAATGCAAATGCTAAATCTTTTCCTTGAAAAAATTAAATCAAGGCTGCATGCTGTGAGGGGGAGTGTGTCTTTCTATAAAACAAGGCTTTTTGCATAGTTAGAACTTGTTTCACAGGTGGCTGTAAATACAATTTCGATTTTTTGAAGGTGAGTATCTGAAATGAACAAAAACTTCTCATAAATGAAGCAGAGGTCTAATTTTGCAGCCCTTGGGCCTTTTTGGCAAACTGAAACCTGATGATTTTTGCGTGGGAAAACATTCAGTGTTTCTTTAAGTACAGAAAAGCGGATGTAATACTATAAAAATAAACTAATCAAGAACTTTATTTTTGGCAGGTACAGCTGAAAACTGAAGCAGTAACATACCCATGACTGAGTAGTACTAGTCATGTGTATCAATGGCCTCTGTGCCAGTAACTCCAGACTCTTACAACCATGTGTTGGCAGAGTTGGAATGTTTGGATCCATTGCTTTCTGCACTCAGGCTGGATTCCAGTCGTCTGAAGGTGAGTTTGTGGTATTTGTTATTTGGTTGTTGGTTGTTTTTTTGGATTCATCTCATTGGTTTTGGGGGGGGTGCATTCTAGCTTATGGGAGGGAACACTTTCAGAAGAAAGAGTGAAGACAAAGGGTGCTGTTACTCTGTGTGTGTTTTCTGATGGAGCTGTGGAGTGCATAACACAGCCTGACATGATTGCTGCCTTACACTGTTTGCTCCAATTGCAGAGTGTGTTCAGGTGGGGTGCACACAACTGGCAAACAAAGAAGCCTCTAAAGAAAAAAATGCTATGATTAGAACTTACCAGCAACCAGGTTGTGCATTATGATTTTTATTCCTTCAGTGCACGTGTATAGATGTGTCGAAGAGATGGCTGGCTCTGGGTAGTTCAGGAGGAGGACTGAACCTTATCCAGAAAGATGGGTGGAAGCAAAGACTCTTTCTCACTCATAAGGTAAGAATGCTAAATGAAGATTTACGAAAATGGGCCAGGAAAGAAACATTATTTCAAGTTAATCAAGTCAACAGGAATCTTTAGCTTGCTGAATTGTCCAAATAAGGTGAAGTTTTGGACTGCTCTGTTTCAAACAGGTTGTGGTTCTGGAGTGTATTCCCACAGTGTGTGATGCAATAGATTTCATTAGGTGTGAAAGGTATTACCTAAGATGTTTGTTTTTCAGATTCTTATTTTTAATAGCAGCAACAACGTCACCTGAATACTTAAGAATTAGAAGAAAACTTTGAAAACTTTGAATATGAGACCAGAAAATTCATGTGTAGATAACTCCCAAGGTTTAAATGTTCAAATCACAATATACCAGGATAAGTGAAGAGAAGACAGGCTTTTGCTGGAAGAGATGATGGAACGAGGATTGCTGCTTCTACAGCAGATGCTGTTTCCTGGGAGCCACTGGTGCTTCCAGTGTAACATGAATGCAGCCATTTTTTTAAGGTTGGGAGCATCTCAGTTCTGGCAAAACAACTCCCAAAGGTGCAAGGACAGGAGACTGATGCTTCTGTGTTTTCCAAATCAGAGAATGCACTGCAGTCATTGCTCTTGGTGTTCTCATGGTGTTGTCAGCTGCCTCCTTTTGGAGTAAGCTCAGTGCTTGCAAACAAAACCCAGACCAGAAAAACCCAACCACATCACAAGAGAGTGCTAGCATCTGCTGACATGATTCTGGCTTATGTCTTAAAGATAATTAAGTTGCGCAGTGGTAAAGGCAATATAGGAACAACTTTTACCTGCACTCACTCCCATACTTGCTTTCAGGAAGGTGCCATTTCCCGGGTGGCCTGTTGTTTGCATGATGAAGACTATGTTGCTGTTGCCACCAGGTGAGTGATGCACTTACAAACCTGAGTGCTGGATAAATATCTTTAAGTAGCTTCTAAGTTTCAGGCTTGGATGCCTGCTGAGAACTTGGAGGGGCCAGGGAATTAACTGGTAGAGGGCCCTACAGAATAATTCTCTCCACAGACAGTTTACTTGACTTTTTTTTTTTTTTCTGGAATAATTGTTACAGAGTAAGTATTATTTCTGTAACAGAACATTTATGGTAGAGCTCATACATGTGAATTTATGATTATAAATGTCTCTCTGAGACCTTTCGGCATCAAAAGAAGCATCTTTAGTAACTTGCAGAGTGACATTGGTAGTTAATGCTGCTTACATTGCTTAAAATCCATTTAAACTTAAGTACTTTTCCTCATCCTCACTGGAAATTCTAGTAAATGTGAAACTAGCCTTCCAAAGCTGCTGAAACATTGTAATGCAACGAAGGACACTTCTTCAGAATTAAGTGTGAGATGCTTCTTGATAGCATGCAGCCTCCAACAGAACCAACCCTGAGGTGTGCTGCTTCACTTGGATTTTCTGTTTCTTTGGAAAAATGCAGCTTTTGTCACTGGTAAAACATTAGAAGACTTATTCTCAAATTGCATTTTCTTTTTTAAATTGTTGTAGCCAAGGTCTTGTAGTAGTCTGGGAGCTGAATCAGGAGCGTCGTGGGAAGCCAGAACGGATTTATGTTTCCTCTGAGCATAAGGGCAGAAAAGTAACAGCTCTGTGTTGGGATACTGCTGCCCTTCGAGTTTTTGTAGGAGATCATGTGGGAAAAGTATCAGCCATCAAGATTAACACATCGAAGCAAGGGAAGGTAAAATGTTGCATACTTTGATTGGGATTAATCCGCAGGGGGTGATGTGTGGAATGTTTTTGTTTATTTTAGTAAAGTAGAACTGGGCAGGACTTGCCAGCTGATGAAGTTCTGGTAGCTTTAACTATTGGGATGAAGAACTAGTCTCTTGAGACAATAGTAGAAATCCTGACCCATGAACTTTCTCCATCCTCCTTCTATTTTAGTAATGCAACAGGAAAATGCTTTCAAGTGTTGAGAATGAAAAACTGAACAAGCTGCTTCTTCTGGGAATTTACAAGTATCCAAGTTAAGGGTCTTGGTGTTTCTGAGCCTGTTGGATTCCTTAGAGTCCAGCTACAGGTTGAGCTGTTTGTTTTAGTCCTCAGCTCAGCTGTTGGTCTGAGAAAGGGCAGTCCCAAACTCTGATTTTGCCTGGCTCTGTCTGGATACTCTCATTCTTAAGAATATCAATTAGATAAAATAAATGGTAGGTGGACATCAAGCCTACATCCATTGTGTTTTATGCAAAGGGCAAACATGTTGATGATAGCAGCCTGATTTCTAGCCCTTGAGTGTTCTTCAGGTTTTACCACTACTGGGTCCTTTCCTTGTCCTTTCAGTCTGTAAAGAGGAGCAGAACCTGGAAATTGTTGTGCTCTTCCATGTCCTTTCTAGCCCTTGTGGAAGGTTTTAGTAGAAAATTGACTTAAAAGTAGCAAGACTGTTCATTGTATTTACAGAAAGAGGAAAAAAAATTAGCTGTGAAAAGAGAGAAAGGGACAGGAAAGAAGGGCAAGGCCCACAGAAATGTGTCTGGTCATGCCTGTTAAAGGAATGGCATTGTTGGATCTCTCATGTAATTCACTTTGCCATGTTCCTAACAAGGACAACAACTTTAAGGTGGCAAAAATAGCAAATGGCTTCTGGAAAACCTGAGTGCAGTTCCCAGTAGTTACTTATTGAATAAGAAGTCTGAGAGTGTTTGCCACCCGTGCAAACTGAGACACTGGTGTGATAAATAGTATTGGGGTAGTTTGCTGCAGGGTATTAGAGAAGGTGAGTTGATATAAACAACTTAAATCCAATAGAAGTTGGTGTTTTGTATCAATTAAGCTCTCAGGTGTGTTTCCATAAAACTGTTTGCTGGCTCAAAGTATATGTGGGGAGAATTGGAGAAAAAGCACAAAGCCTAGAACAGCAAGAATAAAAAACCTTTCTTAATGTTACGGAAAAAAACACTATAAAGAAATGTCAGGATGCTACAGGAATATGTGGTTTTTTTCCTTAAATCGTCAGTAATGATTTTGGGAAAAGGATGATTTACACTTTTGTGCCTCAGAGTATTGAAGCCTTGTTTTGTAAAGGACAGAGAAGAAAGGAAGTGTTTATGCTGTGTTTTCATAGCATACATGATTCTCTTCTGAATTCTGGAATTTTAACTTACTGAAATAGTCTTTACTTTGAACTGAAGACCAGTATGTGTTCTTTCTTTTTTTTCTTTCTAACTTTAGGCTGCTGCTACTTTTGTCATGTTTCCTGTTCAGATTATAACCACTGTAGATTCTCGGGTTGTTCAGCTTGATTATTTGGATGGAAGACTGCTCATATCTTCACTTACACGCACTTATTTGTGTGATACCGAGAGGCAAGTTGTATTTTATTTGTGAAATATTGGACTTTACAGAGTCACACACAATTTCTGAAATGACATCTGGAAATTATCCAGTCCAATTTTCCTGCTCTAAGCAGAGTCAGGTAGGGTGGATTTTGTGGGACTGTATCCAGTTAGATTTTGAGGATAGAAACAGCACAAGCTCTCTGGGCAACCTCTGCCAGAATTTCACCACCCTCACAATAACAGAGAATGGGAGAAAAAGAATCCTCTTATGTTGAAATGGGATTTCCTGGATTTTCATTTTTGCCTGTTGCCTCTTGTCCATTCACTGGGCATCACTGAGAGCAATATGGCTCTAAATTCTTTACTTCCCCATCAGGTATTTGTACCTGTGGGATCAGATGAGCCTCCTCTGTTCCAGGCTGACCAGCCCAGCTCTCTCAGCCTCTTACAAGGCAGGTGCTGCAGTCCCTTCGTTGGCTTTGTGGCCCATTGCTGGGCTTGCTCCAGTATATTGCTGTCTGTACTGGGAAGCCAGCTGGCCTCTGCTGGTGTCTGGGGGTATTCCTTCCCGGGGGCAGGACATTGCATTCCTGATGTCTGTTTAGCTAGCCCATGCTCCCTCAGTTTGTCTGTGGAGATGTTGGCAGGGGCAATGTCAAAAGCCTTAGTCAAGTAAAGATAATCAACATCCACTGCTCTTCTCTCATCTGTCAGGCCAGTTGTTCTGTTGTACAGGGCTGTTAACGTGATTTCCCTTTTATAAATTCATGCTGACTATTCATAATCACTGTCTCATCTTTCATGTACTTGGAAATGGTTTCTGGGAACGTGTGCACCATTATCTTCTCATCACCAGGTTGACTGACTGGTTCTGCTGGAAAAAAAACACCTTAGTAGTCTAAGCATTCATTTAAACTAATGAATATTTCTGCATCCTGTCTTGTATAAACTTCATGCAGACTTGATAATAGTCATTACAGGTGTTTTTTTTTTTTAAGCACCAAAACCAATTCAACAACTGGGACTTAGTATTTTTACTCTTGCAGGAAAACATTAAATTAATTAGAACCTTCTTTAATGCTGCCTTAACAAGTATATTGTTTTTCCACTAGAGAGAAGTTTTGGAAAATTGGTAATAAAGAGAGAGATGGAGAATTTGGAGCGTGTTTCTTCCCTGTTGGAAAAAACAGTGGGAATCAGCAGCCATTAATATATTGTGCTCGACCTGGCTCAAGGATGTGGGAGGTGAACTTTGATGGGGAAGTGCAAAGCACACATCAGTTCAAGCAGCTGCTCTCATCACCACCTCTTCCTGTTGTTACTCTCAGGTAGAAACATGAGTGTTATCACACATAAACTTGCTTGAGACTTCCAGACGAGCTGGAAAGAACTGCATTAATGCTGAGAAAATTAAACTCCTACTGCAGTCAAATGTTAATCCTAGTTGTCATCCTAATACATTTTTCTCTAATAACTGAAGCCAGTAGGTGAGTTATCAAAAATGCCGAAACGTTGGTTCCGCAGGTGTGTCCATGTGACCCCAGTGAATGCTGCCGTCATAAGAGTATATTTGTTTAAGCCAGCCATGTATTTGCAGGGTTAAGAATATTGTACAAAGAAACTGATGTTATTGTAGTTATGCTTCTAACAGATAATAATTTTTACTTTACAGGCAGGATCCTCATTACAGCGGTTCCAGCTGCTCTCCACAATCTTTATCTTTCCCCAAGCTACTGTATTTGACGTGAGTATTTGACAGCATAGCTTCCTATGACTTTCAAGAATTGTGTATTCTCGTAATTTATATTACCAGCTTTGGCTTCCTGTGTGAGAATTTTCCAAGGATTGTGCTAAACTGTTTCACTTTTTGCTTGCTGTACTTAAGTCAATGCCATCCCTGCATATTTTATTTTTTTTTTAATTTTACCATAATTGACTGTTGCTCCATTAATGTCTGCTTTGCTTGCAGTGAGCACTGTGTGGTGACCTGGACAGAAAGAGGCATTTATGTTTTTCTTCCCCAAAGTGTTCAAGTCTTACTCTGGAGTGAAGTTAAAGGTAAACTTTACAAAACTTTGCTTTGTAATATTGTCTGTTACACTGGTCACTTTCGAAGTCCTTGCCTAAGATGTAGCCTTTTCAAGCTCACTTTCTGCAGCTGGATTGCAGAACATTTATCAGAAAACTTTGTAATCTCAAGTATATCCTTGAATATTAACCCTTTCCCTGCCTCTTCCAGCCAACTACTCCCTCCATATTTCTGAGAACATGCTTGTTGAGAAACAAGATGTGATGTAGAGTGTATACAAGATGTGATGTAGAGTGTATCTTAAAATACAGTAATTAAAACACAGGTGATTAACTTTCAGTATCCTTTCCTCTTTTCTCTTTATTCAGGTTCATTGTCAGGTGTCCTCTGAAGGATAATTTGGCTGCTGAAAGCTTAAAACCTAGTTTTTATTAACACCTGTCTAAATTGTATCTGGGGAATATATTTATTTGGCAAATGAGTGAACTCTTATAAACAGTTGTCTGTATGGTTATAATCACAGTCCTACAGCAATCAGTCTGTATCAGTCAGCCTTTTCCTTCCCCTTCTCTCTCTCTGTTTTGGTGTGAAGTCTCCAATGCCTTTGTCGGGGAGTGTTTGCATTCAGCCTAACTATTGCATTTGAAAACTGCCCAAAGGCTGAAGTGGTTTTCTACCAATGAATGTTTTCCTTGTGTTTCAAAGCTAACAATGATGTATTTTTCATCTTTATCAGGCTTTAGTTTTTTATCTCCCCTCAGAGCAAAAGGAAACTTTTTGGTAACTTTAGTGTTCTTTTTGAATGTTTTCTAGAAATGCTACTCTGGAAAGTTTTGATGCTTTGGATGCTAGGTCAGCACTCTTCAGTGTTTGTTTTCCCCATGCCACTGGTGCTGTGGTGTATTAGGCTTTTGCACTCATTTGCAGTCAGATGAAAAATACACTTTCACCTTCTTTCAGGAACAGAAAGGAACGTTGGCTAACAATTTCAGTCCTTTAGATATTTCTGTGCATCTGATTTTGCAGATATTCAGGATATTGCAGTTTACAAGAGTGAGTTGTTCTGTCTGCATACAAATGGAAAAGTTGTGCACCTCTCCCTTCTGCTGGTCGACCGCTGCGTAGAGCGTCTGATGAGAAGAGGGTTCTGGACCCTTGCTGCCAGGGTCTCTTGTCTCTTCCAAAATTCAATTATTTCTTGCAGAGTAAGTAAACATCTCTTTGTAAATGTTCAGTGCAACTTCACTGTCTTTCCCATGCCCCCTTCCCTTAAGTTTCATAGGTTACTGAGAATCGTTTTGTTGGAGTTTTTTACAAGTCATCTAAGTATTATACTTTTAGGATGAATATTAGCCTGTGTATATGGCACTTCTTGCTTTTGACATGTGTGTTAGAAATAATAATGCTTCTGTTTCGCTGTGTACTTCTAGGCAAGAAAAAATTTGCCTCTAGACAAGCTAGAGCACTTGAAGTCTCAACTGGATGCCTCAACCCAACAAGATCTCACTATGCAACTGGAAGAACTGATTTCCAGGTTGGAACCTCTAGATTCTGCGTGCAGCAGTAGAAGGAGCAGTATTTCATCTCATGTATGTGTATTGGTAGGGCTAAAAATGTTATCTACAGGTTTTATCTTTATGGCTTAAAATCACCTTGTTGCTCTCTTTGATGGTGAGGCTTTCATTTTTACCATGTCTACTAGAGCTTATAGTGCTACTTTCTAAAATTAGATGGGGTGAAGAGGCGTGAAACACCATTACTTGCGTTTTGTAAGCTCTCAGACCTCTGCCTCTTTTCCATATTACTTTAAGGGTAGTGGTTGAGATACAAAAAAAGATTCATATGAAGAGGGCTTTCTCCACAGTTGAGTTTAGTGTCTTAACATGCTTCAGTAAAGATCGTCTTGGTTGTAACTGTAGTTTTATGTGGTGAAAACTGAATGTCTGAATGCTCAGAACTATCTTAGCCCTACTGAAAAAATTGTCTTGCTGTATGAAGCTTAAGCAGAAAGTTCTAAGGAAGAAAATAAAAACATATTTCTAATACTCTTACACAGCGTATTTCTAACATTCTTTTACATGTACAGCTGCTTTGTATTGTCTTGGCTTTCCAGCAGCTTTTCAAGAAAGGGGAAATACTTCATAGTTAATACAGTATCAGCTGCTGCTTTTGCATTAAGGATGTTTAAAAAGTAAAGTTTAAAAAGCCAAGGAATGTAAATACCATCTTGATGTGGTATTTTTTTCATTAGCTGATGGGAAAGTAAATTCTGTGGACTGGCCATGAGCAAAAGAATATGTGTGTGTGTCCTGGAACTAAACAATTCTGCAGGGTCTGTAATTGTGCTGTCTGGGTGTGACTAACCAGCAAAAAGAACACAGACTCTTGGGCATGCAGGCAGGAAGGGGTGAAGTGACAGTCTCAGCTGCAGGACTAAAGCTGAGATGGCTTTTGCCTTGTACTGAGCACACCAGTTGTTTCACAGGCTGCCTTCCGAAAAGCCATTGCACCATACACATCTTTTTTAAGTCACTGAACTGCACACTTCCTGGCATCTGTGTCCTTTTCCATTCTGGATATGTAAAAAATACAATGTTAGGGATTTAGCAGACAGTGGATTAATAAGTGCTGTGATGTTATTTGTGTGGGTATGGTTGGATGAGATCACTGCAGGATGTTAACAAGGAAATACAACTCACACAGTGTCTTAACTCCTCTACCTTGTCTGACAGGAAAGCTTCAGTGTCTTGGACTCTGGAATATACCGTGTTATCAGTCGGAGAGGCAGTCAGTCAGATGAAGATTCATGTTCTCTCCACAGTCAAACTTTCTCAGAAGATGAGAGACTTAAAGAATTTCCTGCACATCAGGAAGATGAGCAAGTAGATCTTGGTACTTGTTTCTTAATGAAAATATGGGGTTTGAATGTGATTTTTATTTGTTCTATAAGAATTCAGTTGGGTTGGCTTTGTGCTCTTATTTTCCACTATCAAGTTATTCATCAATAAGTCCTCTAATTTGACCAATGGGAACAGTCACCCCACCTTCCAGTCAAAATCCTTCTTGAAACATGGGGCAGAAAAGCTGGCTCCACAGAAATCCAAGCTTAAAAGCAAACAAAGCGGAAGGTCCAGAGGGCTTTTACCAGGCTAGGACTTCACTCCAGCTTCCCCTCCTTTCCGTGAGTAATTCAGCACTAATGCCAAGATTCCTTCAGCTCTCTATGCCAGTGTTAATTGAGCTTCAAAGAAGATTTGTTTGCTGCTGATATCATTCCATAATATTTGTCCCAGGAAAGAATTTCATAATCTTGCCTCTGGCTTTGTATTTCTTCAGGGAAAGCAATAGGCTTCTGATAAGTGTTCTTAACTTTCTTGAAGGGTTTTGTTTGTACAGGGGATCATCACATGCAAACATTAGTGTAGCCCATCCAGGGAGCTTTTTTTATTTCCTCATAAATGTCTGTCACTGGACTAAGGCTAGAGTGAGACAGTAAAGAGTTCTCTCTTCTGGTTGGAATTGGGAGGGGATGCAGAAACTTGGAATGATGAGGAGCTGGCTTAGTTCCACATGTGGTAGACAGACTTTCCAATTAAAAGGCTGCTTTTTAGCTTTTGCAGAGAGTAGGTGCCACAGGAGGATGGAGAGAACTTGGATGCTTTGTGGAAAAAATACACAGCAAGGAGGGAGAGTATAGAACTTGGTATTTATTCCCCTACTTGTCATTACTGTTTTCCTGCTGACTAAGCTACACAGTTTGTAGCACTTATGTTTACATGTGCCTCTCTACCTACATCACCGGACAAACAAGTGAGAAAACCTGGGAGCGTGTCATTTCCAATTTTAAAACTTGCAAATGAAGGGACTTAGTTTTCGACTGTCAGAAGATAGAAAAGTTCTCTGTGTTCCATAAGAGATAACAAGTTGTTGATGATTTCCAAGTAGAGACATTTTAGATGCTTAGTGAAACACGTGTACTTGATTTGGTATTTTAAAGAAATGGACTTAGTGTTTCCCTGCTCGCATTGACGTAAGATGTCATAAGTTTTTTAGGTTTCTAGTCTGCATAAAGAACAAAAGCAGCCTTATTTGCAAGCAATTGTAAAATCAGTTTTGGCCTTTAGGCACTGTCAAGAGGGACTGTGGATTCTGATGGTAGAATTTCTGTAACAGCTTAGTGTCATTTCCTCTCAACACTGTGGTTGCTGCTGACTGTTGCAAAATGCAGTGTTATCCTTGCTTAAAATGGTCCTTTTTTCTTATTTACATCACTTAGATACAATGTGTTTGTACCAGGAAATGATTAAAAAACACATTGCAGATGCTGTTAGGGATATTAAAGTGAAGAGGAAATAGTGGTTCTGTGTTTCCTCTGATTCTTGTCAAAGGCAGAGAGCTGTGGGCTCATTATGTTTTTAAGTGGATTCAAATAAGAGGGTGATTTATGCCTTAACCATGGTTTATGTGTCTCTCTCTGTTCATGAGTGATTTAGATTTTGGAAATCATGCAATGTGAATTGATGTATGCCACAATACTTAATTTTCCTAGGTGTATAAATGTCAATGGATTATATCAAGATTTTGTCCCTTAAATGGAGTGTAAGTCTACTTTTAGAAGATATTTTTCATACAGTTGTTGATCATCATTTGTCTTGCTACAGAGCCAAAACAATCTTAATAAAGCAGACTTGCTAGGTTCAAAGTCAGTAGTAAAGTGGCCCTTGAAACCTGGCTCCCCACGTTCTGGAATATTAAGTAGAAAAGTATTGCATGCAGATTATCCATTAATGAATTAGTGACTTGCAGTTCATTTCACTGTTCCATTTTTTGCCAGGCCACTGTTTCATGACTTTTTATTTCAATTCCATTTGTTAGACAACGTATCTCATGCATCAGTGGTGGTTGAGGCTGACCGGAATGAGACATTTCTCCCATTCAGTATTCCTTTGTCATTTCGTTCCCCATCTCCTCTCGTCCAAGCTGTCAAAGAAAGGTAAAGCATGCAGCAGGTTCACTCATCCATTGCATCTTTCCCTTTTCTGTCCTCTGAATTTGTAGCATTGTGTGGTTTAGTTTGTGTTGTGTTTCTGAACTGGAACACTGAACACGCAGTCAGGTTTGCCAGGCAATTTAAATCTTGCATCTTGGCTCTAATGAAGATTCACAGTGCTGCTGTTGACTTCAGTGGAGCCAAGATTTCAACCTCGGTTTTTAAGTAGTTAATAATTGTTTAATATCTAAGAATGTTTAACATTATCCTGTAAATAATGGTTTGTATTCAAAGGAAAGTTACTAAATATTTCTTTTGGGGATCTTGCTTTCTTGGGACTTAGTTTTCTAAAGAATGAGCAAAGACTTCATATGTTGCTTGCAGGCAAACATTCAAATATTCAAATCAGATAGATATTGCCAAAACACACTTGCAAAGTAGTCTGTCATCTCCCCCACGCACTCTTCAGTGAATCTAATCAATTCCCCAGACATTTATGGGATAATGGTAAATTATACCTGGTACAAGTAAATCTGGTAGCGTCCATTTTATGCAGAAATCAATTTGCTATGTAAAAACTCACAAAAATGGAGGGCATGTACAAATATAAAGGACATGGTGTTAAATACATAATTTGGATAAAAGTGCTGTATGCTAATTACTGAGCTAAAATGTCTCTGGCCCATAGCTGTGGTCTGAAAAATTGCATAGTCCTCTCTTGGTCACTTTGGTATGTGAATTGTGTCCTGAAACAAAAATTTGTAGCTGCTATCGACAGTGTGAGGATTTTAGAATAACTGTCACAAATATATGCAATGTTTTGAATTCTTTCCAAACTATAAGTGGGTTTTAGGACTTCACTAGTAATAAGTGTTTCTATTTATAATGAGAGCTAAGTTTGCAAGTATTCACTGTTTAGTTTATAATTAAATAAAATACTATCATATTTACCGTTAATTTTTAAAAGTTCACCTTTAATCCTTGTAGACATTAAAGTCCAGTTGTTTTGCTACATTTAAATCCTTTCTGTCTTCTGCAGCAACCTTTGGCTTTTGCTATACCTTGTTATAGTAAAAGATGCCTTTTTTTTTTTCTTGATGCTCTTAAATTAGTTCTGGACCAGAAAGCAGGAAGCTAATTTTTCTGTTCAAATCTTGATGATATAGTTCTCTTCACAGCAGAGGTAGAAATAATTGGGTTCTGGTATGTTCATTGAGCTTTCTCTTCAATAAAATACCTAAAGGGCTGGGGCTCAATGATGTGAAAAGGACATTTTTGATGAGCTTTTTAATCTGAATAACTCATTTGAAGCATTGTAAAATGGTTTCTTACCACCAAGAGGGACATAATTTCCTAATGGTGCTTTCTGTTTGTAAGCTTTAAAATTCAATGCAGTCCATCTGCATTTATTGACATACAAATACGTGTCAAAATCTACGCACTAATATTAGCACATGATACTGTTTCTCCAGCTGAAAAAGTACCAAGTGCTGAATAATTCAGAACTAAAGGTATGGATCATGACTAAAATATGAATTTTGAGCAGATTCTTAATGAGATTTATTCCTGTTGGTCATCACTGTTCTCATCCTTTTTTCAAGAGTTCTTCAGATCATGAAGTTTTCTGAAATGATGGTTTGAATGAAAAGAAAGTGCTTGGTTTGTTTGCCTTTGAACTTCCAGTGTTAAATGTTTGAATTTCTGATTCCCAGTGTTTCCAGCTTTGTACGCAAAACTACGGAGAAGATAGGCACACTTCATATAAGTCCTGATACTAGAGGGAGGCAAGAAGCCAAGGATGATGAGCAGCTGCCAGAGCTGACTGCTAATGTGGTAGCAGCTCCCCAGGAAGAGAAAGAGTGAGTGCAAAATTGCATTTTCTTAGCAATTGCATTTGCTGAATGTCCTGAGGAGAGCAACTGGTTCTCCCTGACTCTTCTCCTAAAAGTTGATGAGTCAGTGAACACTGCTGAGTGTTGGATCATGCAGTCTGCACAGTGCTGCAATGACTGAAGAACATGAAAATAGTGTATTCTCAAGTAATAGATGTGTGATGCTCGTTGGACATGAGTCCATCACTTCTTTTCCTGTCCTTTCTGAGTGGTGAGTAAGCACTTTTAGCTCCCTGAAAACATATTTCGCTTTTGGTTTGTGTGGGTTTTGTTTATTTGGGGTTTATTTGTTTGTTTTTAATACAGAGTTAAGTTACTTCATATTCCAGTGCTAATTTACCATTTTGGACTAACTTTCATATAGTGGTATGGTACTGGTTTTTATTCGGTACCTGCAGAAATCTACTGTAGTTCTGCATTACAGAAGGCCATAAAAATAGTATTATCTGTTGTTCTTCATGCTCAGTTTATCCATGATTTCTGTTGAGTTGTTCCTTCTTTGAAAATTAAAGCTTTGTATTTAGTAAAGGAATTAATGTGGAAACAATGAGGAAATTTGTGAGGAAAGACTCACTTAAATTATTAAAGATAATACTTCAGATAAGACTGAAATGATTGTGTTTTTCTAGGTTAGAACCACAGAGCTGCCAGCTTCCTGAGGAGGACCGTCTAGGAGATCTCAAGGCTGCAACAGCAGAAGCTTTGTAAGCAGGGAAACTTTTTAGTGTATAGATATATTAGGCTTTGGTAGAAAAAAATTACTGGTTTTTTTAAATTTAGTTTTTTTCATTCATTACATGCATGTAAGAGTAATGCTCTAAATGTCTATTAACATAACCTGAAAGGATCTAATATGATGAATGATATGATTTCTCTTTTTAAAACCAAGCAAAACCCACTAAAAGCTTATTTAGGCACTCTGGCATTATCCTTTTGTCCTAACTACAAGCACAGCTTAAAAAAATCAAAGCCACCCAAAAAAAAAAAATCCATTCTGAAGGAAGTCTTGGGGAACTCAAAATGTACTGAGATCAAACATAGACAGCAATAAGTAGCCTAAATTCTGCTTAATGCACTCAAAACCCAAAAATAACAACAACTTACACTACTCAAGTGTAAGAGTATACTTTGGGTTACACAAAGCACATATGATGCTTCACTTGTGGCATCTTACGACTGTTAAACTTGGAAAATTTCTTTTTTCATGCTGCAGAGCCAAACTCCAGGATCCCCAGGTTTTGTTAGAACCTCAGTGTATGAGAAGGGTTTTACAGGAATGGCTTGTCTTTCTGGAAGAAAAATTCAGCAGCAAAGAGCATTCTACATTGTCTTCTAAGAAAAGCAAGGCTGTGTGTGCTGAAGAACAGAGGGCAGTCATGGAGGAAAACCTGCGTCTGGGTCCAGCTGACGGAGACCCAGTGGACAAGGAACAGAATAGTATTTTGGAAGGCTGCATCGAAAAGGAAAATACTGATGAAACTTGTGTCAGCAAAACCACGTGTGAAAATAGAACTGATTCGAGGGGACCTTTGGACTGCAGCTTTCAAGTGTCTCCCCCATGTGTCCTAGAACCGGGTGTTCAAAAAGATCTCGTGGACTTGACAACACTGTGTTTTGAGCTGCGTGTCTTTCCTTGTGGAAGTGGTGATGCTGAGGAGGGCTCTGATGGAAGTCTGCCTCTGGCAGCTCCGTGGACCTTGGCTTGTAGGTTTATGAGAAGATACTTCTTCCTTTTGGACTTAAAAAGAGTAAAGCAGTGTATTATAACCACATATGCAACCAGCCCTAATGTATGGGAAACGTACATCACAGGATTGAAAGGTAACTAATGAAAATTGTGTTACTTGTAATCTGAAAGTAAGACTGTTTGGGAGAAAAAAACAAAAAAAAGCTTGAAGATACACAAATTTTTGTCTGCGAATTTTCCTTCTGCCAGTGTGCAGAAGGTGGGTGTGTAATGTGGGAGGGGGAGGATGGTTAGTGTGTGGAAGTGTTTGTTCTGGTTTTGGGTTGTTTGGTTAATTGTTTTTTCCCCCCAAGACTAATTTAGGAAGAACTGCTGGCTCCTTGGGGAGACTGTTCTCCCCTCCCCCCACTTTGCAATTTTGAACCTGTTAGTTTGCATGGAGCTTGTTGATTGAACGCTGAAGTGATCACGGCCTAGATCTATTTACAAACAAATATACCTGCTTCAAAGAGCAAAAGCATCTTAATTAAAATCACGTCTGTAAAAATAAGGCAAAAGTGAGGGGAGGGGTTTCAGCATTTGTACTGAAAAATTCAACTTGCAGAGGAATGTGGTTAATGTGAAACAAAACCGAATGGAGTGAATGGTTTCATGCAAATGGGTGGTTTGTGATCACTGTGAACTTCCTTGTTCCGCAGAAATACTTCCTGATCTTTTTGATGCCTCTTTAATCTTATTGAACCAAAGCTTCACGATTATATTGGAAACAAGAACTTTCTTGTTCTCTGCATTCAGCCTCTGCTGTGTATATTTAAGAGTGCATTAAAGTCTTGGCATTGATTTGGCTCCCACAGGGAGTATTTAAACCACAGAATCTTGCTTTGAGGGTTGATATCTTGCTATTTGGATTTCTGGGAATCTCTTCACTGTTTGGATTCTGAGAGCCTTAGAAGTGAAAGTAATGTATGCAGTCCCAGTTTGTCTTTACTTGGGTTGCACTTGTGCCTGTAGATTAATATCTGCATTTCATCAGGGTCAAGGTTCGTGCTGAATTCTGTGTTTTATTAAGTCAGTGTTCTAGCTGCAGGTTTTATTTATTAATAGAAGAAAATTGTAATATGTGAGAACTGATGCAGATCTATATTGTATTCAGCAAGCCACTTATCCTTCTGTGGGCTGTTTTTTTTCACATGAGAGAAAAATTACCTCCACAGAAATCTAAAGAAGAGGAAAATAAATCAAGAGTGTTATTCCGTGCCTTAATTGTATCAAGAATTAACAAATTGCTTTATAACTGTAATTTGTTGTGCACACAGATTAGTGATGTTGATTCCTGTGAATGAACAAGTAGGATCTGCTCACTTGTTACTACTGTTAGCTGGAGAGTTCCATGAAGGCAATGATATTTGTTGTTCAGTGTAAGGACAAAAAGGGAGGTGGGCTATATGTGTTAAGAAAAAAAAACCTTGCCCATATCTTGTAACTTGTGCACTGATTTATTTCAGAACTAACTTGTCACAGTCCAGTGGCTTTGGCAATGGAAGGTGAAGATATGTTGAAAATACTGAAGCTGCTGCATGACCTGGGGCCGTGGGATGACAGCCCGCTGTTACTGGTATATGCTCAAAGGTTTGTACCCAAATCTTACTTTTCTCTTCCTCAGAGTGGTTAACCTGGAAGCAGGAATCGGTTCACTTAAAATTTCATGAAGATTTCTGGGAATCTCTTAGAGAGATCACCTTTCAGTTCTGTCTTGAACATGCAAGACATCTTGGAAAAATCATCATTCTGCTGGTTGGTTCTGAAAATAGTTTTTATCCTCTCTTTCCAGGCTTTATGAAAAATTTGGGGAAACAGCTCTTCGGCCCTTGATCAAATTCTACCCCTCTATTTTGCCTTCCGATATTAAGCAGCTTTGCAGGAATGATCCAGCTCACTTCTTAGCATATTTAGATAGTCTGGTGAAATCAAAGCCAGAGGATAAAAGGTAAAGGGAATACAGAATCTTTTTTGTTGTCTGCTCTATTCATCATGTAGTTGTGGGGGGTTTTTTAGTTTTGGCTGTTGGGGTTTTTTTTAGTGTTTCTGTATCTGTCTGCTTGGTTTTCTTTACCATTAGGTTCCAATTAATTTGCCAGTTTTATTTGATATCAGACTGGAGTTGTAGATTAGATTTTAGTTTTAAAAGGGCTTTCCTATATAATACTTTTAATGAAACTGACTTTTCGTTCCTGTCTGCAGTTCAATGTAACAATGTTAGAACACAATTTAAAAAAAAAAAACCTTGATGTTTTTTTGCAGTCTCCTCAGTTTGCAGAAACATAAACGGTTTTATGCCTCTCTGTATTTCATTTTACATCTTTGTTGTTGTTGTTGTTTGTCCATACACACTCTGCTTCTCCATATCTGGTATATTTAAAACTGATAGGATTTTTTCTGTGTGCTTTGTTTTCTAGGCCATCTCTCCTTAGATCTCTTTTGCAGCCCGAATCTCTACGGTTAGATTGGTTGTGCTTGGCAGTTTCTCATGATGCTCCACAAAGAGCAAATACTGTGGATGCAGAAGGAAATCCTAGGTAAGGTGGGTTTCACCCAAGGTCCTGAGTGCAACAGAAAGCTTTTAAGAGATTTGCAGTCTTTTGGCTTAGATTTTGTATGACAGTTCGGATATCACTGTCTCCTTGGAGCACGTTGCAGATTTCAGCAGAGACAAAGGCTTGAATAACTTATCTGTAGCGCTTTTCAGAGTGACTGCACATGGTGTTTCGTTCATTTTTCCTCTTCTCTTTTCATATACCTGCCACAATGTTCTGAAGAAAATCAATAGTGCTTTAAAACTGAATTTCTCATCTTCTAGGCCACGATCGCATTTGTTTACTTGGGGCTACAGCCAGCTCATTCTTCTTTTGATTAAACTCCCAGCTGACTTTGCTACAAAAGAGAAGATGGCTCACATCTGTAAGTCACACGGGTAAGGAGAAGACTTGGTAATTCTTGATGCTTGGTAAGTTGGTATTCTGACCCCAAAAAGATACAAATGAAAATGACCCGTCTGCTTCTTAATTGGACAGTGTTTATTTAAAAACCTTTCATTTTTTGAGGATGAATAATGACTGTCCAGTTTAATGTACTAAATACCCCTTCTGGTTGAGAGGTATTCATCATGTCCCCACTGTATTTCTGCCATTCAAGAAATGTAGTTGCTCCTGTCTTTACTGGTATTTAAAGGGGCATGTAATTGTTCTTGAGTTTGGTTTAAACTGAGTGTTTGATTCCTGGAAATCTTTGCTCTCTTATTCAAGATTTTGGCCTGGATATCTTTTTCTCTGTCTGGAGCTGGATAGAAGAATAGAAGCCTTTACTAATATTGCTCATTTGGATGATCTGAGCCTGTTGAATGGAGAAGATGGTTAGTGATTCTTAAACTGTGTACACATACCTCTGTAATTTAGGAACTGCCTCTGTATAGTGATTTGCCCAAAGCCGAGTTGAACTTCTATTTTTTTGTTTTGGTAGCCCTAACTGTGTGTGGTGCAGCATATTTGAAGCACATAAATGGGTGTTACAGTCCTGTATCTTAACACTGTGCTTTGTGAAATTAGTTGTGCTAGAAAATGCTTAACAGTTCAAGAATGTAGAGTTGTGTATAAGTTGGGAGTAAAAGGTAAACTTGGTGTGGTAGATAGAAGAATAGCAAGCCTTCCTGCACAGCACCAAGCTCCCACACTGCATGTGCACACATCTAAAGTTAGGGTGAGCAGTGCATTGCATCACAAGGCAGAACTTAGAAGAAAATTCCCTGTACCTCTAAGATGGACAAAACTTTGACTCTTGACTTAATCCAAAGCCTTAAATTCTGAACTATTGTGAAGCTTTGTGTGTTCACTACTAAATCTTTATACTGGGTCAGTCAGAGCAGTACATTTCTGTGCACAATTTGCTTGTTGATAGCACTTGGTTTTTTTAAATCTTCCCAGAGTAAACCAGAACAGCTAGCCTCCCTTTTACAACAGATATAGATAAAATAGCAGGCTTAAAGTAATCCTTGGTTTACGAATAACATAAACTCATTTTACATTTAGGTTGCATTCCAGAGACCATAGAAGAGTGGAAGTTTCTTTTGCATCTTGCACGAAACCATGGCACAGCCTTGCACCACCATGGCCAACAGAACGGGAATGCTGTCAGCAATGGTGGCCCGAGCTGCCCAGACTGCATCACTGTGGAAAATGTGGCTCTGTTGCTAGCCAGGGCCATTGGCCCCAGTCGTGCCTTGCCTCTCTTGCAGGAGTGTGGCTTGACACCAGAATTGTCTGAGAGATTTACTGGTGTCTGTGAGATACTGAGAATTGCTGAGAAGAGGCAGAGGTAAGAGATGTGTCAACAGAAGATCCACACTATTTGTTTTGGATCTCCTCTGTGCTTTAAACTTTCTTTTCAGTTAAAAAGAACATAAAGTGCTTCACATTTTTACCTTGGATTTTAGGCTGAGGTGAAAGCTTTCCTATTACTTAAGAACTATGTGTTTTGCAGTGTAGGCATTTTAAAATTGCAAATGAGGAAACAGGAAATCATACATTAAAGATGTATGTAAAGGAGATTCTCTGAAGGAGTTGTGTCCTGCTGAGTCTTCCACAGACTCTGATATCACCTATTCCTTCCAGAGAAGGCGTGCGTGGTGATCAGGATGCTAGTTCTGAAATGCAGTCACATTTTTTACAGACTTTTCTTTTAAAAGCAAACCAAAACCATTGTTCTTTATGTTGTTGCCATTTTTACTGTTTAACCTTTGGTTTTCTCCTTTGCTTTAATTGCAGAGCGCTGATTCAGTCTATGTTGGAAAGGTGTGACCGGTTTTTGTGGTCTCAGCAAGCATAGAAGATAACTTTGGAAAACTCTGGGAACATTTTTTAATGTAATGATTGTAAATGAAAGTGCCTCTTAAACTTCACAGGCTCTTAAAGAATCAAAATCCTGTCTAAAAGTTCAGTTATACTGAGCCAGTCTCCATCTGACAGGTATCTGACCAGGAACTGTTGACAGTTCTTCCTTATTCCTTTGGAGATGAGTTTTGAACTGTAGAACTTAAGTTAAAACAATCCAGTATTTATCTTGAAATTAAGCTCACAGATTTCCAAGATGAAAATTCCTGAATTTATTTTCTGAGTCTATGACTTAAGTGTTTAGGGATATGACCCCCTAAGTATTAAATTATGGTATATAAATTTTTTTTCTTTGTTTGCAAACATCAGAAACCATTCCTGGGACATATCTAAGCCCATACTTGTTTGACTTTCCTGTAAATTGCATTGACCTTTACTGTTGCTGTAGAAGTGTTTGTTATCGTACCCTTTGTTTTTTTCCCCCTCTTAAATTATACAGACAGGTCTAGCCTATTTGAAATACGTTAATTAAGGCAAGTCATAAAATGGGAGGGAAATATTTTTCAGTAGTGGATTAATGGTTAAAAATACTGATGAACAGAAAACTGTTAAACTACAAGCACGATATTTCTATATTGCCTGTATCTGTTTGTGGAATATGACTACAGACATCAGTTGTGATATTCCAACAAACCTCAGGCCAGTGGAATTAGAATCAGAGTCATTTAAGTTGGAAAAGACCCTAAAGATCCAATTGTTAGCCTAACACTGCCAGGTCCACCACTTAACCATGTCTCTTAAGTCCCACATCTACACAACTTTTAAATGCCTCAGTAGGGATGGTGATTCAACCTGGCAGTCTGTTCCAGTACCTGACAACCCTTTTGGTGAAGAAATGTTTCCCAGTATCCAAACAAAATGTCTCCTGGTGCAATTTGAGGTCATTTCCTCTTGTCCTATCACTTTTTACTTGGGAAAAAGGAACCCCCACTTGGCTACAGCCTCATTTCAGGTACTCTTAGAGAGTGATGAGGTGGTCTCTGAGCCTCCTTTTCTCCAGGCTAAACAGTTCCACCTCCCTCAGCTGTTACTCATAGGACTTGTGCTCCAAATCCTTCATCAGCTCTGTTGCCCTTCTCTGGCTTCACTCCAGCACCTCAGTGTTTTTCTTGTAGTGAGGGGCCCAGAACTGGACACAGGACTCGAGGTGTGGCCTCACCAGGGCTGAGTACAGGGGGACAATCGCTGCCCTAGTCCTTCTGGCCACACTATTCCTGATATGATCCAGGATGTTGATGCCTTAAATGGCTGCAAAGAACCCTCTAGCACTCCTTTTTGAGTACTAGAAAGCAAAGCAGTCTTTATTTACAGCATCCTGGGTGTGTAGGAATAATTTCCACAGTACACACACAGAGTTACAGAGGTGCTATAGTTTTCTACATAACATTACAGCATCTGTTACTCCCACTTCCCAAAATCATGCATCCCATTGGACCTCCCTCGTCCCGCTTTAGACACGCTTCCCAATGATGACCCTTTATCTTCATATTTTCTTCCTCCTCATCTTGTTCCTTGGTCTTTGGCACAGTAGCATGCCTTCTGGAACAGTTTCAAGGCTTCTGAACAGCTTTGACTCATTTATATCAAGCAATGTGCCTGTTATATCTGTTTTCTGAGTACATTTTTTGCAGATAAAATGTTCTTTCCCTTGCTACAATCTTTGTCCATTGGAATTCTTGGCAAGAAATATTGAACAACATTTTTAGGAATTTTGTACAAAGGTACTAACAGGCCCAAGGCACTAGCAAGCCATTCCAAAAGTGCTAAAAAACTATACTAAAATCCGTAGAATATGTATTTTAAGGCTTTGATGCCATTTGCCTTCTTGGCCACCTGGGCACACTGCTGGCTCATGTTCAGCTGGGTGTCAACCAGCATCTCCAGGTCCTTTGCTGCCAGGCAGCTTTCTGGCAGCTTTCCAGCTGCTCTGCCCCCAGCCTGTAGTGCCATGTGGAGTTGTTGCGACCCAGGGGCAGGACCCAGCACTTGGCCGTGTTGAACCTCATCCAGTTGGCCTCAACCCATTGATCCAGCTGTCCAGATCCCTCTGCAGAGCCTTCCTGCCCTCCAGCTGATCAACGCTCCCACCTAACTTGTCATCTGCAAACTGACTGAGGGTACCCTCAATCCCCTCAGCCAGGTCATTGATAAAGACATTAAACAGGACTGACTCCAGTACTGAGCCCTGGGGAACACCACTTGGGACTGCCTGCCAGCTGGATTTAACTCCATTTCCTTCCACTCTCAGCCCAACCATCCAGCAGGTTTTTTGTCCAGTGAACAGTGCACCCATCCAAACCATGAGCAGACAATTTTTCCAGAAGAACTCCGTGGGAAACTGTGTCAAAAGGTTTTACTGAAGTCCAGGTCAACTTTGGTAATTCGACAGTTAATCCTGACGTTTTGGAAGGTGAGAGGAGCATGTGTCTGCTTTTAATATTTTTAAAAGCTGAAGGTTTAGATGAGTATTTTTAGATGGATGCTGTCAAGAAAGAAGTCTTTTTACATACCTGGTAGAATATGATTAGTAAAATTACTTGGATTTTGTATCTCATTTACAGAGCTATGCCTTGTACCAGCACTCTGCATTTAATGCATATTTGGATAAGTTTCTTTTGAGGTGTCTAGTTTTGACCCTCATCACTGCCAGACTCACATTTTTAGCAGAAGGCCAACGGCATCTGGTCAGTATCTGATTTTCACAAATGTCATTTAAGGAAAACAATGCATTCACTGGAACTAAATTTTATTAAAATTGATAATGTTATGAAATTACTTGAAAATACTTCTTTATAAAGCATCTTTATAATGCTTTTCATCAAAATAGGAGTTGGTAATACGGCTTTCAGCTTTTTGAGAGATGCAGTCTGATTATTTCATCTTGATGTCAAGAAAGACTTCATTGTGGAGGGTAGGTTACTTCACTAGACAAAGTGAAGTTACAGGGAGCTAATTAATGTCAGGCTTTCATCCATTAAATAACGTTGCATGTGGAAAAGCCAATTCAGAACTATTTCTCAGAAGGAAAGCTTTAAATCTCTTGGGGTTTAGATTCTGACTCTGGAAGTAGAAGGATCTGTGCCATCAGAAACACCCCATGCCCTAACAGTAAGACTTGGAATGGAAGCACCTGCCAGATGCTGTTGGTGGCTGTTCTCTTCCCTGCCAGGCAAGGTGCTGCTATCTCAGTGCCTGTCCTGTTTACTTAACACGGTTCATACAGCTGTAGCTGAATGTTCCTGTTGCCTTCCTTAGAGGAATTCCTGGCTTTCTGAGAATGTACCTGGCTTATCTCCATATGTAACAGTTCCATTTGCTCGTTGTATTTTGTGTATCAGTCTCTTGCTTACTTCTGTGGGGGTTTTATACACTTGGTTAACTTTGAGTGTGGATTGGGATTTTAGGGTTTTTTCTATAAGAAATCAATACAAAAAAAAGAGCCTCTTTTTGTGTCAGAGTGGTCATACAGGTAACATGATGGGAAGTGTTTGTTCAAATTTCATGTCTAAAGTGAGCTTGTGTTGATGATTTCAACTAACTTGGCTGTCAATAAAGAGTAAGAGTTTACTCTCTGAAGAAGAGTTGGAAAATCACTGGTTTTTGGATGAGTTTGTTTTCATCTCATATGGGTAATGTGAAGGGACTGTGAAATGAAATGGTCTGTTCAGAAGTTGCAGCTGCACAGAGCAAGGCCCTCATCCTAAAACTGTGGCCCCTAAACCAGCTCCTGTCAGCCAGCTGAGCACACACCACTGATGGCTCAAGCCAGTCTGTGCTGGGGCAGATGAGTTGCAGCTCATCCTTGGCTTTTGTGGGTGATGATGGTGGGAGAAGGCCTTAAAAAGCAGAGATGAATGAAGGGGGCTTTGCCTGGAGCAAGCTTTAAATAGAAACTGTGGTGGTGGGGTTTGTTTTCTTTTTTTGAAAGAAAAAAGCATCATACCCCCCCTCAAACACTATTTCACTATTAGAATCATCATCAAAACCTCTGGGGAAATAAATTTTATTTCAGATCTGCATTTTCAATCTGTTTCTTGAAAGGAGCCAAGTTTGCAGTTGGTCTACATGTCTATAAACCTGAGGTCAGTGCTAGTAAATATTCTATACAGGAGCATGGCAAAACTCCTGAGGTGAATTACTGCACACATAAACTTAAATAATATACTGTTCCTTCCCAGAATAAGGAATAACTGCATCTATTATTCTGCCTGAGCTGGGAATTCACCTTATCTGATTTCTCAATCTGACTTTCTCAGATTGCAAAATTGTGGAATGTTTGTGGAATGTAGCTTGCATTTATAGATATTTAGAATTAAAGGGCAACCAGTATGGGGTTGCTTTTTATCTTAATTACATCAGAATGTACAAACCCAGGAAAGAGTCTCCAGGCACCCCTTCGGTGTGTTGTTTCCCCAGTGGGCACATGCAGCCAGAGTTTTATTGCTGGGCCAGAAAGAAATACTTTGTTCAGACCCTTCTGCATGCTCAGAGGCCGCTTTGTCTGTTTCTGTTGTGCAAACAGCAGTTTTGGCTGCAGCTTGTTTCTGTGAGCTGGGGTTGTGACCTGGAGTGCAGGCCAAGAGGATATGGGAAAGCAGAGCTCAGGCTGTTCCCTGCTGGAGAACAAAGTTGGAGCTTTATCTCGGTTACCATAGGGAGTTCCTGCATTGTTGTCACTCCTGCTATCCTTGTTGGAGAAGAGTCCAGGGATACACTGCCAGATCTTGTAAAGATCCCCTCCAGCACCTACCTTCTTGCAATTATTCTTATGTTTTGCTCTTTGCAGCAAATGTTGGTTTGGAGAGACTGTGAAACAGGGCATAAGATTTGGAAATATCCTCTATAGTCCAAAATGCCTGAGCTCTTGTAGGAAAAAATACCCTAAGTCAGTTTTGAAGGCAATGCACTGTTCTAGGTCCCAGAGCAAAGTGGCACATGCCTGCACCCCAGCTTACAAGAGTAATTTTCCAGGGGGTTTTGTTTTGTTTTTGTTTTTTAAACCGGAAAGGTGACAGACAGGGCCACTTGCAGCCAGTAGAGAAGGAATTTGAGCAACCATGTACTGTAAGGACATAAGTTGCAACATAGGTTGCAACTAGGATGTGAACAGAGTTGCAGCAAAACATAGTTCCTGCAGCAACTGAGCTATTGTTACAGAGAGAAGTACCAGGTTCATGGGTGGCAGGGACAAAATTATGTGTCTGCCCCCTGCTTCTTGCAAGATTCCCTTGTCCATTGGTTTAGAGTTTAGATTCTCATTGCACATTGTTCCATTCAGAGATACAGAGTACTATAGAGTACCTGTTCTGCTGCTCCAGGCCGGTCTGTGGAAAATGTATCCTCTTAAGCAGAACTCTTGGCTGAAGTTGAGCCATGCCCAAGGAAAGTTACCTGACGGCACTTCATTAGCTTTATTGCGCCCCTTTCACTTCATGCCTCTGCTGCGCACTTCCAGCAGCAAGCTGTTTAAAGTGACGGAGTTGTGAATGGGGAAACTACCTGTAACTCTTTTGAGGAGTATGTAAAACACTCTCTTAGACTTGTTAAATCATGTGTGACACCACACAAGGGGGAGACTTTCTGCACACTCACTCTACAGTGCAGCTGCACTCAAACCTGGAGCTTTCTGCAGGGGAAGAGGTTGTGCTACTTGTTAACCAAGGGAAGCAAGCAGGCTCCTGAGCAGGGAGAGCACAGTGGGTACTCAAACTGTGAACCATGTCACTAGGGCCTGACAGTTAATAGCTTAATATCTAGCAGAGTTGTTGCTGTATGGATCTGAACTTCCCCTTAGGTAAAATGTTTACTGCTGCATCAAAAACTCTGCTTAGTTTAAGCCCACCTGAGCCCCACTGAACTGCTGTTGCAGCAGGATAGATGGAAGTCCCTTGAGAAGGATCTGTGAAAGCAACACTTCACATTTTTTATTCCATTGGCTCTGGGATTCATCTAGTCACCCCAGCATGCATGAGAATTTTAGTTAGCAGTTCCTGCAGCCCTTCTGGTAATGCAGCTGACTGTTGCTTGTGCACAGACACAGACCTGACCTTGTGCTTCATGCAGACCACCAGGCACCTTCCCCTCCAAGCTCTGTCCAGCACAAGGGCCAAAAAAATGTGTCACCTTTAAGTCAAGTGTAGCACTTCAAGCACACAGAACACTTCAGTCTTCAAGGCAGTTTCTCAGTCTGCTTGTTATGAGGAGCAAATAGTCCCATGGACAGCTGAAGAAGCACCACATACTGTCTAAAAAATTGCATAAGAGGAGCTATGGACTTTCAGTAAGGTCAAGGGCAGGTTTCCAGTAATGATTTCTGTGTTTAAAGTGGGGTAGTGGTGGGGAATTCCCAGCCATGGGTATCATCTACAGTTTCCTCTTTTGAGGGATTTGAATTGCTTATAAATACCCTCTGTGAGTCTGAGAGCACACGAGACCATCTCCATCTCCTTCAGGTTTACCTTTCTGCAGTGGTGAGTGAGTGACATTCTGAATTTGTGAGCTATATGCAGTGGTTTGAGCTGGTACTCGGGATCAGGACTAATGCTTTAGCATGTGGGGCTTCTCTGACAGGAGCAACAGGGAATGCTAGAATGCAGGTTTCTCATGTGCATCTGCCTCTGTTGTGGAGTCCTTGGCTGAGCTGGTGGTCTCACAGAGGACACCACTCCTTGTAGGGGCAGAAGGGGGCCCTAGCACAGCTGTGAGTGTGGTGGATGCTATGCCAGCAGTCTCTCAAAGGTGCTCCAGAACTGTTCATCTCTCTGTCTCACAGCTCTGTCTCAGACTTGGACTGGTAACCATGAGGCTCTGTGTTTGCCTCATGTTGCTCTCCGTTGTTCTGTGTGTAAGTGCTGATGGATTTGGACTGCGCAGAGCTGGACAATTTATCCGGGATGCAGCAGGAGGTAAGCTCTTCTTACCATAGACCCTCCTCTTAGGAAGCCCCTCTCCAAGCATGTTACCAATGGATGCAGCCCTCGGAGCTGGGAGATCCTCAGCTGGTTTCTGCTGCTGGAAGAGGGCCTTGATCAGCCCCCACAGGTGCTTTCTGTGGGCAAAGCCCTGTGCAAAGACTGATGTGGAGGTGTGCCTCTCTGTGTTACTGCTCCTTTGGCCTTTCAGCTCCTCGGGCCTTTCAACTCCTGGCTGAGATAGTACTGAACTACTTCTGCTATGACTTTTTCGAGGCCACATCATTTCTGTTTCTCTGCTTTCTTCAGGAACATGGGATATGTACAGAGCGTACCGGGACATGCGTGAGGCAAATTATAAAGGCGCCGACAAATACTTCCATGCTCGTGGGAATTATGATGCTGCCCAGAGAGGACCTGGTGGTGCCTGGGCAGCAAAAGTGATCAGGTAACAGAGTGTGCTTGGCCTGTGAACAGTGAGTTACTAGGGATCCAGGCATTCCAGTTGGAATGAAGTCCTTTTTGACTTGTACTCAGCTTTTCACCTAGAAGGACAGCAGAGGGGAGGGGATACAGTTCCTGTCTGGACAGCCTACCTCTATAGGAATGGTGGCTCTTCTCCCACATAAGTGTCCTCCTGAGAAGGCAGACTCCTTCCTCTGCATTTCTGGTCATAAGGAACTCTCCTTTCTGGTTCATTTTCCGATGTAACAGTTATGGGTTCCATGCGGGCACTCAGTCGAGGATCAGTATGTGCTTGCATTTCAGCTTGAGAAGCACTGAGGAAAAGCTTGCTTTACGTGAGTGAGGAGAACCACAGGAGGCTGAGCTCATGCGGTGGGTTCAGGTGACTTTCCTCCTTTCCCGCAGTGACGCCCGGGAGGGATGGCAGAGCAGCGTGAGCGGCAGAGGCGCCGAGGACACCCGGGAGGACCAGGAGGCGAATGAGTGGGGGCGGCGCGGCGGGGACCCGAACCGCTACCGCCCCAAGGGTCTGCCCAGCAAGTACTAGGGCTGTCCCCTCTGCTCCTGTCACACCTCCCTTTGTACAGCCGAATAAAGAAATCCTCCTGAAAACTGTCCCCTCGTCTGCGAGCATCCATCCTCCTGGGCCGCGGGACTGGGGCACGACGCTGGGGCGGGGGCAGCGGGGCGGTGTCGGGGCATGACGGGGGCTGCCAAGGGGCGGGGGCCTCGGTCGGGCGG
>VZRE01006770.1:28873-92450 GCA_013396775.1 Cephalopterus ornatus
GCTGTAGGGCCGCGGGCGCCGCTCCGGCCGCCCCGCCTCTCTGTGCCCGCGCGGCTGTGGGGCCGCCATGGACCGCAACCCGTCACCGCCGTGCAGCGATGCGGAGGAGGAGGAGGGGGACGCGGTGGGGAACACGGTGTACAGCAAGCACTGGCTCTTCAGCGTCCTCACCCGCCTCATCGAGGTGCGGCGGCGCCGGGAGGGGGCGGGCCGGTGAGGGTCAGCGCTGGGCGGGTGCGGCGCGATCGCTCCCGGGGCCGGGCGGACACTCGGAGACACACCCGGGGGACACAGCTGCTTCCGAGCGGTGCGGGGGCTTAACCCGGGTCGTGTTCCCCTCACCCCCACACCCCGACGTGTCCCAGGTCATCGCCCCCGCGGAGCCGGACCCCGCCGCCAGCCCCGAGGGAGCCCGGACGGAGCTGGACGAGGAGATGGAGAATGACATCTGCAAGGTGTGGGACATGTCGATGGACGAGGTAGGAGCGATGATCTGCCCCGCAGAATCCTCCTGGACGTGGGGGAAGGCACAGAGTCATCCGGGCTCGGTCAGCTCTCGAAATAGGCTTATTTCCCTCTAGCAATTGTAGTGCGCCCTACTGGTAAGCATAGTTTTCTCTGATAGATAAACAGCCTTTCAAAGTTTGGCTATAGATTTGCCGTGGCATCCCAACGCAGCTTTTTGATATTTTTCTCAACATTCTTAAATGCTGGAAGAAATTCTCAAGTAAGGTAGATATATATAGAGAGATATATATAGGTATTAGTATTTTATTTGCTAGCTTGTTGAGATTTTTTAAATAAACATGGAATATGTATCCTTTACTCCCAAATAGACAAAATATCTTGTGTTTTAACATAGTAAAATGAGAAGGAAATTTCTTTTGTATGGTGTGATCAGGTGCTAATGGCAACCCCTTCACTTGTTTCTTTTTATAAATTGGGGTGATGTCATATCTTAAAACGTGGTGTTTACTGGATTCTGACTTAGTGTCTCTGACCCTCTGTTGGGATAAGGAACAAAAGAAACTTTCCTTGCAAATGTGACTGTTGGGCTCATTGTACAGCAAATCATTGGCATCCTGAATCACCATAAGGGCTTGAGTTCCTGATCTTCTCTCATTGAAAAGCAAGGATTATTGGTATTCGCTGTTAGCAAATAACAAAACTTTTGTAGCGAGTTTGTCATCTCTTTGATCCAGTCCTTGAGTAAGGGTTTGATTTTGCTCTTGAAAACTGTAGAGGTCCATTTACTTCTCCATTCACTTTCTCCACAGGATGTGGCTTTATTTCTTCAGGAGTTCAACGCCCCCGATATATTCATGGGAGTTTTTGCCAAATCAAAATGCCCTCGCCTTACTGTAAGTATGGGCTGTCAAAAAGCTGTCATGTGTTAATAGCAATAGTAGATAGTTCTGTACATGCATTTACTCTTATCTTCTTTCTCTTCCCACTGCATGTGTGAATGTATTAGGGGAAGCACAAGAAAATGCAAAATCAAATTTTAGAATGTTTTTTTGCAGTGTTTTTAATGTGGTCTCGGTAATGTAATCCGTAATGATGAAGCTGGTACAAGTCTGCTCACATATCCTCACCTGTGTAAACTGATGAGGGACTGAATTTATCAATCCTAGTTACAAGACCTCTTATAAAAACCAGTAGCCTGGCCTTTTTTTCTCACTACTTGTTTTATGATTACTGAACAGAAATGGTCATGAACCTGTTTAGTCAGACCTGCAAGAGTGTGTCAAGTTGACCCTGGCTGGACATCAGGTGCCCACTGTAACTGTTCTGTCCCTCCCTGTCCCTTAACTGGACAGGGAAAAGAAAATATAACAAAAGGCTTGTGGGTTGTGATAAAAACAGGAGAGATGACTTACCGCTTATGGTCAAAACAGACTCAACTTGGGGAAATTAATTTAATTCATTACCAATCAAATGAGAACAGGATAATGAGAAATCAAATTTCAAAAACACCTTTCCCCCACCCCTCCCTTCTTCCAAGGCTCGACTTCATTCCTGATTCTCTCCCTCTTCCCCTGAGTAGCACAGGGAAACAGGGAATGTTCATCACACATTGTGTCTGCTGCTCCTTCCTCCTTAGGGGGAAGACTCCTCACTTTCTTCCCCTGCTCCAGAATGAGGTCCCTCCCATGGGAGGCAGTTTTCCATGAACTTCTTCAACTTAAGTCACATTCCCACAGGCAACAGTTCTCACAGACTGCTCCAGTGTGGGTCCCCCATGGGGTCACAAGTCCTGTCAGCCAACCTGCTCCAGCATGGGCTCCTCTCTCCATGGGTCCACAGGTCATGTCAGGATCCTGCTACAGCACAGGCTTCCTACGGGCTCACAGCCTTCCTCAGGCACCCACCTGCTCCAGTGTGGGGTCCTCCATGATGGATGCAGGTGGATCTCTGCATCCCCACAGACCTCCATGGGCTGCAGGGGCACAGCTTCCTCTCCGTGGTCTGCACCATGGGCTGCAGGGGAACCTCTGCTCTGGCACCTGGAGCACCTCCTCCCCCTCCTTGTGCACTGACCTTGATGTCTGCAGGGCTCTTTCTTTCACATATTCTCACTCCTCCCTTTGGCTGCAGTTGCTATCATGCAGCAGCTTTTTCCTTTTCTGAAACATGTTATCCAACAGGTGCTCCCACCATCTTTGAACCTCTCTTACTTTTGTCTTATTGCTCTGGAAGTGAAATCCTGGACTACACTGCAGTTACCTCATTATACTGTGTTTTGACTTTTCAGGAAATCTGTGTGGGAATATTAGGAAATATGGCCTGTTTCCAGGACATATGCATGTCCATTAGTAAAGATGAGAATCTTGGGTAAGTGTATATGTGCTTCGTACATGCACGAGTACTGCTTTTCTGGATTCACAATCAGGAGTTACATGTTATAAAAGGATCTAAGTTTGCCTGCCATGCCTCATCTTCATTCACACTTTCTGGCTGACCTTTTTTGTGTGGGAAGTGTTCAGTGAAGGAAAAAAGAATACAGACTACTGTTTTATTTCTTTTTTTAATCACCAGTGAAGTTCTTGAATCTTTGATTTCTAAGATTGGCAATCTTAAAACACTTAAAATGCATGCGCAGTTAGAAAAAGCTGTTTTTAATCTCAGAATGTGGCTGCAGGTATGAAATGACCCTGTTATACCTGTTTTTTAAACAAGGATAGATTTTGTTAATATTTTTTCCTTGCATTTTCTCCTTAAAGCCAAGTGCTATTGCAGCGTTTGTGTGATTCAGATTCCCCAACTCTTCTGGAAACAAGCAGGTAGGACATCTCAGAAATTAATGCATTGTTAGTGTAGTTCTGCTATGTTCTGAGGCCTGGGAAGAAAACTGACAAATGGGCTCACTGTTTTATTATCCTCTCATCCCCTCATTTGTTATTGTTTCTGCACTGTCCTGGAATCAGTTTACTGTGAGGTAGATTCCTGTTTCTATCACATCATTCTCATTATTTTGGATTTACACTTGTACAGCTGAAATGAACTGAATTGGCTTCTAATTGATTAAATGGGGAATTCTTGTCTAGGTTGTTGTTAACTTGCCTGTCGCAGCCTGAGGTGGCCAATGTCTGGGTTGAGAGAATCCGAGAAAACCCTTCCGTGTATGACTGTGTTTGCTTTATCATGTCCAGCTCTACAAATGGTAAGTTGCCAAAACAAGTTGGGAATTAGTGGGCTTTTGCAGAAAAAAACCAAGAACTGAAGTTTGCAGTTTCAAAGACAAGTATTTTCAGTTGGGAGAATTTCTTGAAAATAAAGGGAACCTCATAAATTTAAAGGACACCAAAGCAAACTCGTCCTGCCTTTGCAGGTTTATAAATGTATATAAAATCAATCAAAAAGGCAGACACAGAGGAAGAAGAAGGCTCTGTGGGAAATCAAAATAAGTGTAATAGAAGAAATTGCTATTTTCCACAAGAAAGGAAAGGACATAGTCTTTGTTCAGGGATATTCATGTGTAATTTTTGAACCTTAAAACAAGACCTCATTTAATTAGTTTTTTTTCAAATCAGTTATACGTATTTACCATTTTTAGAACTGCCACACTTGTGGAGTGGTAACTAGAGGAGTGATTCAGTTACTCTGAATGGCAGCTGAATACTGCACAGGCTTTGGGTATACAGTCAGTGGTGTGCAAATCTCTCTTAGAACTAATTTATTAAAAACCACACCAAGCACCTAAAAATGCAAATCCTTTGAACAGCATTTATGTTTCATATCCAACTCAATTGTAACAGCAGTTATGATTTGTTAAGGAGTCCTAATAATTTAACTTTTTCATTTTTTTAAATTATTATTATTATTAATGACAATGCTCGGAAATCCTGCCTCATCCAATTGAAATCACAGATCTACCTAAGTAAAATGCAGATTGGCAGGTGGAAGACTGGCATCAGATTGCATATCTAGGGACAAATCTTAAAAAGTTTCTCATCAGAAGCATAAGTTTGGAATGTGAAGTCTGTTTGCAGAATAAAGTTCTTGCTTCACATATGGCAAGACCAGATTGGAGATGTCGGTGGGCTTTCCAACAATCCCTATTTATCAAACTCTTCACCTGGTTTCTACCACATAAAGGAATTAAGCATAGTAGGTCTTGAAGAAAATTAATATATTTCAGTACTGAATTTACTCTGAATACGTGTATATATTAACGTTTTGTGAGCTAATTTTTGCCCTTCATTTTTAGCTTTGTTAAAATTTTTGCCTTTTCTCTTGTGCAGTTGACTTGTTGGTAAAAGTGGGTGAAGTGGTGGACAAACTCTTTGATCTTGACGAAGAGCTGATGTTAAACTGGATTAAAAATGGCACTTGCCAGTCTGTGGGACCATCTGTAGATGATTCCCCTGAAGAACTTCCAGATTTTAAGATTGTGCCTTGTATACTTGAAGCAGCCAAACAAGTCCGGTATGTGAGATTTCTTTTCAGTTTCATGGCTGGGGAGGTTCATCACCTTGTGTCTGAACATCTTGATTTTAGTGGGAACAGCACAGTTTGATCACTAGAATACATTTTCCTGTACTTACATAATTTGAAATGAGTCAAGTAGTTTGTTACCAAAGAGAATGACAGTGATTGCTGACAGGCGAATCCAAAACACACAGGATATAAACTCAATAATTGGCTCTTTAGCGTGTCTTTGTTTTTCGCTTGTTCTGTGTAGATCAGATAACCCAGAAGGACTTGATGTTTATATGCATATCCTGCAGCTCCTGACTACGGTGGATGAGGGGATCCAGGCTATTGGTAAGACGCTTGAATTGCTGTGTGTGATGGGACCCAGAGTGGCCAGAACTTTTGGATCATCAGATATTTAATGGGGAGAGAAGTAATTCACCTACCTAGATTAAATTTGTTGGGTTGGTGGGTTCTCTTTCTTTCTTTCTCAAGTGCAGGCTCCTGATGGAGGAAAAGAAACTTGGAGTTTGCTTTATGACCTCGTTTGCCAGGAACTTTGCCAGCCAGATGATCCACCCATCATTGTGCAGGAGCAGAAGACTGTATTGGCCTCTATTTTGTCCGTGCTGTCTGCAATGTTTGCTTCACAGACAGAGCAAGAATACACCAGGATGAGGAAAAGCAAGTTGTGCTTTTTTCTGTTCTTTTTTTTTTTTTCCCTTCCTTTAGAGTTATGTTCACAATTATGAGGAGTGAAAGGTGGTTGAATTCATTGACATATTTGAATACAGTAAGACTCTCTACTGGTCACTCAAAAGCACACCTAGCCCAAAGTTCAGTTACTGGATGTCTCTGAAGAGTTACAGTGCCAGAATGTACAGATTCTGCTGAGTCTTCCCTGTTTGGTAAATTAATGAAAATTACAGAATTCATCTTTGCTAAAATATGAAGACTTAATAGTAATTTTTGTTTGGTTTTTTTTTTAGTAGGGGGACATTCTGCACTTACTTAAATCCATCTATCTCTTGTTACTTTTCAATTCATGGATAAGTCTTCAGAATTAAAAGCGTATCTTGGGAATGTGAGTCAGGGTTATTTGCAGCAGAAAGATGTTGTGTGAGTTTGGCTTGTCAGATAGGATTATTTGGATGTAAATTGAACATACTAACCTCACTGGGCTACTACTAAAGACATTTTTCTTCTCATACTCCTTACCACTGGGATGTAGTTTTTATAGATACAGGAAAAATGGTTAGAGTTTTCTACTACATTTCCACTTGCTTCTTTAGAATGATCTCTAAGTAACAAAACACAGCAATGTCAGAATATACATTCCTATAGCTTTTGTGTAAAATCTGGTGGCATGTTTCAAAATTCTAATGCTTTGAAAGGATGGCAAAGAGTTTTCAGTGTTAAAGTTAAATTTTCTTGTAACTTTATATTAAGATATGCCTCTGATTGGGAGCTTGATTCGTATCTTACAATACATGGAGGGCTGTGGGAAGAGAGCTGTTGATAACTCCAAGGAGTCCGAGCAAGAAGAGACTGGAAGGACTGAAATAAATGAGGAAGATTTCCATTTAAAAATTTTGAAGGATATTTGCTGTGAATTACTTTCCAATATGCTTCAAGAACTAACCAAGGTAGGAATAAACAAAATTCTGAGAGGGATTTCTGCAGGTTAGGTAAGAAAAAAGATGCTAATGTGGGCATTTTTCTGTGCAAGTGCAGTTGGATACTGGGAATTCCTTAGAGAATCAATGAGAAAGTAAGTAGCAACAAGTATGTGAGATGGCAGGGACACAGGTTTTCAGGGCCAAGATTCTGTATGATAAACTTCCAGGTGTATGTTGCCATTTCTTTTGAATGAAAGTCAATTTATTTTAAGAGAAGGAAATACTATCAAACTCACCTTCTGAGCTGGACATTTTTTATTATAGAAGCGTTCAGGTTAAGAGACTTGTGATGTGTGAGCTTTCACACCTTTTTGTGTCAGCTATGTCTGGCTTTCTCTGAGAGCTGTAAGTTCTGGTTGTTTTACCCATTTTTAAGAATGAAGCACATACTGTGCACAGTTTTGAGTTTGTTCTTCCGACAACCGCTGATGACATGCTTGTTGTATTTCTCACTTTATTTTGCAGGAAAATACATTAGAAGGACTGCACCAGGGACATCTGAATGAACAGACGTGTTCCTGTGCATTTCAGAACCTCTTACCTCTGTATTTTGCATCGGTGAGTATATGACAAGGTCTGTGACAGAGCTGAAAAAAATACTACTTGGGTGGCAAGACCTTTCCAAATCCAATGTACAAGCAGGACAGAATTGCTCAGGCACAGGTACCACGCCATTCCAATTCCAGACAGTCCTACCCCTCTGTCTCTTCTGCCTTACTTTAGCCAAAGCTTTGCCAAGCCCATCAGCTGATGCAAGGGTCACACCGTGCTGACGTGAATGGATGTCTGAAAATTTATGCTAGCTGAAAATTTGTCCTGTACGTTTTTGGAGAAGAATTATTCCAAGTAGTTTTCATAAGGAGCTTTTCTTTGTGTACTTTTAAACAAGAAAGCAAGAGCTCGAAGGAAGGTGGTAACGTTTCAAACTTTAGACTGACTGAAAACGTGTGGTGTAGGAGGAAGGTAGTTACTGTGGAGCATTTTCCATTATTCATTGCATTGGCTGCTGCTGGCTGCTCTTGCTGGGAAGGCACAGAAATAGAAAGACCCCCTGTACCAATGTAAGAATTCTGTGTTCCATGCAAATTGGTTTTTTTTCTTTTTGTGTGTGTTTTTTATTTCCAGGTGGAGAGTTTCCTTGAAGTCCTGCGTGAGGCTGACCAGACACTTGCTGACAATCTAGAAAAACGTTTCCCAAGCCTGAAGGTTCACACCTAGGAATGTACATGGACTATTTTCCTTCTTTGGAATGAAGATTCTTGACTGTTTCATTACAGCGTTTCATAAATCAAGTTTTCAGTAAACGCAGGAGAATGAGGCAACCTCTTTACCAGCAGGTGGCTTTTAAGAAATGTTGCAGGTAGCTCTGATTAACCTAGGGTTAATCTGGTCTGCATGGGGAAGGAAATTGCTGCAAATTCAGTTCTGCATCTTCCATCCTGTTTACTCTGGTAGTGAGAGACTGTTGATTTCTAACTGCTCTCCTGCAGTGTAGTTTTCTTTGAGTAACTCTGGATTCTGTGCTTTTCAACTTAAGGTTGAAACAGCAAAATGAATGAAATGCACCAAGTATTTTTTTACTGTGGTCCTACTTTCTTTCAAGGTGCTGTTGGCAAAAGGAGGGTTGTTCAATAGAAAATCTCCTTCAAGCACCTGATAAAAACAGAGTTAAGTTATACACAATTTTTGGGGGGATTTTTTTAGATCATATCAGTACCTTGAGCAGGTATTGTAACAGAAGTGTTTCATCTTGCTCCTTTAAAATCTTCACACTTCTTCCACTGGTCTCTTCTGCGTTGCAGTTCTGAGCTGTGGTGTCTCAGTCCTGTGCAGTTCAAAGGATTTGAGAATGTTGTTACCAATGGTCTGTGCCGCAGCTTCCACACTGCAGTCAGTTAAGATTTAAGAGTTTTAGGGCAGGTTTGGATTTAATCCCTGGCATGCTTGCAGACTTTCTGCTTTTTTACTGCAGTCTGTGCTTCAGTTTAGGAATGTAACATGTATTGGTTCTTTCCTCATTCATTTATTGTATAAATTGTCTCTGAATGACACAAGAAATGCCATGTTTTTTAGGGGAGCTTAAGGTGTTAGGTGACTTGCAGGAAATTCAGTCTACATTCTTGTAGAAATCCCACTTGTTAATTATATGATGTTTTAACTGCATTGCATTTTTAGAGCCTGTGCCTGCCTCCAGTGCAGCTAAAATGTTTTGAGTCTGAAAAGACAGTACAGCAGCACATCAGCTTCACTGTTTCTGTAAATGACAGTGGAAAACAATTGGTCTTTATTAGGTTTGAGACGTTAAAGAAAATGGGAACCAGAACATAGAGAATAACTTAATGCCATATACACACATTCCCTGGCTCTCCATGTTTTTGCAGACTTTAGGTATTGTGCTGGGCCATGTTTTGTTTGCCCTGAGTTACCTGGACACATGGTACAAGACAGTATGTGTATATGTATATAACCTTCTCATCCCAACTTCCAGTTTTCAAAACCAGTGCAATTTAATCATTCCCCTGGGCTGCCAGCAGCATCTCAGCTGTCAGCAGAGGATTTGGAATTACAAAATATCTGACTTGTGTCACCACAAAGAATTACCATGGTTTCTATCAGTTTTTGTATGCTGTGTTTGTTGGAGCGAACTGGTGGCTGTGAATCAGATGACAGCATTTTTCATACTACTTTGGCAGTTTTTGGATATTTTATTAAACCTACAGATTTGTAATAAAGTTTCCTTTTTTAAAACCTCCCCTGTACGCTTTCCTTCATTCGAGTGTCAGTTGTATTTGTTTTCTGAGCCACTGGAAATGTCTGTTACTCTCAAGTGTGTCAATTGTAAGGGGAAAATTGAACCTCTTCATAATGTCTGTGTTGGCCTTCACTGGATATTTATTTTAATTCCCTGTTGCTTTGTTTGCATAGTCACTTTTACATCTGGAGGTTAATATGTGTCTCATCCAGCAGTTAACATCTTTTTGAGCTTTGTCCCCAGGTCTATCGTAAGTGTCTTTATGATGGTCCAACATAGTGAAGAATTTTTTCTCGTTTGCGTCTTGTGAAATTTGTTGCCATTGAAATTTTGCAGCAGCTGTGTAAATGTAATATACAAAAAAGCCGAGACAAGATATGTTGGTTTATTTTGTTCCTTCTTCTTTTCAATACACTAAGATCCAGTGTTGACTGACTAATTCCTAAATGTGATTTCCACAATATAATTATTGATATCTGATGCCCCTCGAGCAGTAGAAAAAATGATTGATGCCATATGGGAAACCAGGTGGGTCCCGTCCTCCTGCTCGTCTGCAATAGAAAAAGCTGTAGGAATGGTCAGTCAGCCTTACTCCAGCAGAACAATAATTCAAGCATGCTGGGAATTATCCTCGATAAACATGGTGACATGGAGACTGGATTCACCCTCTGCCCCACCAAGCTGCAGCCCTTGTGCGGTGGGTGCTGCGTGGGTGGGGCACCACTGTCCTTGGGAGCAAGAGGCTGGTGCCAAGGAGAATGCAAGGTAACTGTGCCAAGTTTTGGGGTTCAGATGGGGAAGGAACTATTTGTGGGAGTGGGTGGATGATACGTTTGGAAATGGTGCATGTGTATTTCATCATCCTGCCAGCAGGGACCTCCCTCGGTCTGTGCTTCGTGACCATCGTGTGTCTGCATTTTTGGTGGGGTTGGGTTTTTTTGGAGGGAGTCGGGGAGGGTTGGGGAGGTGTTTGGTTTTTGGGTTTGTTCTTTTTTTGGTTCCCTCTCCTAGCCGTGCTTTGACACCAACTGGCAAGCCAGACCTCTCTGGGCCAGTTGATTCAGAGCAGATGGATATTTATCTACAGCAGGTGAGCAACTTTTTCCAGACCAAAGATCTGGTTAACTCTGTAACATCCTCCTTTGGGGAAAAAGGAGAAAAACTTGTCAGTGCTTTGTGCAGAACTCTGAACCTAAAGTGGGTATCTGAAGCACTGAACTAAAGTAGCAGGAACTCAGTCCTCTTGGACAGAGCTGGATGTGACTTGCGGCATAAAAACACCTGGAAAATTGAGTCAGAAAGCAGACTGGAAGACCTTATTTAAACTAGGTTTAATAGATCATATAATAATTTCATTCAAAGGATTCTTTTGACTCACCTTTTACGTACATTTGGCATCTTTATCCCTCACAGTAACTTTTTCCTGTTGAGACAAAGTACCATAAAACCAAATAAATTTGGAATGTGTGGAAAAAAGCTATGATGTTAGAATGCTTCATCTGCTCCCTTGGCAGTGCAAGGAGATGGTTGCTGCTGTTGATACTCATATTGCAAACCTGGAAACCTGCAAACCTGCTGGAAAGTTCTTTTCTCCTCTTCTCCATATCCATGTCACTCTGCTCTCCTCATTTTCTGTCACTACTTTTTTAGTTCATATTTTTTGTAACTGCCATAGTGATTCCTTTTTCTGTAAGACTGTGTTGTCACAACCGACCTATTATAACCACCTTTCACTGAAGCTGAGTTGAATGTAAAAAAATAAAATACAATCTTTATTTGTAAATGAAGTATCTTGACAGTTTATTATACTGGCATTGAAAGGTATGGATGTATTAATGTGGTTTTGCTTGCTTTGAAAATCTCTGCTCTTTTCCACTACTCTTACTTTGGCCACTACTGGGAGTTACAAAAGCAGCAGTATCTCTGTAATAATTTTCACTGAGGAATTTACCTTTTTTTTTTCCTAAAGCAGAATCTCTTGGTGACAGCGGTTCCCTAGCATGTCCTTTATTTTCCACTCAAAATTAAATGTTGTCCTTTTTTTCCTTTATAATGCTTGCTGTTCATTTTGTTGGAGATGACGATGAAATTCATGTGCTCTGCCGAAGTCAGTGAGAAAGGAAGAACCTGCTACACCTGGGGCAAGGACCAGTCTGCTGTAATGTTATACAATTTCTCAAAGATCCTTCATGTGAAGGCAAGCAGAAGCAGCGAGGGGCTGTGCTTTGCCCCCTGTCAGCCCCGCAGTGAGCGAAGCCCCTCAGTCAGAGCCGACGAGGCGTGAGCTGAGTGAATCTGACATCACCAGGCTGGTAAAACAAACCAGGTTGTTTCCAATAGCTATCAACAGAGGCTTTGCAATGGGAAATACTGCTCCTATTCATCCTTTTATTTGCCTCCCTGATTCAATTATTTACCTCTTGTTCAAAAAAAAATGGTTATATAACGCAAGGAGCTGACATCGAAGATTGGAAATGTAATAGCTTTGCTTCTGACCTGTTACTGTGAAGAAAATGAACAAATGCAGGGAAAACCCACTGGGGTTCCATTTTCTTTCTTTCTCCTGGGTCACTGGGAGTTAGCTGCATATCTTAATGATGTCTCAGCAAAGTCTGAAATTTATACAGACTACTGCAAAAGAACATGCTTGAAAAGGTAAGTGGTAGGGTGCTATGAAGAGAAATAAGGCAGTAATACTAGAGAAAGAAAAAAGATGAAGGCATACTGGAAAGAAGACAGGGAAAAACCTGGAAGAATTATGGCAAAGAAGATAAATTTAAAGTGTGATGTTGAAGGAGAAAGGTATTAAATATGAGTAACTATGTTAGCATTCTAGATCTGTCCAGGTGGAATGGCTGATGTGCTTCACCTATCAAAGGTCTAACATTGATTAAGTTTTCTATTTTCAAAGCTGAATCTCCTTTGCAGTTTTTCTTGCTTTAATGGAAATTAGACACCTTTAAGGTGAATGTGAGGTCCTAAAAACTACAGGTGGGCAAACTAGTATTGCTGGATTTATTTACTTTTTTTAATTCACCCACCCACTCCCCTTGTATTTTGCTGGTAGGGTGAGGCTTGGGGAGCCAAATCATGGTGGAGGTGAGGCAGCTTCAGGTGTTTCAAGAGCTTGCCTGGCACAGATCTTGAACCTGCCAGAGGTGAGGTGTGGAAGCAGTCCTGCAGGGTTGATGCTTGTGTTGCACATTGGCGTGGGATAAGCACAGCAGACTGCAGTGTACTCCTGGGCTGATTGGTAGGTAGGTGCGAGGGGAAGGGGCCTGCTTGACATCTGCCCGGAAAACTCAATCCTGCTAAGTCTGTAACAGCTGTTGGCATTAGTAGGAACCTATAATCTTGAATTTGACTTCATTCTTTTTGTATGAAAACATTTTTTTACCCAAAATTAAAAAGTCCGTGTGATTAATATACTCTGTTCCTACTGGGATTAATATCCAAGCCTCAATGTAACCTGCTTGTACCTCCATGCTAGTTTCTTTGTACATATGGAGTAGGCACAGTAACCAACTGCATGTTTGTGCCTCTGGTAACTTAATTCCCATGTTGGCACTTGCCCCACTTATGTCCCTTCATCCAGTTTCCAAGAAAATCTTAGAAAAGCAAATGTGTTGCAATGGTGGCAGTTAATTATTCCGTGCTTTGGGTTGTGCAAACTTCATTTTAATTTTGCGATGAGCTTGTATCAATATTATTTTTGTTGTAATGCATATAATTTTTTGTGACGTCTCTGTTTAAAGAAGTTGTAACTTTAACAAGCCATCTGTTAACCTTACACAGAAAGGAAATGCTTTTGTCAATTACTCTAATGAAATCAGAAAAATCATTTCCTGGTCTCCAGTTGTAGACCAGTCACCCTATCTTCTGTCAATAGAAAGGATATTGAACCATCCGGGAAAGTTACAGGCACACTTTTATCCTGCTCTGAAATACAGCCATGATGTTGTAGCCTGTGATGTCAGAAGGTTTTATTTTTCATTTAAAAGTCTTTGTAGTGCACAAACTCTTTTATTCAACATCAGAGAGTTTCCTCATTAGTCAGGTGGGAAGGCTGGACATAGGAACCATGGGAAGACATTTTGAGTTTATGCCAGCCTGGCTAGTAAAGATTTTGATTTAATGACTAAGAGACTAGAAAAGAAGGAGAAACACTTCACCTTGAGTGGGAATAAACAAAACTGCACAATAATTAACTCCATTTTGTCATTTGTGATGAAGCCATTAAAACTGGCTGAGTGGAAGGAGGAGCAGTAGTGGACAGAAAAGTCTGGAATAATAGGAAAGGGAAAAATGAATCGTGAAAGCATGGAAGAGCAAGGGAAGAGCAAGGGAAGAGCTAGTAGATGGAAGACCTTTATGAGGAGACAAAAAGAAACATAGGAAATTGCCTATGAGCTGACAAATTACATAGGTCCGAGGAAAGTCCTCAGGGGACCTAAATGTATTGGCACTGTGCAATGTGACCTGTCCACGTGGGAAAGTCCCAACCCCAAATGAAGGGAAGATTTGTCATTTTCATTCTCTTTCTCTTGGAGAAGTTCTCATGACTCCTGAAAGGTAGTGGGAGATAGATGCAGAAGATACTGGCATGCGGTTGCTCTGGGGTGGGGCTGGAGTTGTCCTTGGTGCAAGGGACAAACCCAGCAAGAGCAGCCAGGTGCAGCCCCAAGAGGCAAACTTCTTGCTGCCTTCCTGTTTCTTCAGCCTTTCTGGAAAACCAGAGCAGGTGGGTAGGGACAGCATCCAGCAGTGTGTCAGGGTGGCATCTGTGCACGTGTGCTTTTGAGCCCACCTTGCTTGCTTCCCTCTTGACCAGTGGTCTCAGAGATGAACTTGAAAATCAGAACCAGATCTTTTATTGCAGTGTTATTAGTGACTTTCACCAATAGATCTGTAGTCAATCTTCAAGATGGAAGTATTGAATATAATCACAGTGGTACTCCACAGCTGTCATCTTGCATTAGAAGAGCTTTTATACTGCAGTACCCTCCATGAGGTAGACTTATTTTTGGTTCACAGTGTAAAGGTTGAGCGTGCTTTTTTGGAAGAACCTGCTGAATGCACCACAGCACGATGTGATTGCCCATTCAGGGTTAAAGAACTGCTATCATGATTTAATTAACTGGTTGTTCTGCTGATCCCTGAGTTTACTTAGACTTGAAAGAAGTAAACATAATTAAATTAAACAAAGGTTTTTCCTTCTCACACATGCTCTGAGCCCTTTTGCTTCTTCCTTGAGATAACAAAAAGCTTATGAATAGCAGCTTCAGTTGTCTTTGTTGTTGTTGTTGACCTGATACAGAAGGCTGGCAGGAGGAAGATTATGCACAGGTGCAGTATGTGCGTGGCATCAGAAGAAGAGGACACATGGGTGTTTGAAATGAGTTTTTTAAAATTTAAATTCCCGTGTTAGATTGGCAAAAGGATAAAAATGTCAAGGGTTCGGTGTTGCCTGTTGCCTGTCACAGGTCAAGATAATTTTGACAAAAAGGGGTAACGTTCGAGTTGAAACCTTATCGAAGCAGAGGAAAGAGAGAAAAGAGTTTTGAATTCAGTTCTCAGTTTATCCAAAGGCTTTTTGTGTGTAACTGCCTTAAGCTGCATAACCCCTCGGTGCCTCGGGATGTGATTCTGCAGCAGACCTGGGTTGTTTCCCACCAGCCTGTTCAGTTGTACTGCTCTGTGTCTGCCCATTTGGTTTTGAGAGCACAGTCACAAATTTACAGTGGTTTCTTTGTCTGGCCACAGACAGAGGGCATCATGTAAGAGCACATCTTTGTCCAAATGTAGGCTTTCTGCTTCCTCTTCAACTGAGCTGTTTCTGCCAGCAGCTTGGGTCTGCCCTCTCCTAACACCTCGCCTTCATTTCTAGTTCTTCATTTCTAGAACTATGTCTGTCTGTGCTGGAGAGCTTTGTGAAGGGAGGTGTAATCACATCACAAAACAGTTCCCTTATATTCTACTACATGTGCTTATGTCATATGTTTGTCATTCACAAATGACTCAGCAGATGTCATTTATGGTGTGCTATGCCAAATTGACAAGCAAATCTCTGATAACTACTTTTACCATGTAATTTTTCAGGTGAAATCACACCCATCTTTCAGGAAGTTAATTCTAGACTATATTTTTTTTTTAATTGTTTTTACTAGCGAGTAGGAGAAAGTGGGTGAAGAAGCTTAAACGTGAAAAATACCCAATCTATTTAATTCCCTTTGTCCTCTGGAGCAATTCTTACATCAATCAAACCAAAGTTGATTAAACACAATTTGTTCTTGACTAAAAACAGATTTAAAAATAAGTAAATCCAAATTGTTTGCCAGATATTAAAAATTAGTTTGACTCATCCAGAATGAACTTTTTTCCCCATCTTTTCTCTCTAAAAATTAGTACTCTCTTTTTTCCCTAACCCTTTTCCATTCAGCCCCTAAAAGCATTGTGAGTAGATGAGAGGCACAGTGTCACTTCACTAAATATATTGTTGTGAATTGTACCAAGCTCTGCTTCACAAACACATCTTCGACAAATCTTCATTAGCCTTGCTTCCTCCTCTCAGTTGTATGTTTCCTCTCAGTTTACAACCCTAATCTTTTATGCATGATCATGGTTACTGTTTAGCTAATTATTTTAGCCTTAAATATTCTTATAATGATGTATTTCATTGAAATAAAATTTTACACTAAGTGTTCCTAAAAGCAAAGCCCTCTAATCAGGCAGATGAAACTCATTAGTGTTATGTTTCAAGGAGCCTTCCTTTGATGCAAACTAATTAATTTTGCCCCGATGCAAAATTGTCCTACCTATAATGGGAGCTAAAATCTAATAAGATAAAAGAAACTCAGAGGGGAAAAAACATCTGTCATGAGAGCTTAGTGAGATGAATAGCTTTTGCCAGTCTTGCAAATGATGATGTGTTTCACAGCTCCGAGGCTGGATATTTTACAATTGCCAGTGTGTTTTAAGTTGTTGCTGTGAATTGATGGGTTTACATTGCTGGTTTTCATCCTTCTAGCAGACAGTGACTGTGATCTAATTTATATTGTTCATACTGGCCAGTGGTTGGTGCCTAGACCAGAGGCTGCCCTCAGTCATCTGTTCTGTTGTATGAACACCAGGATTTCAGTGGATTGAAGTCTGTGGACTGAGAACGGTCCTCTGAGCTCGTTCATTTTGGAACCCTGAAAGAACATAACAGATGTACTAGGAATGAAAAGTCTGGCTACATCCTCTGTTTCAGAAAGGCCAATCATTTGCAGCACAGAGGTGAAACAGGTACTGAAAACCTGCTGTAAGTGGCAGACCTACAGAATGGTCCCCTGCACAGGAACATACCCAACAGTCACACCATGTGCCCGAGAGTATTGTCCAAACGCTTCTTGAACTCTGTCAGGCTTGGTGCTGTGGCCACTTCCCTGGGGAGCCTGTTCCAGTGCCCAACCACCCTCTGGGTGAAGAACCTCTTTCTAATATCCAAACTAAACCTCCCCTGACACAACTTCAGGCCATTCCCTCAGGTTCTGTCACGGGTCACCACAGAGAAAAGATCAGTGTCCGCCCCTCTTCCCCTCACAAGGAAGTTACAGACTGCAATGAGGTCTCCCATCAGTCTCCTCCAGGCTGAACAGACCCAATATCTTCTGTGATTTTTTGGACCTTAGAGTCAGCTCTTCTTGGCCTGGCTGTGTTTAAGGCGTATGAAACATACGGAATACAGTCTTTCTGCTTCTTACATTCAACAAGTCTAAAGCTGGATAAACTTCTTAAATGAAGATGAATATGGTAGAGGCTTGGTTACTAGAGCACACTCATGGTGAGGCTGTGTTTTCAGGAGTACTTGAAGAGCTCTCAATCTCTTTCCTGAGTGGATCAAAGTCTGTTGAATCGCTTTCTGAGCTCTGCTTACTCATATCATTAGCAAGTACAAAGCTTTCTCCTTTGTTCACTCTTCCACCTCACTTTGAATACACAATATGTTGCTGTTCTACTAATTAGGCCAACCGGCTGAGGTTAACAAACACTCAGTGACTGCTCTTATCAGCAAGCTTATTTATGCATTTGACTATTTTGCTTTCTGTTTGTCTGTGATGTGAAAGAACTGGATAATTCCTGAAGTTTTAAAATAAAAATTATAATGCAGTAGAAATAATGCTACCAGGGTGGTTCCTCAATGAATGGACTTGTACTACACTTTGTGCTTAAGGGATGGAGTAGTATCAGGACCTGGTCAGAAGTAATCCCCGAATGTTATGAGTGGTTGTTTTTAGTGCTCGTGGTTGAGGTTGCCTAAGGCTCTCAGACGCTGTTCTCTTTTTGGATGCTTTGGCTTTCATTCTCAGATTAGGCATTTTGCACCCTGTACCTGGTGCCAGAGCCCTCAGCACCAAGCAGCTTCTCAGCTTCCCTCCCCCTTGCCAGGGCTCTGGGGGTGGTGGCCAGGGCTGGTGTGGTGCAGATGTGTGGCCTCGGCTCACACCACTGTGAGAGCAGCTGCGAGCTCCCCCTTCGCCCTTGCCTGAGCTATGCAGCAGGCAAGCTGCGCTTGGTCACATCCCTTGCTGGTCCCCGCGTGACTTCCCAGGCTCGACCCCACACCTGCTTCCCACTATGGACTTGCCTGGAGACCTCTTGGCTGCACCTGGGTGCCATCCCTGGGCTGCTCTGCTCCCCTTGCCTGGGTGCAGTAGCACTGTCCACCTGCTCCCAGGAGGGCAGAATTGGGGTGCAAGGCCGAGCAGAGCAGTATTTGTCAGGCTCAGGTAGTGCTGATGGAAATGTATTATTTCCTTGTCCTCTCTAGGTTGCACTGTATTTCCAGACAGCATGTAGATCAGTTTGTCCAGCTTTCCACTTGGCTTTCCCCACCCCTGGCTGACGGTTCTGACTGGACTAAATTCTGTTTACTCTAGTAACATGGGGAATCTTTGCTGACTGGTGCAGGACCAGAGCTCTGTTGCTTCCTGCAGGTTTAACCTGAGGTGACTTGGCCAACACTGAGCAGATAAGATAAAAAAGAAAGTTGTGATTGGCACTTCTGTACCCACTAACTCCAGAGTAATTGGAGCAAAGAGCTCTTTCAGGACCTTGGTTCGTAGTCAGACAATAGTTTTGTTTTAAATGTAGCAGACTGATATTAAGTTTGTGGTATGATATTCAATAGTGAAAACAAATTAGAGCCTGGTTTCTCCCTTGTCCCAGCAGCATGCAAACTAAGCCTTTGTAAAAAGCTTGCAAAGGCGATATCAGGAAAAACTACACCATGTTTTCTCAGAGCAGCAAGTAACTCATGTCACTCGTGATTTTATTCAGCTTTTATGAAACGAAAAATATTTCCTGCCTCAGATGAAAGGGCTAATATTACTTCTTTAAACAGTCCAAAGCAAACATACAAACAGTGAATGGTCTGTTGGCTGCATGTGCTTCAGTAGATTTACACAGCAGTTCTGGCTTTTCAAAAGAAGCATGCTTAAAAGCTATTGATACTACAGCTGGCTCAGTCACGCCGAGTGGCTAATTTGCCTCATTGGTTCTTTCACTTTTCACTGCAAAAAGATATTTGTAAATGTTTTAAATCACTATGTAACTTAAATTTCCCTTTTTCTTTTGTTGCATAGTAACTGCTTAAGAATTAAATGCTTTATTATTCAACAACTATTCAGTAGCATCAAGAATTAACTGATTGCCAAACCAGCCTCATGGGGATGTGGTTCCCTTCTCAGGGGCTGAGTTATCACATGGAGAGTTCCAGATGTCTCTCGGGGATTACTGTGAGTTCAGAGCGTGACACTGTCGCAGCCTCATGCTGGTGAAAGGCTGGGTGAATTGCTCTGGGAACTGTTTGTTGGAAGAACTGTGGTTCGCAGTAGGGAGGAAATGGAAGTACTCCATGTAGAAAGCCACGGATTTGGGATCTCAGATCCATAAATTTCTTACAAAGTTTGAAAAGCTTTCGATTTGGAGCTTTTTAATTCCCAGCATTTAGGTAAATGACCTAAGCCAAAATGATAAGTTACCTCCTTTGAATGGGAGCAGTCAAAGGTTGGCAGAAAGAAGATTAGAAAGTGAATGGAATCAAATATTGCTTGGGTGTTCCTACAATAAATGCTTTAAAAATCAGCAGAAGAAAATGAGTCAGATTTTCAGACCAGCTGTTTTTTGGCATCGGTATATGAGGGCATTAATAAAATTCAATTGGAATACAAGGGAGATCTGTAAAACCTACACTGGAAAAAAAATGTTTCAGAAGGCTGCATGATGTTCATCTTCACTCTTCCCTGCAACTTTCACAGTGCTTGCCTAAGTGCCATGTGATTCTTAAAGGCATGACTTGTCTGCAGCAGTTAATTAACAGAAAGGCAGAGGGCTGTGATTAGAATTTGCAGTAATTCTGGAGAAAGTAATTATGATTAGAGCAGCCTTGGTATTAAGTCATATTAAACCTGTTTGTTCAGGGATTTAACACTTCATACCCTTTTCTGGAAAAGCTTCAAGTGGCCACTTTGCCTCAGGCAAACACTCCTGTTTGGAAAGGCAGATGGCTGGGCCACATGGAGTCCAAGGGATGGCTGAGGAGGTTTATACCCCAGAAGTGATGTTGTGAAAATGCCTTATTGGAGATCAGAGCACTTTCTCCTATCACGTGGGGAGAAGGGGTAATTCCCACTGATGACCTTGATGGGATTGAGAAGACTTTAGGGCTGACTGATTCTCTCCTTCAGTCTTGCTGCATTCAGGTAGATAATCTTATCTTTCAGCTGCAGATTAATATCCTTACAGATCATTACCAATCTGCCCTTCCATGGTTCTTGCCTCAACAGTTGAACAAAATCACCCTCTGACTCTATCTCTCCCCTAGTGGTGGAGCCCTTGGGAGCCCCTGTACTACACTGATTTTTCTTTTTTCTGTCTTTCCCCCCTCTCCCTCCGTGGTTTCTTCAGAGTTTTGGTGAATACCAGACTTGTGCTCAGTCTGGAAAGATGTGCCAGGTTAATTGAGTCCCTACGTGTTTGATCCATGACCCATGGAGAGCAAACTTTCTCAAAGTGGGAGGAAGAGGAGAGGTAGGGCAGAAGGTTTATGTTGTTGAGTTTCACAGACAGAAAAAAGTGGGTCCCTTTGCTGCATGGCTCTCTAGAGAGGGGAAGATCTGGAGGTGTGACAGTTTGGTTTTAGTACTTCTCAGGCTAAAAATTCCCAGATCATTTTTCTACAAATGTGTACCTCCAAGTGTGAGAACCACTGGCTGACTGCAAACCCTGGTGTCAAGTTTCTGCTTTGAAGAACAAACCAGAAACTCCCCAAAAACTAGAGAAGAACCACCTGTAGGTTAGCAGCTGAGAAGGAGGAATGAGTTGTGGTCTTCTGGAATCGCTTGATGTTGCTGGAGCTACTCTAGCAAAGGACCCAGAAAATGTGTGACTTTAGTCTGACACCACCCTCTCACCTGGATCTGGATGCTGCTGAGAAGAGGAATTATGAAGAAATAATGTAATTGAAAGCTAGTCTCGTAGCCTTCCTGGTGAATGCTGTTGGGGTTGCTGTCACGGTTGCTCTGTGCCAATGTGACAGGTTTTGTGGCAGCCGCACATGGCAAAGTCCTGTCCTGCAAAACCTGTGATCAGCTTGACCCACTTTTGAGCAGGGTCAAACCTGGGTTTGATCCTCAAGTGCTGATTATCTGTCTGGAGGGCTTTGTCTGTATGAGAGGCTATATATGAGAAATCTCCTGTGGGCTTTAAAGAAAAATTAATCACCGCTTTATTACTTTTAAGTAATTCTCCTATAAAACCATCCACAGGTTCCCAGGAACTGGAAAGCCTGTGCAGAGAGGAGCAGAGCAGGCTCCAGTGAGCACCCAGTGAAAACAGGCTGTAATCGAGTCTGTTCATGCTTTGTGGTTCTGCCCTTTCAGACTACGGAGCACTGGCTGTGGTGAACAAGCACTTCTTGCTAAACCAGTGCATCAGCTTCAATCTGCTCCCCAAAACTCTCGGTACCCCAGTTATTTTCTTATGTAACTAATCAATTTCATATCAGGTTAAGTTTCCTTGGCCATTACTGACCTGTTCACATTGTTTCAGCAGTTCTAGGCCAAGCTGCCCGTGGGCTCTGCAGAGTACGAGGAGAGGGATGACCAGAGTCCCAGAAAGCTCCTGCTCAAATTGGAAATGACAGGGTGAGGATGGGAGGCAGGGACACTCTTGTCTGTTTATCAGACTGGGCCCTCAGAGGTAGGAAGTGCCCTTAACTCTGGCATAGCTGGTGGCTTAGTTTATATCCTCTCCATGGCTCATGTGCTGTGAAGCTCATGTGCTTCTGCTGAGCTCAGCTTCACCATTTGTGGCTCGATGTGGCCCCTCTGACTGTCCTGTGCCCTTCCCTGTGCTTCGTGTCTTCAGGTACCCGTAGATGCTGACCAAACCACTGCTTCTGCTATCTCCTGTGGAGAGAGGATCCAAAGCTGGTTCTTAGAAGCCCTTGGGTGACTGGCTCTTTCTTGAGCATCTTTACAGGTCTGACCTGTAGGGGAGGACATCAGTGTCCCTTAACACTAGAATAACCCACGTGTATACACCAAGAGTAAACTGGCTTTCCCAATGTATCCTGTGAAAGCTTATAGCCTTTGAAGGAAAGGGAAAGATAGATCTGAGTTAAAGTAAAAAACAAATTAAAAAAAATTCCTTCATTCACAGTTAAAGGGACCTGAACTCAGCTGTCTTCTGATGCCTGAGGAAAATATGACTGAGAATTGTATTTTGTATTTTCTTTCACATTTTACCAAGGATGAGCACAACATCTTGACAGAAAAGAAAGCACGGGAATTTCATCTTGGTTGTTATTAGAAAGTAGCCCAGATTTCCAAATAAAAGATGCTCACCTGCAATGGAAAAGCTTCTGGAGGGCTAACTAGTGAGTAATTAAAAAAAAACTACGCAGAATGACATGTTAGTTCTTACTGCTGCATTTGAGCTGGGAAAAATTGACAGATTAGTCATATTCTATTATAAGTGTCTTACTGTACCCATGTTTACAGATTCATCATTAATATCAGGCTCTCATACACTTAGGATTCTGGGTAAAGATCCTACAAATTGTTTGCTTTTTGAGTCACCTTGTTTGATGGGGAGATCTATTCTGCAAGAAGGAAGTGAAATGTCTGTTGTAGAGTTAAGACATATATGAATAAATACTGCAGTTTCTTTATGAATGGAAAATTGAAGCATCTCGTCACAAAATATATTTGATTAGCAAACTGGAAAACAAAACGGCTGTTCCAGCTATATCATCACTTACAGCCATCCTCTTTCAATCTTGTGCTGAAAAGCAGAGCTAGCCGCCCTTGGTCCTTTCAGAAAGAGGACTGTTTGAAGTTTAATGTCTTCTGGGAAGAAGAAAGACAGTGACATCACTGGAGATGCTGGTGCAGGTGTCACTGTGCCTGCCTGACTTAGGTGTTTGCCTGCATATTGGCTTCATCAGTATAATTTATCATGCACATTACACCAGTGTCTAAGAGATCTAGCTGGAATCAAGGTTTCAATATTTTAGGCACTGAAGAGAAAAATACTGGAGATTTTTCAGACACTTGAATATATTAGGGTAAAACTAGTTGCTGCTGATTTTGAGTATTTCTTTGAAAGGCAGGTTTGAAAGCAATGTAGAAAAAAGATCAGAGTCTTTGTTTTTGAACAGCTCTATGCCATGCCCAATAAAAATAATCAATCTCTCCTCCTCCAGACCCTTAAAGCCTCCAAGTGATTATGTTCCTGGGGAACATTTTGGCTTCTGCTGTGGACCACAAATCCCCGTATCTTAATGTTGCCAAGTCTGACCTGAGAGGAGACGGTGAGGACTGGGATTATTGGAGTTTAAAAAACATGAATCTTTAAAATATAAACATACGTCTAGATGTATGCAGAAAGTGAATGACAACATATATGCTATGAAAACACATAGTTTCCCGCCAACAGAAATGTAGTTATTCTTTCTGTATGTGCAGGAGGTTTTGAGAAAAGAAGTAATAGGTTGCAATTTATTTTCACAGCAGAAAATGCTCTGTTATTTTTAGTGAAGGGCTCAATACATCTACCCGCCGCGTTTCCCTTTGAGTTTACAACCTGTACTACGTGCTGTCAAGCATTTAGGGGAATCCCTCACTGCTGAGTCCCTGTAGCTGAGCTGTCACCTTGGAGCCAACTTTGCTTAGAGCCCCTCTGCTATGGGCCCAGCCCTCACCCCCTCTCATTTCTGATGCAGTTTGCCTTCCCTTTCCCACAGGCAGCATAAAGAACACTTTACAGCCAACAGACAAGTGTTTGGAAGTGGCTGTGTGGACATGGTGGAGGAAGACAGATCCCCTCCATCCAAACGCTTGCTCCCCTCAGCCCCGTGGGACGCAAATTGGTGTTAATGCAAAGCCCACAGAGTTACACATAAAAAGTGAGTCTTCTCTGACCTCTATTAAACGACCTTGTACGGGTGACCGAGGAGGTGTAACTCAGGAGGGAAAGTGCCTTTCTTGTGCGGGTTATTCCGGGGTGCAGCGATGGCGGGTGGGCGATGGCTGCATCTGAGCATCGCTACTCTGCCAACCCCCTGAATGAACAGCGTCCAGCGGGTGAGATGGAGAGGACCACCGAGTCCCTTCCCCAGCTGGGACGGGCAGCGCTTTCCCCCGCCTTCCTCCCTCCCCCTCTCCAACCCTCCCCCGGCCAGGGGCGGCTCTCGCCCCTCCATAAATGCGGCCGGTCCCGGCGCTGCCCCGTGCCCGCCCGGCCATGCACCCCGCGCCCCGCCGCGGCGGATCCCTGGAGGCGGCGCCGAGCCGGGATCCCGTTGGACAGGTGAGGGGAGCGGGATGGGCACAGGTGAGGGGAGCGGGATGGGCACAGGTGAGGGGAGCGGGCCCAGCCCCGGATGCGTGGGCAGCGCTGCGGGTTGGGCCGGTCCTGGCTTTGCGGGAAAAACGCCGCTTCTCTGAAGTCGCGGTTCTCGGAGCGAGGATTTGGGGGAAAGGGCAGCTTCCTGATCCCGGTTACCTGGAGAGCGGTTAATTGCCCTGGGATGCGGCTCCTCTGGTATCGGTGGGAGCGTTTCAGTGCCGCTGGGATTGGGATGGGAATGGTTATGCCGCTGTTTCTGGTCAGAAGTGTGGGGGGAAAAAGTAGTAAAATACAAATGTGAGCACATTAAATTAAGGTAAAACAAAAGTAGCTTCTGTTGCATTGCTGCTTAGGAGACACAGGCTGTGATATAGCCCAGAAAAATTCACTCCTAGGTTATTTCACATTACAGTGGGTTTATGCTCAGTGTGTCAGAGAAGATCAGATAAAATCAACGCTTATGTGTTGGCTGCAGTTACTGATACCATGCAGCTCATAAAGTCTGTGAATTTCCTCGTGAAAACAAGAATGCTGACTGTAATGGAAAAAAGTTTCACAAAATACTGGTTTGCTGTAGCCCTCAGATATTTGGAAGCCAAAGAAGGTGTTCAGCACGGCTTTTGGTTTGGTGTCTGAGAACTAAATCTAAAGTAGACCTTTGGTGTGGCTGGAAAATGTACCCATAAAGTGACATCCAGTCGTGGTCACTTGTAACATCTCGTCTTCACCCTTCCCTACTAAGAAGTGTGTCAAAAGGACAGTGACAAAGTAAGAAGCTACTTAGACGGAGGAGGATATAAAATCCCCGTTGAGACTTTTTATCAAGCATGATTAATGTCAACCTGTATGAAATATTTTTTTAAAAAGATTTTTTTGTCTTCAGTGTATGGCTCTAAAACGTAATTTCCTTTAGATTAATGTGTTTGGATAATTTCAAATCCTGGTCATCCATTAGTATTATGAATTACAAAATATGCACCCTCAAATATCTATCTCACAGAGAATATTCTTTGGGGAGGAGGAGAAAGGAAAGGTAATTGCTATGAGCTCCAAAAAGAATGATCTTTTACCACACAACACCTATTATTGATCTAAATAAAGGCTTTAGGACCTTCTGTTTGTGTAATTTTCATCAAGACAGAGTCAGGTCAATGGAAAATCAGTTAATGATTTACATCACTCATAAAAACATCAATGCAATACTAATTCCTCCTCACCCTCCAAAGAGCTTGAATGTGCTACCATGCAAAGAGAAGTGTCTGATTTTATTACAACTTAGTTACTGATACAGAATAAAAAATGAAAGTGAAGGTGCAGCCACTGGAGGAGAGGAATTGTTTTGCATTACCATTTTCTCTTGTTGCCTTGCACCCAAATAGTTTCTGCATTAATGCAGATCTGTCTTCAGTCCAGTTTTTGATTGAAAGATTAGCATTGGTGTAGGGTTACAGGTGTAATTGGTGTGCGTTTGGCATCATAGGCATCTGAATTTCTCTTCTGCAACTTCTTCTAATTTGCAAGTTAGAAGTCATTTCTAGAACTTCATATAAGAACATACTGCATTTTGTTGTATCTTCTTCCTCAGTCTCTTAAACACAGAACTTTATAAATGTTGTCACCTGATCCTAGACACAGTTGCAGCAGTGAAATACAGAATAACAACATTACTCTTCGATGCCTGTAGTCTGTCCCAGCTGTGCGCCTTATAACGTTGCATTCAACTGTGCCAAATCTCATAAGCTGATCTGGTCTTCAGTCAATGATCCTGAATATGGAATGAAGCCAACATGCTGCGTATTAGTCATATATATAAAGCAGCCCATCAGTTATTGCCTTCAAAGACCACCATCTAACTCTATTTGTAATGGAGACTTCTTTGGATCCAGTTTCTTCTACAGCAGTATCATCTGAACAGGATTTGGCTCACACAAATGGCCATCTTTGCACTTGAGAAAACAACCTATTACCTATATGGAATTGTGGAGTCAGTAGATTTTTCTTTTCTACTTGAAGTACCTTTGCTCAGTGCCTGTTCCTGGCTCTCGTGGTCATGATCTGACACTGAAGCAAACTGTGAAACCTGCAAGCTGCTCAGCTGAACTTGGATGGGGCCCTGTCATGGACTTTCAGCAGAAAATTTGATGTCTGAACTCCAGCTGATGGAGATCAGTGACTTTTCTGAATCAGAAACAGTGTCAAGGTCTGACACTGTTGTTCAGGCTCATCATATAGTGACAACTTACTAGAGGTGGGGACCTGGTCAGAAATACAGATATTTTCATTAGCATCAGTGGGCTTGGACCTCTTGCATGGGATACCACCTTGGCACCCTAAAATGCTCACATCTAAGTAACCTGCTTGAAACCTTTCTTAGAGCAGCATCAAATATCTGCCTCATTGTAAACCACTCAATTTAAGATGAAATAAATTTCATTATTTTGTGAGGCAAATTGCCTTCTTCATCTAAAAAGTAAATCAGAACATCTTGACAGAAGACAGGTAAAATCTGGGTTTTTTATTTTTGAACGACTCAGTTACAGATAGAAACAATTAGCTGTTCAGTATTATCAATTTTAAAGAGGTTTAAATTTGGAGAGACTGTAGAAGGAAGTCAGTGGAACTGGTGTGTTTTCATTGCATTTTTGGTTTGCTCTTTCCATTTCTGAAAATGTCTCCAGATAGTCACACCCTTAAAAGCTGTGTCAGATCAAAAAATAATTCCAAATAGCAATAGGTACCTTCATTGTTCCTTTTCTGTCTCGCTGACTAATTCAGAAACCTCACCTTTTTTCTTTCTATTTTTGCAAGGTTTGAAGACATATATGACACGGCCTCTTCTTCTAAGCTTTGTATTTTTTCTCTACTTTGCATTTCCCACATTTTTAATTGTTTCAATATTATCTCTGTCTATGGTCTGGCTACCTGTAGCTAAGGATGTGGTCTGTGATATCCACTGATTTCAACACAGCCAGGAGTGTGATCACTAGTAAAGTACAAAACCACACAGTCTGACAGCATTTGAAGTCTGAATTTTTACTGTGTGATTTGGGTTATTGTGCCAAGGGTTTGGCATAAGAATTTGGGGACTTGGCAGATGGAGTAGCTTGGCTGGGACTGGTCAGAGTGGGATTGTTTCTATAGTCAACAGGTTCTGGTCAGCATAACATTTTAACTCCTTAGGTTTGTCTCCTTGCTGTAGGAAAACAGTGCTTTACAGTTAGGTTATTAGAGAAAGGCAAATAATTTTTCATTTCTGATCTACTGAATCCCAATCCATCTTTTCCTATTTACATCCTGCGGGATTTGGATTATTCCTTTTACTAACATTCATTGAAGTTGCTAATGAAGTGTTTTGTTCAGCATACTATTTCTGCTGACATCTTATAGTTCCCCTTCCTCACAGTAACAACGCTAGTTATAAACTACACATTGAAAACACTTTCTGCATCCTCGGGAATGACTAAAGATATCTATAAAACTGTTCAACTAAAAAAAAAAAGATATCTCGGTACTTCATTCTCAGCTCTCACAGATTCTATGTGCCCCTTAACTTTACGCCTGTTATTGTGCAGTGATTTAGGTCATAATTTTCCTTTTGTGGTTGATCAGTCAAAGCATAGCATTACCCCAAGACAAACTGAAATGTAAAAATTCACACTTTTTGCATTATGTCCTGTTCAAAAAACCTTTTTGTTTGTCTGAATTTAGTTAAATAAGTCAACTTACATGATGATTGAAGATAATAAAGAGAATGAAGACAATGCATCTGAAAGAGGAAGGACAGCCATCATTTTTTCCTTGAAGAATGAAGTCGGAGGACTTGTAAAAGCATTAAAACTCTTTCAGGTACATTATAATCATATTGCTACAGCTGCTCTGTATTTTAAAAGGGTAAGGATATTTTTGGAACACACTAGAATTAATTACATCCATTTATTAAGGCTATGATTCTTCACCTGGCTCCCACTTTGCACACAAAATTACCCAGAAAGGCAAATTTATTCCTCAGAAATAGGATGATGTTTGGCTAAAAATCTTCACAGAAACTCTCATCTGCACCGACTAAATATCAAGAGAGGTTTGTCTTTTCCCCTCATGAAAAGAGGATTTCTGCTGAGTGTAAGAGGTGGGTCTGAAGCTCCTGCTGATGGCAGGTAGATATTTGGGGTGCTGGCCTCTGCTGTATTGAGTCCAGTGCCCTTGCCACCCTGTGTATCCAGACTCTGGGTAGTAGAGGAACTGCAATTGCACAGCTGCTGGGCAGGTTTTGTGCAAGGAATATATGCAGCAGTGCCACTGTGCTCTGTCATGTCTTAGCCTGGGGTTTTCTCAATGATCCTAATATAAAAAACAGGATTAAATAATTTTTCAAATAAAAGAGAAGTGAAATTTATGCCCCGAAAACTACTGCTTTTAAATTTTTTGCTTGCTTGTGAGATAATGATATGGTGAATTGATCGGCATTTTGGTGAATCTCCCCAGACCCAGTTGCTAATCAGCTTCCTATGGGAGGGATGAAAGAAAAATGTCTGAATTTAAATTTCCTGACTGTGTCTATGTGCTTCCTGAATGTAAATAAAACTGAAAGAACACAGGTTCTCTTTCATTTTCTTCTGAATGGAAAATCAAATAATTTCCCCCCCTCCAATAAGCAAATTGCTATCAAGAGATCCAGTTAACTAAAACATCTTCATAAAGATAGTGAATAGCCCATGGCAGTAAAATATTAGTTTGAAAAACAAATTTTAGTTTTTAAGTATATCTATTTGAAAACATTACTTCTTACAAAACAGGAGAAGCATGTAAATCTGGTACACATTGAGTCACGAAAGTCCAAGAGACGGAATTCTGAGTTTGAGATCTTCGTGGACTGTGACAGTAACAGGGAACAACTGAATGAGATCTTCCAGCTCCTGAAATCCCACGTCAACGTTGTCTCTGTGAGCCCAACGGAGCATTTCAATGTCCACGAAGATGGTAAGTACAAAAGGCATTTCCAATGAAAACGCCCTTCTGACTGTGTTGGTTTGAAATCTTTTTATGGTGCCCACATCTGCATTTGCGTAGCGTCTTCGATCACTGGTTACCGGGTGCGTGCTTCTGCGTTGGGAGTGAGCGTAGTCTGGTTGATGTGAGCAGGGCTGCGCTGGCTGGTGCCGCCTGGGAGTACAGGCTGCTTCAGGCTGCTGCCAGTCGTGTATCTGCCGTCTGTGTTCCTGTCCCTCCTCAGCACAGCTCAGCTGGCATCAGTGTCCACGCAGGTCACTGGAGGCTGCCCTGTAGGCAAAGTCTGACTGCAGAGCTTGAGTACACCACTATGGTAGAGGTGTAACCCTGACAGATCCCAGTTCAGTTCAGGCACTGGTGAACACGGAAGATGAATTCTGCAATTTCCTCATGTAGTTCTCGATTTCCTTACTTTTTAACCACTTTTCAACATAACTGGTTCCTTATATTAGTGGGAAAGAGGTGCCTTTTAACCCTAGGATGCTTCACATCCTGTTTACCTTTACCTCTAGCTAAAGAGATGCCCAAAGTTCAGGGCAGTAGGAAGTTGGTCTCATGTATTTCTCAGCCATTGTGCTTGTGAAGGAGAGGTCTGGTGCTCTTGGATAAAACAGCTTACTTTAGCTCTAAGTGAGGTGAAATTTAATCCAAACAGTGCCTGGACCTTTTTAAGTAAATTGAAGAGCATCGAGGCAGAAAAACAGTGTATTAACTGCTCTGCCAAGAGCTTGGCAAAAAACCCTCTTAGGCTAAAAATAACCCCAAAGTAGTCAGTAGCAAAAATGTAATGATTGCCCCCTCTAAGGCTGCAGGGCCTCCTGCTCCTTTTCCCCCACAAACCCCTCAGAAGGCAAAGCTGGATGCATCTGAGGTACACAACCACAGAGAAACAACTCTTTCCTGTGGTCAGTACAGCAGGATGGGAGGACTCTAACCTGTTCCCATTCTGCCCAGGGACCACAGGCAAATCACTTCTGTACTCCTTTGCACACTTTGTGCACTACAAGATTCCCAGCAGTGGACACAAGGAGACTTTGTCTCTGTGGGAGCCTCTAGGTCTACACTGACAACACTTAAGGGACAGAGAAAACCCATATTAACTGTTTCCCTCCCAGAGGCTTTGGAGCTGGCTGTGCTCTGCAGGCAGACTGTGGCAGTGACCGAGGAGGAAGTGTGAGCTGTAGGCTGGTGCCAGATAGGCAGAGGACTCCCTTGTCTTATTCATGCCCTTTTAATTTATAGATTTAGCTGTAACCGCCATAGCCATACTTGAAAGTAGCGTTTCCTCCCTCAGCTCACTCAGTGTTATTAATAACCTCGTGGATTCCATGCGTTCCCTAGACATGGAGAATGTTCCCTGGTTTCCAAAGAAGATCTCAGATTTGGACAAGTGTGCGAACCGAGTGCTGATGTACGGGTCCGATTTGGATGCTGACCATCCAGTAAGTACTTTTTCCTCCCCACACCCAGTCTGTAGAGGAAAAATAGTTTGTGGAGCTGACTTTAAAAAATTGCAGCTTTTCCTCCTCCCTCTTCTCTCCCTCAATGGCGCCTCTGTGGGTCTGAGCACCTTCTCTTTGGCATTTCATGCCTCTTTCTTAATTCAGGCAAGGCTGAATTCAGCTCCTGTGCCTTTCTGCAAGGCTTACTTGTGTGAGAACTCCAGGTCTGGGCCCTGAGTGGTTGCATACAAATTAAAAACTCAATCAAAAAACCCCAACAAAAAACAAAAGAAGGCTTGGTTCCTCCTTTTTCTTTCTTCCTTACTGGAGCAACCAAATTAGTATTTGGGCAGCACAAATGGGCAATTTTTTTCTGTAATTTAGAATAATCAAGAAAGTAAGAAAGTTTGTATAAATACTGATATGACTAAAATTAATCCTTCTCTACTGAATATACAGTTGTATGCATAAAACAACTCGTTCTTACTTCGGAGTATTTGCTTAGTTCTGGGTTATTAACAGACTACAGCTATGAGGTTCCTGTCCTCTCATTGTTACACACCATAGTTTTGTATTTCCCAACTGAAGTGTCATGCGTCTTGTTTTAACTTAATTTATTTATTGCACCTTGGAAACTTATTTAACTTTGTTTTCCTCCTTCCCCCTACCAGGGTTTCAAAGACAATGTCTATCGCAAGAGGCGGAAGTATTTTGCAGACCTGGCTATGAACTACAAGCAGTAAGCTCGAATTCTTCCAGAATAAGACTTTTGGGTGCTTTGAAATAATAGCAGAGTGGACTGTGAGGAGCTCACCTTCCCTGGGCTCAGATTAGGCTGAGATATGCTTGGCTCAGGAATCAGAGCCAAGGGGTAAAACAAAGGGAGATATAAGATAAGATTAACAGGTAGATCTAGACTATCTTGCAGCTCTGGTCAGTCTGAGGCCGTGCTGCTTGGCCATTATGGCATCTGCAGCAGTGCTGGTCCTCAGATGGGCAGCAATGCCAGCGTGGTGCATTTAGACTCTGCAGTTCTTCCCCACTTCCCTGGAAATGGGTGCAACAAGGTAGGAGGAAAGACAACGCACGTTGCACAGCTGCCTGTGCCAGGACTTACTAACCATCAGGGCAGATGAATCTCCTTTGAAAAGGAGAGGGAAGGGAGGCAATTCCCGATATAGCCCATGGACCACAGAGTGTAAAGTCTCTGGGCAAATGTTAATACTTGAATTTTCTTTCCTGGTTCAAACTAACGCATGTGATGTGTAGATAAGAAGATTTCTGTGAAAACAAATTCGAAGAGCTTCTATCTTTAGAGATGCTGCTTGGCGGAGGAGCTCTTAAAGCAGTGAGAGTTTCACAACTCAGTGCTGTAAATTCTTTCTAAACGTGATTTTTCATGTTGATGTTGCCTGATTGAATTTAGGTGTCAAGTTCCTCAATTGAAAATGACCTAGAAATGGTGGGTATTTAAAGCTCTATTGCACCGTGTGCTAATGCAACTGGTTACCACAGCACAGAGCTGATTACTGTTAATGTGTTCTTGACAGAGATTTCCTTGGGAAAAAAATTGCCATGCTGGTTACCTGACTAGCAGTGGAAGCTCAGTGTTACACTACCATTGCTATAATCCATTTTAATCAAGGTCCTGAGGACTAAATAGGAGAGAGAGTCTACAATTAATATGTTCAGACAGGTGCTTGCCTCCTCTGCATACAAGTGTGATTTTTACCTGATGCGTAAATTTATCTGCTTTCATGTAATGTGTTGTTAATTTAGGGAATTCTCTTTTCCTAAAACAAATCAAAAGGGTAATGGAAAGTAATTTTAGGCATGGAAGTTCAACTGGGAAAAGGATGCATTCTCAGATCCTGAAGCTGTAAAGATGTCATGCAAGTATTTTTAATCTTACTCTCAGAATTGAACACCTAAGAAACTGTTTACAGCACCAAAGCTTTCAGGCTTCAGTGAGGTCAATGCAAAGATTTCTGACAATTGGTTTAGGTGAAAAAAAGAGCAAACCCTTAGACTAAAAGCTCTCCAGGGCATAGACCAGATCTCACTGTGCATTTGACAGTGTCTAATGCAACCTGGCCAGGTGTCACAGCCATATAGGTGTTAAATAGTAAAAGTAGGTAAATGAGTCACCTGTTATTAAGCATTTACTGAGCAATGTCCTTCCTTCCTCCTCTCCTTGTAGTGGTGACCCAATTCCCAAGATTGAATTCACTGAGGAGGAGATCAAGACCTGGGGGACTGTGTACCGAGAGCTCAACAACCTTTACCCAACTCATGCCTGCAGAGAGTACCTTAAAAACCTGCCCTTGCTCACCAAATACTGTGGCTATAGGGAAGACAATATCCCCCAGCTGGAAGATGTGTCCCGCTTCCTGAAAGGTAACGTGCTAATTTTCTTATATGAAAAAACTAAGGCCCACACTATTTTGTCGGCACAAGGAAACATCCTTGGTCACTTTTGCATGTATTTGTTCTGGTCCTTTAAGAAGCCTTTTGGCCATCCCTGTTTTAATGTATCGTGTCTTGAACATATCAAAACAGTGACATTTGAGGGCCAATGCTACCTTGGGCTTGGCTAAAGAGATATGTAGCTGTAATGTTGACTTTAGGCACGGAATCACAGGAAATCCACTGACACAGAGATAGGGACATTTTTAATACATGTTGGTCGTTCTCGAGCTTAGGCCTAATTTTTCTAATTGTGTCTGATTTTTCCACGTGCTCCTGAGGCAAGGTGGTGCTGTGGCTTTTACCCCAGTTGAAGCAGTAAAGATGTCAACATTGTGCATTCCACACTAAACTGATGTACAGTTTCTCTGTTCATTTTCAGAGCGTACAGGTTTCACCATTCGCCCTGTTGCTGGATATCTGTCGCCCAGAGACTTCTTGGCAGGATTAGCATTCAGAGTTTTTCACTGCACTCAATATGTTAGGCACAGCTCGGACCCTCTCTATACACCAGAGCCGTGAGTCATTTAATCTTGTGGTAGAATTTGAGAAAGTTTTGATTCTTGCTGTCCAGAGCCAATCTTCTTAAAAGGTGTTCAAGAACACCATCATAAAACTTACTTTTAAGGTGCTGAAGACTCAGCCTTCACTGAATATAACGGAGTTTTAGCATGTTGAAGTCCCACCTTTATAAGTACAGGATTTTCGAAAGTAAACATGTTACTGGAGATCTCTTACTGACGTCTTTGTGTGCAGTTAGCTTAATATTCAGCTGCCTCATAAATATGGAGTTCAGATCTTAATTTTGGACAACTTTATTTAAAAATCTGAATTTAGGTACTCACAGAGAGTTGGTATGACCTGCCCAGTTGCTTTCAGATCAGTGAGTGACATTTTACTGTCTTTTGGATATTAAAGTTTAATGCAAGACATTGTATCTGTTCAGGGGTGCTGCTTTTTCACTTTGCCACAAAGACAAATAATGAGATTTCTTGTTTTGTTTCTTTTTCCAGTGATACCTGCCACGAGCTCCTAGGCCATGTCCCTCTTTTGGCTGAACCCAGTTTTGCTCAGTTCTCCCAGGAAATTGGTCTTGCATCACTTGGAGCCTCAGACGAGGCTGTCCAAAAACTGGCAACAGTGAGTGTTTGAGTGCCTGGTGATTCTATCAAAAGCTTTGTGCTTTACTAGGTTGATCCCACTCCATCAAATAAATTTAGAGCTTCATGTTAACATTAGCCACAACAGCTGTCAGATCTATGTGTTTCACTGGTGCCTGGTTTTGGAGCATATAAAAATTTTCCATGCTAGGAAAAAAATACACTTTAAAGTTGAGATGACTGGTATTTTTCTTCATTTGACTGTCAAGTAATCTGCAGGTAGGTCACTTTTTCCAGACTGAAATTCTCTGGTCTATTTCTTCCAAACAAAACTTTTCTTACTAATGGGAACATAATTCAAGGATTTAAGAAGTAATCTATTTCTTTAATGTGTAGAAGGAATTGAAATGATATTCAATGTGGTGAGTGCTAGCACTAAATAGTCTTCAGCCAATGTAATGGTTTGGATCCGGCTTTCTGGAAGTAAAATAATATAAATTAATCTAATTTTCTGGACATCCATTTCTGGCAAAAATATTTTGAGATTAAAATTAAATTTATATGAAAAATAATTGATGCCAGTTATGAAAGAACTGGTTTACTTTTTTTCCCCCCACTTGTGCAGTTAGTGGTAAAATTTCTACTGCCTTCAGTGGGAGCAGAATTAAGACATCTATGCAAATAGTGTTTCTTCCTGTATACCTGCAGAAATCCTGAAATCCAGCTAACTGAAAATCTTCAATTTTACAGGACAAATGAGAAACAAACTGTAGTGGGCTGTTTTCACTCACTTTAGAGATCCTCTCTATCCAGTGTTTCTTTTAAGCTGAGGCTGTCATTTCAAGCCAGTAGTTTCTCAAAACAGATTTGTGCCTCACTGTTCCCACTGACATTAGCAGCTTCTAGCCTAGCTGGGTGATCTATAACATCCACCTTTCCCATGAGAAACACGTAATCTTGTGGTTCTTTACCCCCTTCCATTCTGGCTTCCCTCTTTAAATATCTGAGAAGGACAACTGAGGGATGACTGTCTGATATTTGCAACTATTTGATGCTACCTACAAATAGAAATGCTCACATCTAGTTCACCACAGCATCTTTGATGAAGGCTGAATTATTTTACTTCCTTCTCTGTTTCAGTGCTACTTCTTCACTGTAGAGTTTGGCTTGTGCAAGCAAGAGGGACAACTACGAGTTTATGGGGCTGGCTTGCTCTCTTCAATTAGCGAGCTCAAGGTAAGAATGCCCACTGCTTATTTAACTCTTTTCTTTGTACTTGATTATTATTGCCACTGTTTTGCCCTGCTTTTTATAAAGCATAATTTTAAAAATCTTTCTTTTGAAGACTCTTAAATACCTACTAGGCTTTAAGAAAATTCACTGTGGCAATAATTATGGACAGTAGTTGCTGCTTTTGGATATATGCTGAGCAGATCCCCTGTCTTTTGCAGGAAGCAGTAGATGACTGGTATTTCTTAACATTAGGGTCCAAGCAACTATTTTTAGATTAAAGCTCTGTTGGCTTAACCCAATTCTGAAAATACTGCTCTTGTTCACACATGAGCCTCATGTCTGTGCAATCCCATTTTTGACACAGACTGGCAGAATATGACCATTCAGAGTAATTCAGTTTGTTAAGCTTTAAATGCTGTTTATCTGCAATAAAAATTTTAAGATGCAATGCACTAAATATCGTCTCAATTTTTTTGTATTCACTTTACTATGTCATGTTCTTCATGGATTCTCTGGATGGTGATGCTCCTCTGATCCATGATAACACATCACCAGCACTCGCTCTCTGACAGTGCCAAAGTCAAGCCTTTTGATCCAAAGGTCACCTGTAAGCAAGAATGTCTCATTACAACTTTCCAGGAGGTTTACTTTGTTTCTGAGAGTTTTGAAGAAGCAAAGGAAAAGATGAGGTACAAATTTTCCCCCCTCTTTTACAGAAGCAGATCTCACTTCATACACCTCTCTGTGGCAGCACGAAAGATTTTTATTCTTATCACAGTTTTGTAATTATTTTTTTGCACGGGATTGGAAAGCTGAGATTGGTGTTTGCTTTGTCTTCCATGGGTGGGAGAGATGAAGAACTATTTTTAAGTAGTTTTGAAAAGTGATTATTTATACTGGCTGCATACAGAAGATGCATTGGTGTGTTTTTTTGTTTTTTTTTTCTACTTCTATAGAGAGTTTGCAAAAACCATCAAGCGCCCATTTGGTGTGAAGTACAATCCATACACACAGAGCGTGCAGATCCTGAAAGACACGAAAAGCATTGCCAGCGTGGTGAATGAGCTACGTCATGAGCTGGACATTGTCAGCGATGCTCTCAGCAAGATGGGCAAGCAGCTGGAAGTTTAACACCCTGTCAGCAACACCGCGCAATCCAACTCTTTTCTTTTCCCTACTGATTTCTTTCATAGGCTTATAATGTGTTGTAGGCAGAACTTACTCCTTTACAAATGGAAGAGCGAATAGCTCATAAGAATAACAATGTTATCTTGTTTCTCTCTGTAAAGTTCCTTACATAGTGTATTTCTCTATCCTCATTAGATAAAAAAGGTCCAGAGTTGCCTTTTAGAAGCTGGTAGGGGACAAGAGAAAGTGCTAGACTGGAGAAGAAGTGTGGTCTTTGGATCAGCGCTGGTATCAAATGCCCCAGAAGGTGGCTTATGAGGCAATAATGGCATAATTCACCATAGGGAGATGCCCATTTCTGACTCCAGTAGTCTTTGCTACTGATTTTATAGCATTGAAGACTTGATAATGTAGAAGCTGTGGTAATCAGTGCTTCTAAGTCTGTACTACTAAGTTTAAAACTTGAATGATTACAATGCACCATCAGGACACAAATAGCTGGAGATTCAACATGATGAAATGGAGGGGTCAAATCTTGCTTTCACAGGGATTATTTTTGCCCCCAAAGAATTGCAAACGTGCTGTTTGGCATGTCTGTAATACAAAGCAGAGATACAGCTGTTGCATGAGGCCCTACTTTTAAGGGATGTGCTATTGGCTAAGGATTTGTATTGCTGTCCTTTGATATTGCACCTGAGGGAAGACCTTTCCTTACAGAGATACCATTTGCCTTCTTCCTAATTGAAATAATTTAGCAAAAGTACACCAAACCATCAAGTATACTGCCTTAGCACAAAGCCCAGAACCATTTCCAAAGTACAATTTAATATTCAAAAGTTTAAAATAACAGCCCAAGTTCATAGTTTAGTGTGCTTTTTTGTAAAAATAAATATCCTGTTGATGATTGCTCAGTCACTTTATTGACCAGCATAAGTTGCACAAAGGTACATTTAGTTTCCTCTTTACTTGGCTTGAACACATTCCTTCCCTATCAATCAATTGCTAACTGAAAGCCCCAACCATTTAATAGGAATGCTGCGGCCATGAAGGCAATAAACTGCCTTGTAGCGTAAGGTATATCTAACTCCAAAGAGCACTTTGCAAGTGGTGGGAAGCAGTGTCCTGATGAATTGCCTGTATTTCACAGTAGCACACTTGCCTGATTTCAGGGCCCCATGGTTTCAAGCATCCTGCCCAGCTGTGCACAGCTATTCAAACCTGTGCGGGCTGCTGCTTCTGCAGACCCTGCCGGTGAAATGGACAGGATGTGACACGTTTGAATGGGGATCTGTGATGTGCAGGGTGTTTTTAATAGCACTCTCAGCACTGATTTTTCATAGGTAGAGCTTATCAGGAAATCCAGAAAGTGCGCTGGAAAAATGGACTGAAATCTTAAATACTCTGGAGATGCTTGTTCAGGATTTCGAGAACTTCAAAGGACTTTCGTGAACCTCTGTGCTTGAAAATTAGCTTGAGTTTCTTATACTTTCGTAGCCCACATCTGGTCCACAAGCAATTGCTGGCCCAACCTTTCCAAGTAGATTCAGTCTAAGTCTAGATCATTTTTTTTTTCTGTAGCTATTAACCCACTATGACTTTTTTTTTAAGAACATTTTACATGTAGAATTATGGTCTACAATATTTATGGCTTACATTGCACCTCATTTAAAAATAGATTTTAGAAACTTAGCCTTTCTAAAAATGAAACCTTTTAAGTGAGTAGTGAGGGAGGATCTATTTTGCCTGCTTCTGCGATAGTAGTTAATATTCAAGTGCAGTTTTAACAACATTGAGATTATTATGTTGTGGAAATATACATAGGTCTGTGTTACTTCAACCCTTGTCTGAACTATGTATACCTTTCGAATAGGAATCCTTATACTTGTTCAATTAGCACCTACTTTCAAATACTCTGTAAAAATAGCAGTTGTATCTTTTATTTGCACTTGTGTAGAGGAAAAAAAGCCTGCTAACAATAATACAGAGAAGATGCATTTCCACGGCATTAACAACGTGCATGTTTGGCTCCACCCATCCAAACCTCCTGGCTACATAGAACAGTAATAATTCAAACGTTTTAAACTGTTTGTGGAGGCTTTAAATATGAACGAAATAAATGACTTGCTGGTAATTATTAGCGGCAAAGCGACCTTTATTCCAGCACTGCAGGAATAAACTCAGCGCGTTGGCTCGCGGCTCGGGCTCTGGGCGTTTCAATGGCGTGGTTCACACACCCCACGGCCGTGAGCCCGCCCCGGGCCCGCCTCTTCCTGCCCGGCCTGCGGGCGGCGGGAAGCGCCGGGAGCCGCCGGCCCCGTGGAGATGGAGCTCTTCGCCTGGGTGAGTGTGAGCTCGGGAAGAGCCGGGAACTACTGCCCCGCGTCCCGGGGCGGCGGGAGGGACGCGGGGCCGGATGCTCGCCACCCCCCGGGATGCGCTCTCCCGCCCCGGGATGCGCTCTCCCGCCCCGGGATGCTGCGCGGCTCGGCGACCGGGACCCTGCGCGCCGCCGCGGTCCCTCGCCGCGCTCCCTTCCCTGGGAGAAAGGGGCCGAGATGTCCCCTCCCCGAGGGAAAACAACGCTGCGCTTTTACCTGCTGAGCACACTAGGTGTAAGAGCCACCAGAGGGGCATCTCTGCTCCTTGCCAGCTCTGTTTGCCCGGCCGCAGCCGTGCTTGGCACAAGCCCATCAGTCTGGGCAGGGCACACCGCGACCGCTGTGTTGTCGGCGTGGGGATACGCGCCTACGGCTCCCAGTTCTCAGGCTCCTGTTTGCTTTCTGCACCGTATCTCAGCTTGCCTGTTCTTGAAGACTTGTAAATTCATTGCGAGTTATAGGCTACAATGGGAGCTTGTGACACACCTTCTAAAAAGAACTACGTCTGTTAAGTAGTAACACGCTCTAAAGCTGTCTGCCAGTAGTATTGGGACTGTGAGACTACAACTTTATCTGCCTGTTGAGCTCGAATCCTGACATCTCACCCACTTGTTAGCTGTGGGTTGAGGAGAGCAGCTTGGTTTCTCTAGGTACAAAGTGTTTATTGTTAAATGCGTCCTTTTAACATTCACCAGGTGCTGCGTCTTTGGAGGGTGGAGTGTAAATGGAGGGAAGATGGGCAGGGGGAGCACAGGTGAAGTAGGGAAGGTCTCCCCTGGGGATCACCAGCTGGGAGCATGGTGGGCGTGGAGTGTTGTTACTTTAGTGTGTGGGCTGGGAAGGATATGGTATCCCTTTCGTGAATGAAGGTTGCTGCTCCAACTGTTGGACATATAATTTAATTGGCTAAAAAAATTCTGTCTCTCATTACTGTGTTTGCAATTGTTGCTTTCTATGATGGGATTAGTAGCTATAATTCTTTACCCGTAAATTTATACTACTTATAATTGGTATATTTTCATTTGGACCACTTAGAGTTAAAAGACTTTGTTAATGAGGGGTGAGTGTTTCTGATATAAGTTCCAGAACGAGGTAGCATGCCTTTCTGGTCTAGTTTTGGAGGTGGACTGACAGAAAGCAGTGACATGAATAAGATCTTATTGATGAGTGGGAATCATTAGCATTAAAATTAAACACATCCTGATAGCTGGGCTTTCCTCCTTAGTAACTGTTAGCCCACAGTTAAAGTTTTAACAAGTTATATTCCAGAATGTTTCTTAAAATACTGGGGTTGCAAGGGCAAACTTAATGACATGAAAGTTAGGACAGTTCTGGCCTGTAATTCTGGGAATCCGGTGACGGTAGAAAGAACAGAGATTGACATATTAGGGGATTTTTGGGAGCAAATACTGGCAGGTCAACCTGTGGCATATCCCCAATAAGCTTGTTTGTTCTTAGGAGCAGATGTGTGCCATTTTTGTTAACTTTTAAAATCGTGTTATTTTTCTGTGTGCATTTGAAGGGTGCAAACAGCTATGGACAACTTGGTCTTGGTCATAAAGAGGATGTGCTGGTACCTCAGGCACTGAAAGATGTTTCCTGCAAATGTCAAGGCATTGCAAGAATTGCTGGAGGAGGGGGACATTCTGCAGTTATCACTGGTAAAAACATTGCTCTTGCATGGAATATATGGCTTCTAATCATGCTTTTTTTTTTCCCTGCTGGTTCCATGCTGCCACCTCTCTGTGGCTGATGTTTCTGAGCAAGTACAATCCTCAGTTGCAAAACAGGCTTCCCCCCCTGCCAGTTAACTCAGCATTTTTGGGAAATTGGGGAAATTCTTTTTTTCATATATTGTATGGTTACTATGTGTCTTGTGAGGTCTGTTTCTTCATCTGTTTCATATAACAGCTTTTCATACAAGAAAGACAAATTTTCTCTGTTACAGATAGGGGAGAGGGAGGGAGGAGTGAAGTGAGAGGTTATTCAGTCTCGAGAATTATTAAGGCAAGGAGCAGAAAAAAACATCTGATCTTTGAAAGGTTCTGCTATGTGCCACAGCTAATTATGGGAAAGAAGGAATACAGACAGATAACTGTGATAAAGAAGTTCACCACACATCTTACCCTAAGAGGTGCCTGTCTTACCGTATGGATTGTCTTCCTTGACAAACCCAACTCTCCATAGCTGTAGTTATTAAGAGACTTTAGATGCATCAGAAACACCTGTTTCTGTTAGTGCTTAAATAATAATCACTGTCCTCGTTGGTCACAGGATCTCATGCATGTATGTTTCTCTTTTTAGTCTGTGAAGTGGAACACAATTTGTTTTGTTTTTTTCTTCCAGATGGGGGACAACTCTTTGTATGTGGCCATAACAAGGATGGGCAGTTGGGATTGAATCACACAGAGGATGTGCTGCGCTTTACTTTGTGCACTGCCCTGTCTGGCTTTTGTGTAAAACAAGTTGCATGTGGCTGGGATTTTACAGTCATATTAGTAGGTAAATCTGTCTCTCCATCTGCTGAATGAGAGGCTGGACATGAGCTGGCAGTGTGTGCTCGCAGCCCAGAAAGCCAATTGTATCCTGGGCTGCATCAAAAGTAGTGTGGCCAGCAGGTTGAGGGAGGGGAATTGTACCACTCTGCTCCGTCCTAGTGAGACCCCACCTGGAGTGCTGCATCCAGCTTTGTGGGGTCATCAGCACAGGAACGACATTGACCTGTTACAAAGGGTCTAGAGGAGGGTCACCAAGATGATCAGAGAGCTGGAGCTCCTCTCCTGTGAGAAAAGGCTGAGAGAGTTAAGTCTTTTCAACCTGGAGTAGAGAAGGCTCTGGGGTGACCTTACTGTGGCCTTTCAGTACCTAAATGGGGCTACAAGAAAGCTGAAGAGGAACTTTTTACAAGGGAATGTAGTGACAGGACAAGGGATGACGGCTTTAAACTGAAAAAGAGCATGTTTAGATTAGTTATTAGGAAGAATCTCTTTACTGTGAGGATAGTGAGACACTGGAACACATTGCCCAGAGAAGTTGTGGATGCCTCTTCTCTGGAAGTGTTCAAGGCCAGGCTGGATGGGGCTCTGAGCAACCTGGTCCAGTGGAAGGTGTCCTTGTCCATGGCAGGTGGGTTGAAACTTGATGATACTTAAGGTCACTCCCAACCCAAATCATTCTGTGATTCTAGGTGCTGGCACTCACAGGTTTTAAGCTACTTGCCTTGCAACCTAAATTACTCCATGGTCTTTGTATCCCAGTGAACTTCAGACCTTTACTGAACATGGTATGTAAGACCAGAAGCCTATGGGCTCAAGGGCTTTTGAATGGAACATTTTAGGTCAGTTTAGGCTCTGCTATTTTGATGGTTAGAATGTTACACTGCTTTGCTTTTGCTCATGGATTCACTGATCTCACTCTAACACTTCATTTTTTGCAGGATCTGGCCTAGTTCTGTCCTGTGGGTCAAACTCTTTTGGACAATTAGGAGTTCCTCAAATTTCAGGTCCGTGCTTGATTCCACAAAAGATTGAGGTAAAGATTTAAAAGGGGTTCTACTTTGTATTGCTTACAGCAACTTACAGAGGTCGTGTGACCTCAGTGGGCTTTAAGCCAGACTCTTCAACTATTTTTTTATAGAGCCTATCTGTTTCAGTAAACTTAGAAAGTAAAGGCCCAAACATGGTCATCGACCCAGAAATGAAAAGCTAAGGCTGCTTTTCTTGTTGTATGAAGAAGTTACCCCCTTCTAACAGAAAGTTGTCCCTTTGACTATGGATTGTAACATTTCAACATCTGCAGAATGAGCCATCTGCTCAGATGATATAAAGTGGTGCTAAAGGTAGTGAAACTGTGCAAATTTACTCCAACTGAAGATGTGCCTCAAGTTTGTAAGATACTGGATACCTTTTGTTATGAGAAGGGCTTGTGCCTTCACTGTACCTGGTTGCAGGTTTGTGCTTAATAGTTTAAACCAAGCCAACAGTAAACCACCCCTGAGAAAAACAAATTGCATGATAGAGTTCAACAAACTTGCCTGTGCCATTTCTTTCGATCTGTTGCTCTTGTGCATCTTGTGCAACAGTTCTGTTTTTTAAGTATGTGTTGTTTTTTTGAGTGTATAAATGTCAGAGTTTCTTCCTCCAGAATGAGGACTGTGCTATTATTTCTTGGCTGTAGAAATGGTTAGATAAAAATAAGCTTGATCACCCCCAAAATAATAGTAGTGTGAGAAAGTATGTAGCTGCAGGAAAACTAGAGGTGTGAGAATAAACTTTGATTTTATCACTTGAGATTAAAATGATTTTTACTTTTGCATGTAAATGAACTGACAAATACATTTACTTGCTTCTTTTCTAATCTCCAGTATTTACCAAAAAATAATAGCTTCCAAGGAAGCAGAATGAAAAAGTTAGATAATAGTTTCTCTGCTGTCCAGTATCTTCAGTGATAAATGCTGGACTGTAACTCATGTTGTTCCTGTAAGTCATGTGGAAGTCCACGGTGATATTTGTAGGTAAGGTTCTGCTGAGTGTTAGCAGAGAGCTTGGAACAGCTCCAAATTAATTACTTTATAATGTTTTAATTAATAGATACTGAGGCTTCTGTAACATCAGCAAAGCTATAAGCCTAACATTTTAAATAAATTTCTCACAGGAATTCCAGTTTATGCTGTAGTCTCTTACTTGGACAACAGTAATGTTTTCCATCCACACAACCTCTCATATTTAATGCAAGCAATAACTTCAGAGGAGGAAGGATCCTCAGACAAGAAATTTAGCCTCACGGTTCATTCCAGATACTCCTTTACCTTTTTTAGTTTGGGAGAAGGAGTAACCTCTCCTGAGTAGTCCTTAACTTGCCTGATGTTTCTATGCCCTCAGTATTTCCTGGGTGCATTCATTCCAGTATGGTGCCTGGGAATTTGGTAGTATTGACAGTGCTCATCCGAGTCTCTCTCCTCTCTGACCACACAGACCATTCATTCTTGTGGAATGTTTGCTCTTTTGGTTGGTATCCTGTTAAATGCTTGGGCTTGATGCCATCTGTTTTAAATAGCGTTACATCTGTGAGAAGAATAATACATTTGTAGAGTCTTCGGGCGTGGAGAAGTGCCAGAATTGGAGTATCTTGTGCAAACTAAACTCATGAATTTCGGGCAGCCATGACTTGTAGCGTTCTTTTGCATGATGGTGTTGGGCAACACCTTCAGTGGTATAGGTGGCACTATCAGTGGTATTGTTGGTGATTGCAGGACTTGGTTAGACTGAAGAAGTTCACACTAATTTTTATTGGCCAGAGTTTGCTTTCTTTGTGATAAGGTGTTGATATGCATTGTGACATGCAGGCTAGAATTGCGAGAACTGTTTTCGTAGTGCTCCACTTCAGTTTGGCCTGTTTTGTTTTTAGAGGCGCTAAATGCAAAAAAGCAACTAAAATATATGTATTTTTTTTTTATTTGAGTAGTCTCTCAAAGAGAAGGTGGCAAATGTTGCTGCAGGACTGAGGCATGCCCTTGCTGCTACAGGTAAATATGTCATAGTTTTAGTATCTTTTCAGTAATAAATGAAATGGAGTTTTAATGGCTTGGAGGGGGAGAGGGAGGGAAAGAAAATGGAGTTTATTTTAGTTGCTACGTGTTTTAAATGTCACAGAGAAAATACACCTGAAAGTCAGTTAATTTGATACAAATTAACTGGAATAGTAAACATACTAAAAACATGTTTCTGCAAAATAGTGGCGAAGGACTGTTCTCCAAGAACTCAGAGTGATAGTATATTGACAAGCTAATTTTCTGATGGGTGGAAAACTTACTGAGTTCTTTTCTCCTGTTTTGAAACAAAACATGGAAAGGAGTTTTTTCAGGAGAAAAGATCTCTGATCAGTCAAAATATCTTCTTAGGATTTGAATTCATTATGATATGCAGAATAATTTAAGTTTGTATAAGATGTTTCAAAATGGAACTGCACATAAAATGTGACTTTTTTTAATGATGTAATTGAAATTGACACCTGGAAAAGTCACAAGAGTGAAACTTTACTTTTATTCGGGGGGATGAAAAAGATCTGCTCCATTAATTTCACTCACACACCTTCAAAAATCTGTTCCTGACTCTCTTTCACACTATCTGCTATGTGTATACTCGGGAGGGTCATAAAGCCTAAATATTTCTCCTGCTGTTATTCAAGTTTATATAACATATATATAACTGTAGAACTGTAGAAATCAAAACCTTCCAACTGGCATGATTGTGTTAAAATTGAGGAGCAACAAACTATACCTGCTCTTCTATTTGGTTTAGTTTTGCAGGAACTTCAGTATGGATTCCAAGTAGTGGAGTCTAGCTGAAGGTGCAAAGGAGGTGCTTGGAAGAATAATGGAATCTCTGATGCTTGTATGAATAGTGGGAATTAAGATTCCCTGAGCTCTGCGCTCAGTGAACATCTTCATTCAGATCTAGCTCAAGTTTCTGAAAGCTCTTGAGGAGAAGACGAGTGACTTCATTCTCTCAGTTGTGCTGGACTGCACAAACCAAGGAGAGAAGAAAAGGGAAGAGAAAGTCTGATGAACTTTGTATCCATTCCTGAGGCACTACAGCTATGGGACTTCTGGTATTGAGTCCTCAGTAGTGTCCTAATACAGCCCTGAGAGCTGAGTCAGGTTGCCTCATGCCTTCTTAGTTTTCTTACCTATATAATGAGACTACCATTGTGTTGCATGTTGACCTCACCAGGGTTATCTGTATGGTTTTTGGCATAAAGGGCTTTAAAAGTGTATTTTGAATCAGTGAAAATGAATTGAATGTACTTTTGATTAATGAGTCAAGTGATTTTGTTGGTGGTTGATGTGTTTTAATCTCTTTTATCTGTGTTTGTTCTAACAAGACAGTGGTTTGGTTCTTCAGTGGGGAACAGGCATGGCAACTCGAGCAAGGCGTGCAAACCAAGGAAAAACTCTCCCCCTGTTCTTGACAGCAAAGGAACCCTGTGAAGTGACAGGTAATCCAGGAATCTGCTTCCTTTGCAAAGGGGGATAGAGCAGAAATATAGTTTGGTGTGATCCTTTTTGTGAAGCCGCTTGGTGTTATAAACAAGCAGTGGAGTACCTGAAGGATAGAATGGTCATAATCTATGGGGGAAAGTGACAGCGAGTCTTGCAATGGCTGCGATCCAAAAGCAGAGACTTCTGTTAGAAAATTCATCATCGTCCTGTTGCACTTGTACGTCCATCTCTGTGTGGAATGATAACCTGCTGTACAAGTTTTATGAAACTGATTTTTCTCTAGGCCTGGAAGATGTAAAGGTGAAGACAGTTGCTGCAAGCTCCTATCATTCAGTGGCCCTCACAGGTAGGCCTTAGGTACAAAAGTGAAAGTTCTCAACCTATAAAGGTTTCTCTGCATTTGAAATGGTTGTCAATTTTGCTTAAACTGTTGACATTTGATTGTCTTGGATAATTAGTTTGTAATAGTTTTGGGTTTTGAGAAGTTTCTTTTTTTTTTTTTTTAAGAGCTGGATTCATGTTTTGAATTCTCTGAATTTTGTGCGTATTTTCCTGGGGTCAGGTGTGACGTAAGCCCTTATGTAATTAAGGGTCTGGGCTCTTTACTTAATGGTTAGAAACTCTGGAAGGATTTGTTCACGTGGGTGGGTAAGCCTCTGGAGCTGCAGCAGGACGCTCTGTTGGATAACTCTGGGTGGTTGACTGCTGGAACCAGTGCAACTCTTTGCCCATGGAGAAAGGGTTTGCTTGGTGGTTGTCCCAAGAAAGACAGCAGAAGCAGGATATCCACAGCAGTGTGAGCTAGTGCCTCTGCATGGAGCAGTGCTGTGCAGGAGTGTGAGATGGTCTGGAGCTGCCTTAGGTGGCTCCACTGTAACTGTGCAGATCTGTGTGAGGTGATGTGAGAGCACAAAGCTTATTTAAAAAGTAGGAAGTTGTTTTAATCAGGCACTTCCATAATGTCTTCCATTTGTTCTTTGATCTTTAGGCAGTGCTTCCGTGCTGGAGTATTAAGTATCCAGTGATGTAAGTCTAATAAAGACTCTTTTTTTAATTTGACAGGTTGGGGGAAGGGGAAACAGAATAGCTTTTCATGCTGTAATCTTACAGTTTTGAAGTGTGTAAGATATATTGAACCTTATGAAGACAAGTCTTTGCCAAACTTTATAGGAACAAATTCTTAACAAATCTGCAGCCATCTGGTACCTCTGTCATGATTAAAGGAGCACTGGAGTATTTGCTTATGCAGATCTATAGAGATTTAGTTGTATGGAGATGTTCTAAGATGTAAATTATGTTGAATTCTGAGATGCAAAGTGTATGCACGATTAGCGAACAAGAACTGTAAGAATGAAATCTCCTTTAGATAATTAGCACTCTGTATTTAGAGTGAACAGATTATTCTTTCATGCCTTTGCATTTTATTTAAGAGAGCGGTCTATTTGGCAGCAGGGGGACCAAGATTGACACCATAAGTGCCAAAGACTTTTGTAATGTGATGCTAATGCTGCCCTTTGTCCTGCAAGATAGTTACTGTCCTGCAAGATTGTTATACTTTGTATTTTAAAGATACTTGATATAGTAAAGATACTACTGCAGAGTGTAGTATTTAAACTGACATTTTTCTTCTAGGAATGTCTCGCACTGTGGTGCAGTTTTCTTCGGCTCTGTTCCATGAGTCACCTGCTGCTAGGATACCAAACACCTGCAGTCAGGCAAATTTGGGACACAAGTGTTGAAGTGGGTTGTTGCAAATGGGAATGGTGGTCCCTTTAAGAAAAGGATGGTAAAGTCTACTTGTACCCGAACTGGCCTGAACTCTCCAGTGGTTTGACTATGGTGCCAAGTCTTAGTGCCTGAGCTTTTGTTAAGACCTGCTCAGGAAATGAGGTAAGGGTTGAGCACGTGACAGTTTCTCAGGATAAAGCAAATGCACCTTCTGGAGAAGAAAATGAGGTGACAGAGGCAGCATGTGGTACTTGTGGAACAAGACTGACCGTAATGTTTTCCCTTTGTTGAAACAAGTTGTTTCTGTCACCCCCCTTTTTTGTTTTTCTCCAGAAGGTGTATGTACTTCGTAATGGGAAGGAATTTATCAATTTTAGGGGAGAATTTGAATGAAACAATTGCTTGACTTGTTTTTCCTTTTCATTTCAGTTGTGTTGTTTTAATGAGGGACTTGGGAAGTCCTGCAGATGACTGTCAATAAAGTGTAATTTGACAAGTACTGGCTTCTCCCCCCACTCCCACTCCTTGCCTGTTTTTCACCAACAGTAGTATAGTGGAATTCTCCTGGCTTATCCTTTCTGTTAACTGTTACCAAACTGAGATCATGAAATATATTGTAGCTAAAGTGCTGCTATTTTTTCTTTTCCCTCTGAACGATTTACTCCTGCCATGCTGCTTGTAAATAGTTCGGTGCTGACCAGAGACTCCTGCCTTAAGTGTTGTGAATGTGTGCTCTAAACAATTCCATGTTGGAAATTATATGGCTTCCATTCTTTCTAGGCCCATGATAACGTACTTCATGTCTGAAAGATTTATTTTTTAATACTTGCAGCTTGTGCAGGCTGGCAAGGACTTCAGAGAGGCCTGACACAGGTCCTGTTCTTTTAAGTGTTTTTTGTGGATTGTATTTTTTGACCATGGAGGCCTAGAACCGGGGAGGAATGGTTTTGTGCTGAAAGGATGGAACTAATGATATGTAATATCTGAGGAAGGACTCATCTGAACAGTCCTTGTGTGAGTGTCCATTGGTCCCTTAGGCTGTGAGTAGCTCCAGCTTGCATTGCTATAAAGTACTGTGGGTGTTTCTGTAACTAGAATTATCCCTGTGGCTGGAGTCCTGGAATTTGCACTTGCATAAATGCTTGTTGTAAAAAAGGGGTGGGAAAGACAAGTGGTTACTGACAAGGTCTCTCAGTAGTTGTCTGGCATTGTTTTGGGGCATGATAATATTTTAATTTTGCCTTGTGATGGGTGGTGCCTGCTTTAGTTGTGTTTGTAGCCACGTGTCCAATTCCTTTAGGAAGAGACTGTGCAAGGTGAGAAAAGGAGTATTAGACTGTCCCTGCTTTGGGGGATGTACTGAATTTGCTCAAGCTGAAGAAGGCAGACTTGTTATGAGCAGAGCTAGGAGTCTGGCTCTTGTAGAGAGGCTGGGAGACTGAAGCATTAGGAGCAGCCAGCCAGGCTTTGAAGAATCCCCTGTACCTGGCGGGAGTTAAATTATTTGCTGCAGTCCAGGAAGTTATTTGCTGGACTGAATCAAAACTCTGGAGTGGAGATAAAAGCTGGTCTGCAAAGACAGAGTGGACTGACTGCTCAGTGAGTGTCTCCAAGGTGTTTTGATTTTTTTCTTTTTCCCCGTAGACAAGCTGACTACTGTGGTCAGCTTTTTAATAAGAAAAAATGTTTGTTATAAACATCTTTAAATCATCTTTGAGAGGCTTGCAGTAGAGATGAGGTCTAGGCAGTTTGACCTGAAAGCTCTGGTGGCTTCAGGCTGTCCATGTGGCCCTCAGAAAACAGGCTGTCATAAGGCTCTTGCAGTTATTTCTGATATCTTAGTTACAGTGTGTGTGTGCATGTGGTAAAGAAGGGTAGGAAAAAGCATACAGTGAAAACACAAATTGAATGAAACGTTCTTTCCTCAGCATCACTGAGTTGAGACAAAGACTATATTTGGTGGTATTATATGTATATCACTTTTAACACATTTTACTTCCCTGTCTGTTGTAGATGAAGGACAGCTGTACGTCTGGGGCAGCAACAAACATGGGCAGTTAGTGAGCAAAGAGATCTTTCTTGCTGAGCCCAAGAAGATTGAGACTCAGTTCTTCTCACATGAAAAGATTGCAGCAGTTTGGAGTGGCTGGACCCACCTGGTGGCACAAACAGGTAGGATATCTGAAAGCCAGTAACAAATGACACCAAAACAGTAAATTGTCTTTGCAGGCAGTAGTTGTTCTTTCTCACTGGTCATGCCTGGATGCAGAGTTTTGCAGTTTTACCTGAGCAGCAGTTGTCTCTTGAAAAATGATGAAGACAGACATCCTTTGGCTTCTGTCCCTGAAGATGGAATGGATGTGAGGCCTGCCTGGCATCTCTAGAAATGCCGCAGCATCTCCATGTACACACTAGAGAAATGCAGCTTCTCTGCATCATCAGGTTGCTGGCATACCAGAATATATATGAGCTTCTAAAGATCATTCTGTTGGCTGAGTTGTGGCACCTTTGGAGAGAAAAGAATTTGGTGGAAAACTTGCTTAAAAAAATAGAAAGATAGGAAAATATGGCTGTAGCTTCTGAGATATGTAACTGTATTTGACAGGGACATTTCGACAAAACTCTCGGGGAACAGGAATTTGGAAGAGGGGAAGATAATCTTGAGCAAGTGTCTGGCTGAAAGGTGTGGGGGCATAGATATGTAGTGTTCCCAGGTTCTCTGAGTGTTAGCTGAAAATCTTAAGAACAGACATAGCCAAGAACCCTGTGTTTCTGCCATCCCAACTGAGAAGACATGGTCTCATTGCAGTAAGTGAAATAAATTACATGGCTTTGCAGCACTGTACTAACCTTTCTGTGCTTGAAGAATGAGCCTGGCTTTTTGTGTGGCTGATTTTTTAGTAGGGTTTTAAGGACAAATAAAATAATGTGTTCAAAAGAAAATCAATGAACTAAAATAAGCTGGTTTGTGGTCAAACCCAGAAAATGTTTGGGAAAGACGGGTAAAAAGAGGCATGGTTAGACTTGAAGAGCATCCCCTGAAGATGAAATTAAATGAGATTTAATGTTGAAGCTGTACCTTCCGGGGACCCTTTCCAGTGAGGGTAATGTGAAAGCTTACTACACGTGGAGGACTGTAGGATTAGATTCTGTCATAGGAAGAGATAAGAGGAAGGTTATATAACAGTGATATTCATGTGTAAAGGGATGGTTGATCTGATGAAGCTCTCTTAGCTATTTAAGAGAAATGTCTGAACTTTCATTTTTAGAGGATGCTATACTAAAAATTTCAAAGCCGTAATCAGTGCTACGTGCTGCGTGGAAACTTTTCAGGTGGAGTAAAGGAATTTATCTCAAAATTTGTTGTTCTAGAATAAAGTGCTTACTGTCATTTTCACTGGAATAGAAAGGGTAGAAAAAAGATAACCTAATTTTTAGAGAGTCTTGCCAAAACAGTTTGCTTGCTTCACTGTTTCTTAATACCTACCAAGTAAAACTTCCCCAAAGTTCTAGTGACTTCAGTGTTTCACCTGGTTGATACTTATCTGTGGCCATTACAGAGATGCAGTATTTCAGTATTTCTACAAAACCAAAAATAGTGTATCAAGTGACTAGCAGGGATATTTTGTTTTGTGAATGTTTGAAAGGAATTTAAATAAAAATAGGCTGACTTTTTACATCTGCATTAGAAACCTGGCCAAGTGATGTAGTGGCATAAGTTATTGCTGAGACTGTATTTTATGTATTTAGAATTTTAAATGTCTTTGAAAAGCACTGGACCTGAACCTAAATCATCTGGAATAAGATTTTGAATGGCCTTTGGCAGCCTCTAGATACCAATCAGAATCTCATGGGAATTCAAGAGTTGTTCAACTACTAGATATAGTGTGAGCTAAGCACTTAACTGTTTCTGGAAAATCATTTGCTACGTTAAACTTGCAGCTAAATAACTGAAAAATGCAGCCCCAATGAAAACTCTTCCCTGCATGCAGTTTCTCCTCCAGTATTTTTACCTCCTTCTAGCAAAGGAGGAAATGCTGCTTCAATTTCCTGGTGCTGAAGTCAAACGAGTGATCTCCAAACATTATTCATCAGTAAAATTTATTTCAGTTTGCAGCCCCCAATGTATTTATACTTATTCATAGTAGACATATACTGCTGTAATATGTTATGCAAACTATAAAACATGCACAATAGAAATTTTACATATAATGAGATAAAGATAAAATAAACGCTTCTTGAAAAACTACTTTTTAAACTAAATTTAAAACATTAATAATTTATTAATACATATATTTATATATAATTTTCTTCTTGCCCTGCAGTGGATTGTCATGTGCATACCCAGGGCTGCATACACTCCACTTTATAGACTACTGATATAAATGATGCTTGTTCACTTTACTCTGGAGAGTTCCACAATTAGTGGAAAGGAAGCAAAACAGATTTTTGGACATGAGAAAATACAAGGGATATGTAGTATGATGCTTCTCTCTTCATTGTGGAGGGTAGGAACATACTTCGGAAATGCATTGCAGTGTATAGGGATTTTGCTGCATGAAAGAATGATTTAGTTTTCTTTCTAGTTAATAATCTCACCATGAGGCAAAAATTAACAGTTTAATGTTTGTGTTCCTATCATTGTATTTTCCACAGAAGGTAGCTGAGTTTTAAGAGGCCATTACAAATACTTAGAGTTCTGTTTAATTTTTTTTTCCCAGAACGTTGATCCTGGTCAGTGTAGTAATTAAAAAACTCGTAAGTGCAGCTGCCTTGACAGTAACTGAAAACTCTTCTCACTGAAAAGACACAGGAAGAAACTGGGCACTGTTCATGCATAAATTCACAAATTCTGTCAGTTCAAAATGATCTTTTGATCTTTATCTGCTAGGTGAGCAGTGTTTGACTGCAGAGCTAATGAAACAGTGAAAAGTAAATGAGTCAGCGATGCTGTTAAAAGCAACCATCTGGAGCAATGGTGTGCAGTTTCATGGTTGCAGTGGTTTGACACTTTCAAAGTGTTCTAAGGTGCCAGGCAAGTTACCAACTTTACCAGGAGAGAACGAACACAAATATTTTCGTCTTCTGTATTAAGCTTTCCCTCCTATGTTAAATAGCCTGTTCTAAGACTTGCTTTGTTTTTCCTCCATGCTGTTGGCAAAACTTTGTACTGTAACATAAAGCAAAACACACTTTTTTTCATTTCTTCCCCATTCTGCCTTTACAAGGGATTTTAATTGTACCTGAAATCACTTTAATACCCACATCTCTTTTATATCTTATGTTCTACATCTTTCAGCAACAGTTTTGAGAGTCCTGTTTTCTGTCATTTCTCTTTAGAGTTTGATTAACTCTTTTCATTTGCCATTGTTTCTATCATAAAGCAGTTTGGATTTAAGATATCAATTCCTGAGAAATAAATTGCTTGACTTAAAGATGTTAAAGAATGTTTTCATGAGATGTTATGTTTTTAATCCTTACCTTTAAGTGATACTCATTGGCTCCAATTCTTTATTCTTTTTATCATAGAGGTATCTTTTGGGACTATTGCCATTGTGCACACTCTTACTGTAAAATAACTCACAGAATCCTTAAAGACAGACGAATGCTTTTTTTTCCTGCTTTGATTATTGATTCCTATAGAGGAGAGAAACTCAACTGGACTTTGTGGCATCACTGGTACTCTTTCAGCTCTTTCAGAGTCAATTCTATTACTCTGCTGGTGGTCCTAGTTGATGAGGGTTGGTCCAGAAGGATGGAGGTTGAGAGGCCCTGGTTGCTTTTTTGATCAGGTCTCTGATGATAGGATATGAACTTGTTAACATCTTTGGTTTAGTTATTACTTTCTGTGTGAATGATTGTATCAAATGACTCTCAGCCATGCTTTTTGGTGGTGGCAGGGCAGTACTGTTACTGCTCCATGTGAAGGCAGACCAGGTGCATTCTTCTGGCCTTGGACTCCAGATACAAGTATTACTCTCTTCAGACAACCACTCTGCAAAATGGTTTGCTTCCTTTCCAGCACTTTGCTTAATGGCATAAGGAGCACCACTGCATTATAGGTGGTATTATTTCTGCATAATAATGAGCAGCTGTCTTGCATTGCTCTGCTTAACTAAGTCAACTTTAATTTCTGGTCTTTCTCAAGTTAATACAAACACTTTGAGGGTAACTGCTGAAAGAGAGATTATTGTTTAGATCATTTAAAAGAGAGCTAAGATGTGGCCTATAATGCTGAAGATGTAAATTAGTCTACTTTGGGAAATGATAGAGCCTATCTGACTTGAAGGCAAACCTAAATATAACAAGAGAGGTATTTTAAGGACTTACAGGTGAATCATCAACTTCTATTCAAAACAAGTTTTCTTTTTAACTGGGATGCCCGATAAATAACCTTCCTTAATCTGACCTGTTTTATTATCTATGTATTCTTCTGAATGTGTTCACCAATCTATTTTTCACGTAGCGTCACATGAAATTATGCTTTGTTTAAGCTCAGATAAAGAATTCCAAGCTGTTTCACTCAGAAGGAGTTACCTCAAAAATGCAGTAAAAATGGTATTTCTGCTGCCTGTGCAAAACTGCCTACAGCAGTCTTGGAAGCACAAAATGCCTTGACATGGACTGAGTAATATTTTGAATCCTCATTTCAAATGTGCGTCTGAATTTGTGCATCTTTGGACATACCTTGATGTCATCGCGTCATTTAGGCCACATCAGACCACTCTGAAATGGTCTGACATTTTAGTGACCTACACAATAAAGTAGAACCCATCTCCTGTTTTTTTTTTTTTTTCTGAAGCAAATGACAACGTGTCCCTCCAAACACTGTGAATAGACAGAGAGAATGTTTCTAATTATCTGTCCCGAAAAGGAGGATTACTGCTGTAGTTGCACTTCTACGTGCCTGCTCTGATGGCAGTCACAAGGTAAAGCTATTGAGCTTTGCTGGTAAGCTGTGTAGCTGCAGGGAGGTGAAGGGGAAGGACGTGTCTCTGGCACCCGAGCAGCACAGCCTCAGCCCACTAGAGGTCCTTTCCACTTTGCTCTTGGATCCAGGCTCTGTAGCCTTCTTCTGGAAAGCAAACATTCTCTGCCTTGAATTGTTCAGCAGCCCTCTGGGACAGCAAATTCTAATTTGTGTGTGTGAATATATCTATTTCGATGCTTGTCTCTTTTTGGACACTGTAGCTGAGAGTCAAACAGTTTCAAACTGGATCCCCACGTGAGGTAACTATATTTCATGTGGTAGGATGCTGGGTTTTGGGAAAGCGGGTGAAATACCAGAAATCAGCTAAATCAAAACCTGCAAATTGATAGGAACCCCTGAACCCCTTTCAAACAGAACCTGCAAAATGAGTGCTTAAGAAAGAAAAGCCTTTGTCCATTTGCCTTGGGGATAAACTTTAAAACTTCAGGGCCTATCTTGAAGGCCTTGCATTCGATTACGAAGGGTAGACCGTGGCAAGGAGAGAGAAAGAGATGCACAAGGTTGGAGGCCAAAATTCAGAGATGTAAGGTGGGAATTGTGGGAAATTCAGTGTGCAATAACAGGATTAATGATTATAGATGCATATGGAAATTTGCACGTGCAAAATTGTTTTCTGTATTGTCTTCAAAGCTGTCTACTTGTTCAATCACACATTCATCTCATTGGTGTTTCAACTTTCACAGTAATTATTTTTAAATTGTGTTCTAGATAGCTGTAAATAGCTAGAAGGTATTGGCATGATTCTGGCTTCTTGGGCTGATGTCATTCCTTGGCTCTTACAAAGTTAAGAGCATGTGTGTCTGTATGTTGTTTTGTGATGCTACACTCCTATTCATGCTGCTGCCTGCTGGGAGTTACTTTTACATAACTTTGGTAATAGTCTTGAAGAAATGCATTCAGGGGTCTGGTTGCTGAGAACGAGGCTGGGAACAGTGTGAAGGTACGTTCTTAAAAGTTTAGTATCACGTATTCAGAGTTGTTCATATGCAAAGATTTGTCACAGAAGCTTGATAACAACATCTTCAAAGTAATTGAGTTGTTTCTTTGGTCACTGTCCCTCTTTTGCCTCTCCTTTTTCTTAGTACCTTCCAGTTGTAAAGGAAATAGCTGGGCATGTCATATATCACTTGTGTGTGAAAAGAGGTGTCAGGAAGATGCTAAACTGTCAGTAATTTTGATTGGAGGTACTCACTGTAAAATAGAAACATTATAGTGATTGGCATTAGGGACAAAGACACTTATGTCAATATTTATTTGACATTCCCCTTGTAAGCTATGCTGTTAGTATATTGGCAAATGGAGATTCAGGTGGTCTGGGAAGAGTAGGATTTAAATGGATTTTTGTTAAATTTAGCTCATGAGTGTTTTTAGCAAGAGTTTTAAAACAGGAGCGAAACAGCAGTCAAAAATTATTCAGATCTTTTCTGCTCCTCTTATATGTGGGGCAGCCTAGAGAATGCCTCTCCCACAGTAGAAGGGGAACATACAGTACACAAGGCTAGTCTGTCCAGGTTTTTCTGGCTTATTACTTCCTTTCATGGAAGGGTGTGTTCCTTCCTTGAGACAGGCTGCCCAGGGAAGTGGTGGAGTTGCCATCCTGGAATTGTTCAAAAAATGTGGATGTGGCACTTGAGGACATGGTTTAGAGATGAAACATGGTGGTGCTGCTTGACTGACAGTTGGACTTGATCTTAGAAGTCTTTTCCAACCTTAATGATTCTGTGATTAACGCGTGCTTAGTCCTGTCCAGATGTATTTTACTAAGTACTCCATGATTGGAGGAGTTTGGAAAATGACTCGGTCATCATTCAATGTTGTGTTCTGGGGCTTTAGATCACACAGATCACACATGTGGAAAGAGGGACTGTATTATATCGAATTTCTCTCTCTCTCTCTCTTTTTTTTTGGTGTGTGTGTTTGTTTGTCTTTTGTTTGTTTGTTTCTTTTTTGCTATTGGAAAAAATGATTTTTGTGGACCTGGGTAATGTGACTGACTGTCCTAACTCGGCAGAACTTTGATCTTTAAAAAGCTTTCAGAAAAAATGAACCTTTAAAATGCGGATGGGGTATAGATTTTGTTCAGGTCATTAGTGTGTGAGATAAGGGATTCGGTACTTTGTCTAATTTTTTTTTTTTTTTTACTCCCTTTTTGTTTGTTTTCTTTGGTTTCTGCGGTTGGATTGCTGCAGTTTATGGCTAGCCATATGTTTAGCAAACATAATAAACAAGGTCAGATACATTAGGAAGTATGTGGAAGATTGGAAGGTTATGGGTGCGAAAGTTCTAAGGGGACCCCACTGGCAACAGAGGGTCAGTACTAAGCAGGGAAGGATACTAAGAACAAGCTGAGAAGTGTACATTAATTTGAATTTTTGTCAGAGTAGAAAAGCTAAAAGGGAAACCTCTGATCTCTAGCCATTTGAAGACCAGCTTAGCTGATCAGAAAGAGATAATTATTTGTCTGACAGTATTACAGTCACTACAAGTTGCCTGTAACCCTACCATTCCAATTGGAAAACAAAAATATCTGCCTGGTTATGATGTGTGGACCGTATCTGGGATCTCTTTCTGCTGAAAGGATTTTGTTTGGACATTTACTAAGCTAAGCATTACTAAGCTTAACTTCTGAAAGAGGCTGTCTATGTATGCACAATCTATGCATGTAAGTGCATTGATCTTATTTAACCTTAGTAGCATTTTAAGGCCATTAAGTGCTTGTTTTCATAATCTTTAAATGATGTTTCCTGTTTAGTAATTAATTATTCAGGCTTAATGCTCACTAATGAATCTTACTATTTGAACATAGGTAATGTGCTTCTTAAGAGCTTAGTGGCGATTGAGTACTTCCGAAAAACAGTACTTTTTGGGACTTTTTTTTTCTTAAGAAATTAAAAATAAATGGGGAAAAACCCCCCTACAAAGCCTATCTGGCTTGTTCTTCTCACGATTACCTTGAAGTAATTTTGAAATAATGAATTTGAAGTAAGATACTATAGGATACAGGAGATATATCAGCAGCTGTGAATTTTGAGTACCAGATCTGTAATCTTGTAGAATGGCTCTTTTTTCCCCTTCCCTGATACTTCAGAAGTATAATGAGATCTGCCAGGACAGTGTATCCACTCGTTTTTTATTTGGTAGCTAGACTGGTAGTTTCAATTCTTTAAAATATTCCAGTTGTGAGGAGCCGTAGGAAGATCTAACAAATCCGTGCTGAAAAATTTCAGTTGGCTGTATGTATTTGTTACACAGGGTGTACCTTGTTCGAGTGCTAGGAATGGCTCTGTGAAATACTGTAACACGAAGTTGTGTCCCTGTCTTAAGAAGTATGTGCGGTAGAGTATTTAATAGGACATGGGGTTATAATTTTTGTGTATTTTTAAGCATTCACCTGACTTGGCTGGATTTTTGAGTGCTCTGAAAATGCCATGACTGACCACGATGTCTATGTTTTACCCTTTTATTCTAGTACATAAAAAAGTGTGGTTAGCAACTGATATTCTTTAGTATGTGTTGTATTTCTTAAGCCAAATCAGGGGTTTTTTTCTTGTGCTGTTCAGTGACATGATTTCCTTAAAGACAGATGATTTTTAATGCGGTGCATGAAAAAATATTGATTTGCTTATAAATATTGTTGAAATCCAAACTATATGATTAATTCCTCTTATATTGTAGGAGTGTATACTGGTTTTGTTTAACTTTGAATTGTGTTGGTGTTGATGTCCAGATCAGTTTTTACTCAGTATATTTTGGATACCAATTTTCTTTTATAACTATATGCATGGAAATGCCGACTGTGAAGGCACTAACACCCAGGATTAACCTGCTACCTTGAGAGACTTGCAACCAAAAGCTAGAGAGGGCCAAGCCAACAAACTTTAAGTCCAAGGAACGGGAATAGTTGTCAGTACACACTGGATCTGTCTGCTCAGGGAGGCACAATGCACAGCTGGCCTCCAGAGGCTGTGCAGCCAAGCTCCTCTTGGTAAGTGAGTCTCAGTCTCAATGGCACTGATGAACAAACAGATCATTCCTACTCCAGGGAAAATTTTGAATGGAAGTTTGCAAGGTTTTTTGCACACTTGCTTTTTAAGTCCTCTTTTGTATAGGAAGAGAAAGAGCTATTTCAAGCCCAGTTTGTGGTGTGGTAGTTGAAACTCCAACTGAACTCCCTCTGTTTTTGTAGTTCCTGTTTGGACTTCACTGTCTTTCAGTGTATCTGCATATATTCTGTGTCGATTCCAAACAACTGGGATTGAGCTTTGCAGGTGAAGCAGAATTACATTTTCTATGTTGCTTAGGATACACTTTAGGTTTTTGGGATGTTCTGCTGGATCTAAGAGCTTATGTGGTTCAGGTCTGCTTTCTTCTCTGTCTGGTATTATGGGGCCCACAGTGTATAATAAGAATAAAATAATCACAATAGTTTAATTTTTGGGGACAAAGACCTGGATGACAAGAAGGTGTTAGCATCTGATTCATGCAGAAGAGAAACCCTAGGAAGGGTGGGATTTCCTGAGGTGACTCATTCTCACTTTTACTCGGTATCTTTTAACTAAAAGAAAAAGTCTGAACAGGGTTGTGAAGAGAAAGATCTATTCTGGGACAGTGCTTTATGTCAGTTTTGCTAAGATCTTCTTATCATGAGTATAGGAAATCCTTTCTTTCTAGAATTTCTAAAAACTTACCTTTACAAAGCTGCCCAAAATATAGATACAGAAACTCCTTTAGGGGTATGTTTTCCTACTTGTCCTTTCCACCCCAAAATAGCAAGCAAACCAAAAATCGTTTTGGCATTTCTTCAGTTTTGGACCTTGTAACAGCTGATCATTGTTTGGCAAGAATTTGCCTGTACACAAACTTATTTTTTCAGGCTCATGCCTGCTAGTGACACAGCCACCTGGAGCCAAAACAGTTCATTTAAGAGAAAATGGACAATAAAACATCCAGAAGTGAAGGTCAGGCTATGGGGACAGTATAAGGGTGGCAGTGTGGATTACTAGAAGTGCATCAGGGTTGAGGAATCATCCTGACAAGTCACGCAGTACAAAGGAGGCTGTTAAATCCTTTTGTGTTTGTCTCCTCCTGCTTGCTCACTTTGCTAGAGATAAATAGAGCAAACAACACAAACAAATCCGAAACACCGTGGGCATGCACACAGGTAGAGGCTGATAGTTGAAATGTAACAAACAATGCTGATGTGTCTGATTTAAAAATCTGGGGTAGTTATTTAAAACTCCCCTAATTCACCAGAGCTGTGTTGAAGCAAAGTTCATCAAAACCTGGCCACCTGTTTTAGCGCAGGAGAAAACCGATGGTTTCTCTAGAAGCTGTCCTGTCTTGTATTCTGTGAAGCATGAATAGGAGAGTACTGCTTCTTTTGATCAGTATCTATTTTAATGTCAGGGAAAAGAAGGTCTTGAAAAAGCAGGAGGTTTTTGTTCTTCATTGCTGGTCCCTCCTTACTCCTAAGGAGAAAAGTTCCCGTTTCTCCCTTCTCTCACTTTGAAACCTAAAACCTCTCTTATTAACTAACAGGCAGCGTAGCACATCAGTACTTGTATTACAGCCCTGTTCATATACATACAGATGTTATAGCTATATAGAAGTGGTTGTGGACAGCTATTGCTTCATTGGGTAGACATCAGAAGTAAATCTCACTAGCATATTCCCTCTTGACAGAGAATTTCAGATTTTTTTTTTTACAGGTTAGACTTGCATTAATTAGTAACATTCCTGAGATTTTTCTAAATTTTTAGGCTTGCCTCATGCTCTGTGCCTGTAGCTCTGAAATGCTGAAAATATCTCACAGTCAGTCTCCTAAAATGTGAATTCTAATGAGTTAGAGGTCTGAGCTGCAACAAGAAGGCAGGAGTCAAAGGGAACTCTGCTAGCTGGATAGCATGCTCCTGTATATGATGGAATTTTTTCAGAGCATAAATGGCATTTGGATATTTCCACCATTATGCAATCATTTACACTTTTGCCCACTCTGTCCCTGCAGTCTCCTTGATAATAAGCGTCTTGCCCATGCGCAGTTCAAAGTGGAATTTTGTGTTGTTTTTATCAACCCCCTCCCGCCCTTAACCTTTCTTGGGGGTAGAGGGAGAAATAGGGGTGATGTTCCAGGGGGAATATGTCACCTTATTGCTCATTATTCATCTCTTGACTTCAAAGGGCATGAATTTTCCGTCCCATCTCCTTTTAGACTGTTTTGTTCCTCCTGTCAGTGAGAACGCTCCTCATTATTTGAGGCGAACAGCCCACTCTGTCTTAGTCAGTTGTGTTTGCTGTTCTAATGGTTCTGACTCTGAACAAGGGGGATGATCTCCTGGGAGGCTCTGGAGGTGCCATTGTTGGGTTTGTGGTACTGTTCTTTGCTCTGTATTTCTTAAGAACAGCACATAGTTAGGGTTGAACTCCATAGCGTGTAGAACTCGACTGCTTCTGGAGTGACTTGAGAAAGTTAAAGCCACTTAGCAAATCCCAGGATTGGTCACCTAACACTTTATTTTTATAATGCTTTCTATTTCTTTGGTGGCACTGTGGCTCTTCAGAATCATGCATGTCTGAGGCTTGTTATTTAGTGAGGTCTCTTGTGCAAATGGTCTCTGATTATATGTTCCTGGGAATGCATCTTGTGGACAACAGTGGAAAAAGCCCAGTTCTTCAGACTGCCATTCCAGAGCATTTCTTTTGCTGTTTTTGTCTGCCTTTCCACAGCATGCCCTCGAGTCTTTTGACAAGGTAAATATTAGCACTGGGAACTTAATTACCTTCACTTTGTTTATCTCTTGTGGACAGATGCCTGTTCCTTCTTAGATTGATTCAGATGGCAATGGGATATTGAGAGTAGGAGGATCGCTTGCATAACCCAAATCAGGCAGATTCACAAATGTTTGCAGCGTTGGACCTGGGGGTAAGGTTAATGCTTTCCATAGAATGATTTAGAAAACATGCATATATTGCAATTCGTAATCTCTGAGTAAGATTTTCTGTACCACTGTACTGTGTTAAGTCTAATGGAACAAGACCTGAACCTTTGCCTCAAAAGGGATAAACTTCTAAGCAGTCTGTTTACAGACGAGAGAGGAAAATCAGACACAAAAAAATAATGGTGAACATGTAAAAGCACATACCTTGTATTATAATAGTTCAAGGGTGTTGCTTTTCCAGAAAGAATTCAATAACTGCTTAGGAAGGACTATCTATTCAGTTTTCTGGGGAACGTTAGAGGAAGAGATGCTCAGCTGCAGAAGGAAGGAAATTCCAGGTTAGGGAGGCCTATATAGAAGAAAGCATATAACAGTGCAGAAGGGCATGGAGATATAAATATAGAATGTCAGTAAAAGTGTATGACTCATACTGCTGTAGTAGCATAGTGCAGAATTTAGTTGCAGAAGTACAGAACAAAAACCCTATGGTATACTATGATGCATTTGCAGATAGTTTTCCATAGCTGGTTAATGTTTTATGCATCCTGCTTTTTTGGAGGCATCACCAAATTGTGCTTTGATTTTGGGTTTTTATTTTCCCTTTCTTTTTGTTAGGACTTTGTTTTTAGATGAAGAGTTAAGTCCTCTATTGAACCTTGAATGCAGCAGTTCTGTTTGCTGGGTAGAGATGAGTTAGATTTGTTTTTAATCATGTAACTAAATTTAGCCAGCAATCTGCATTTTAAGGCATTGCTATTAAAAGTCTAAAAGTGAGATATGTATCGTAGTTTGAATTTAAAATGAGCCAGAGGCACAGCTGGTGAGGCAGTCATGACTCTAATCATGAGTGGAGGGAAATGAGAAGGGAATTTTCTCATCTTGCAGGATGAATGCAAAGTCTGATAGGTGCTTTAAATTCTACCCTTGCCCCCAGCCCCCTTTCCCAGCTTTATTTCATGATTGCATGACCTTCCCCCCGTTTTCTTTTTTCAATCAAGATCATATATCTGCTTGCTATCAGCAGCATGAACACAAGTTCACAAGCATTTGAATTCTTATATTTTAATTTTCCTTTTGCTTCATTCAGAGCTTTGTATGGTACTTCATGTTTCCAGTCTCTCCTCTAAAAGAAAAATGGCATGTATCCCATCTGAAACTCAAACCCAGAAACAGGACTTCCAAGGTATCTGGAGAATCTTGGAATTTGCCATACTCAAAAGTTATTTTTGTTCAATCTTTCAAAGCAGTGAAGTATTCTGTTAAGTATGTGAATAATCCTATTGAGTGGGCATTGCCCATCTTGAGACATAACTTGGTGTTGACTATGGAAGCAAAAAAGTAAGAGCATACCTGGTTTTTAATGAATCAAGGCCAAAGCTCTTTAGATGTTTAGTGATGTCCACAGTCCTGGTAAAGATGGATCTGTTGGTAAAGTGCATGACAAACTTAGCATGTCATGGAAACTGCACGTTATCTCTAGTCTGTCATATGGAATATTAAATTGACTCGGCACACTGCCTTTAGCAATATTTGCTATGCCCAAGCTCCCATTTCCCAAGGCTATTTTTCAGCCAGATCAATTCCTTGGCTTGGTTTACCTTCTCTGTCACAAATAGTTCAAGCACAATGAAGGCTGGTGGCCTAGTGGGGAGAAAACTGTTTGGGTCCAACAGGTTGTCTTGTTGTAAGGTGCTTAAGGAATTCTCAGTCTGTGCTTTGAATATTTTAGTCTGTGTTGAAAGGATGTCACGGTCCTGGTGTCTTCTCTTGGTGAGTCTCATACATCCTCATGGCTTTACTTGCCTAGCTGAATATATTCCATTATATCGCATTGTCATACAAGTCCTTGGATGTTCAATGTCTTGATATCTCCAGGAGGCTCTGAAGGGAGACTGGATGATTTTCTCCTTTTTTTTTTTTTTTTTT
>VZRE01006770.1:92459-332763 GCA_013396775.1 Cephalopterus ornatus
TTTTATTCTTAGCAGGAGGAGTGGATCACAGTGAGAAGCCAGATGTTTGCTGGATCACAGATGAGCCTCTGACTCAAGTGGTGTGAAATCCCTTGTTGATTTGTTCTTGCCCACATGCCTGTGGTTAAATCAATCACCAGATTTGGGGACATCTGTAGCTCAGAATGGCAGAAATTTTTGGCCCACTTGAAGAGTATAGGAGTTTAAACTGACAAATCCATACCTAGTGCAGGAGGATGGGTGATGCTCTTATGGTTCTCTTCCTATGACACCTGTGGCCTTTTGTTGAAGGTTTAAACCTTTTTACAGGGTGCTTGGAAAACCTTGAGAACTGCAGCACGTTGTGTGGATGCTCTGTGGGCTATTCTGAACCAGCTGTGTGTTGCAGCCTGTGGCTGCAGAAGGCTGACAGTGGCAATTGAAATATCTCTGGTTTTCTGTTGCTGTCGTCTCTGAAATGCTTTTTCTGCCTTGTTTGAACTTCCCTGATGAGACATGACCTCAATACTGTGCATAGATTTGTGTTTTAGTGATACATTTTTAATAGCTGTTATGAATGAATATGGAAAAAAATTGAGGTGTGTGCCTTATTACATGAAGTTGCAGAAGGAGGTCAAAGGTCATAGAAAGTTGCAAAAGTCTGTAAGGAGGTCATAGAAAGAAGATATGTGAAGAGATGTGGTCAGCTCTGGTACACTGAATTCCTGTGTAAGAGGATCGAGGGGCCATTTAAACCCTTGTCAGAATGTATAATCCTGCTTTGGACTGAAACCATGCACAGGTACAGGTGTTAGGCTGCAGGTATGGTCGTGATGCCTGGTTTCCACCCGCTAAATTAAAGCTGTCTTCAGCCAAGAAGGAATTAAGGATGGATAGATGCCTGTTTTTCTGTAAGGTTGCGCTGCACAAAGGCTGCTTCTAGGTAGATGAGGAAGTTTCTCAGAAGGATTGAAGGACATTAGTGATTTTCCTGAAGGACAGCAGAGATCTGTAGACGTGGGAGAAGTGTTGCTCTGTGTGGGTCAGGGAAGAGGCAAGAGGCAGCCTCTAAATGTCAATTTTTAATTCCTGCCCCTGTGAATTTTCATGTGAAAGGAGGCATTAGGGATTTTATATAGAACTTCATATTTCAAGTCTGAAATTAAACATTCAGTGTGAATATCCAGAGTTCATTTGAAAAGTAATCGTTAAAGCAACCGTGAATTGAGATAGCCTAGATGAACTCTTTCATCTAGTATATATGAAAGATAGTTCAAAGCTTGCCTGGATACCAAATAGAGACTTCAGGGAGATAACACTAGTGCAATCGTGATGTTATCTCACAACAGGAAAATTGATACAAAGATAAATCTTAATCTAGTGAAAATAAGTAAATTTTAATGTGCCTGTTTGTCTGTTGTGTTCTACTGAGAAATCAACCTGCTTTAAAAACTAAGATACTTATTTTCTTATTGCTAATTCTCTCCAAATACTTATGTGGCTGAGCAGACTGATTAAGAAAGTGATAACAGGGAAAAATGACATGCTCTACAGCCTCAGCAGCAGTATGAAACAGCACAGGAAAAGCTATAGTGTCAGGCAAGAAGCAACTAGAAGTGCTTTATGCAGTGTTGCTGGATTTGCAATACTCCTAAAGGCTGTGAACTTGTAATTTTGGGGCCATTCTCAGCTGTCTATGCTTTGGACAGAAGGATGATGTGAAGAAAATGCAGAAGGGCCCTTCTGGTAGTGGTTTGCTAGTGTAGTGCTTCAAGCACTTGAATATGTATGTACCTTCATCTGTATTCTGTGAGGGACGTGAGCGTATGTTTTGGATGATTTGCTGCTGTGTGTACACTGATGCAAAATGCTGTGTTTACAGTTCAAAGAGCACGAGGAAACTAGATCTATATGATCATGTAGAATCTCAAACAATGTAAAATATGTATGTACTGTTTACTTAAGGAGCTGTTTGGAAGTTTTTCTTAAAAATCTTCTCCCCCTGTCCTTTTTTTCAGCTTTCTGAAGTGCTGTAATGTATGGTTCGTTCAGGCTGTACAGTGGAATGACACAGGATGCCTGAATTATGTCTATTACTGCCTAATTCCAAATAGTATTTGGAATGCCCTGGCCTTTATTTGATGTAGCATTTGCTCCTGAAAAAATGAACAGTTGCAATAAAGCCATCTGTGACAATGTGAGTGTTCACAGTAGAGGCGTTGAAGTGCCTTTTGGAATTGGAGCCTCCATGCTCAGAACATGACAAGACCCAGGTCTTAGGAAGCTTTGTTAGTATCTTAGAAGAACTGGAAAAGCTTTCTAAGGTGGTATACTATACCTCTTTCTTTTACAAAAGTTGCAGAAATAACTCCTGCCTTTTGTGTGCCCTCTTACTGTATAGAGTCTGGTATGACATATCTTTGATTTTTTTTTTCTTTTTTTTTCCTGATGCCTCAGCCACTTCCATGGCTGATGTACTCTGTCCAGTTGACTCATCATTGTGTATGTTTTCTTGACTTCTAATTAAAATCTGTTCTAGTCTAATATTAGACCAGCAGTCCTTGTTATATCACCCTTCATTCTTAAGTAATTCATCCTGCAACCTCCTTACTCTGCATGACTAATGTCTTTTTCTTAAATATTCTTAGAACATTTTAAAATACCATCTATATTATAAGTAGCACAGTAGCAATACCTCTCATCAGAATTGCTTAACGCTTTCTGTCATAGCTCAGTGCTTTCTTTTGCTTAGGATTTTGACAAGACTTTAACCTTTGCGGAATTTTCCATGCATTGGTGTTTGCCTCAGCCTGAAATTTCCACTTGAGACTGGTTTCTTTTTTTTATTTTGCTTTGTTTGTTTGCTGAAATTATAATCAGTATTTCATAGAGAAGGCACATCTAAATCGGCTTCTGTTACTTTCTCTCACAGAAAAGACAGATTTATGTACTTCTATTTTTTTGTAAAGGATCCCTAGGCAGATGTTTTTGGCTGAAAAATGGAAACAATTGTCTATTAGCAGGAGACTGTGCATGGGAGGGGCAATGCTCATCAAACAGGAATAAGTCTGGGGAAGGAATATCTCTCAATAAGAAGTGAGAACTGGATTGATGAGCACTGAGAAGGAACCTAATCTTTAGGCATTCAAGAAATTCTTCCTAAAAGCAAAAATTAATTTATCTGCCTTTAATATTTTTTAGTAGATGTTCTCCGTTTTTTCCTTCTAACAACCACCTGAAACTTGTTTCCCTTATAGTGGCAAAAAGGAAAAAGATAATTGCAATGATTTCTATTTGTAATCAGAAACAATTTACATTCTCCTAAAGGTTCTGTTTGATTTTGCATGTGTAAGTAATTATTTGCTTGCTTGTCCGGTGAAAGAAAATAAAATCTGTGAATGGAAGGTGTTTTATTGTAGCTAAGCATTATGTCTGTTTTAATCCTTCATATATGCTGCAGTCTTCAGTTCTATCCTGATGTGATGATGCAAAGAATGATTTTCATTATATGAGTGGCTGGTGTTTGTTGTTCATGTCTGGGTCCAGGCAGGGGATCGGATTCGGTTGGGGATAGAATTTTTTCCACCAAAAAGCAGAGTTGAGAGAAACCTTTACTGCCCCTGTATACAGGGTAGTCTTGTAGACTGTCTGAGGATGTGTGTCTGTATTATCAATACAGTACTGGCCTTTTCAGAGGCCTTGCAGGTTGCTGATGTTTTTGCCTCTATGGCACTTGATACTTCTAACTTCTGAGAGTTGAAATGCTTTAATTCAGCTGTGGTCCTAGGGGTCAATACAGCAATGTTTGGGTAGGGCTTGAGAGCCTGTGGTATATTGGTCATCTAACAAGATGTTAACAGAAATTCTTACTGGCTTTAGATTTCTTGAAACTCAGTTTCAGTTCCTGTAGTTGATGCAAAATAGAGCAGCCTGCCTATCCTTTCCCAGTCCACTAATAGGGTTCTAGATAGGTGCAGGAACCTGGTCTGATGTAACAGTCTGAAGCTTAGTCTACATTTAAATTTCCTATGTACATGCTGATGTAGGAGTTTTGCAATGTTTTTGCAACTGCAGATGTTTTTAGCGGAGATCTGTATAAATGGCGAAGTAAATATACTAACTTCAGAGCAAGCATGTATTTTTAAACCTCAAACTGTATTCCTAATCTCTGTGAGGTATACTAGTAGTTCTCTTAATGAAACTTATTTTAATCCGTTAACCTAACAAAATGTAGCTACTATGTTAAGAGACCTCACTTTTATTGAAAGTAGTATGTGACTGGTTTCAGTTTTTTCCTGAACTGCTAGGAAGCTGTGAAGGAAGAAATTTCTTCTGCCCTTGAGAGAAAAGGACAACTAATTTTATCGCTTAATTATTTCAGGAGAAGCGTTATCAGTGAACACAGAGAATGCATCTGAAAAACTTGCAATGATTGGAGGAGAAATACCACTGCTAGCCAATTTGTAAGGAAAATGCATATACTTCCTGCGTATTTAAACTGAGGTTTCCAGTTTATTTACAAAACACATTATCACCTTAAACTCCACAGACCAGGAATGCTCACCTGTGTCCCTGTCAAGAGAGTTTAACAGCATTCGAAGGAAAAGGGAGGTGTTTGGTTTTCTGAAGGTTTGTGTTCTGGCATCTGTTTAGAAACCCTTCAGTTGTCATCTTTGGGTGGTGTGACCAGTACCCCCTGTGCCCAACTCCTCTGTGGGGAATGTATGTACTGACTGACAGGGAGAAGTGTCTGTATTTAAGCAGACTTGCTTGACTGGATGGCATTTTCCCCAAACCCATGTCATTTGGCTTATAAACTTGATGACTTGAGTTCAACTCTGGAGAGCAGTTTGAGGCTTTGCTGAAGTGTGTACATAACTCAAGGTCATTGCAGGTTTCTGTCTGGGCTGGAATGTGGGTTGCTGCTTCTGGTTAAAACCAAGTTGAGAACTTTAACTTATGCTGTGTGTATATAACTTTTTTAATTGGAAGCCCAAAAGGAACAGCTTTTCATGACTTACCTGCAGAGATCTAGTTACTTCAATAAGAAAATAAAGCTGTCACTTAGTATGAATTTTTTTTTCCTTAATTCTGGGAACCAAAGGTAAAAGCATAGCTTTATGGATGTTATCCATACTGGAAAGTGGCATTTTGGTGTCAGTCCTGCAGCAGTGAACCTGGTGTAATATGTGGAGAGAAAGGTGAGCCATATACTGCTGATTTGGTTTGAAGTTATGTTTCCTTGGTCAGCATGTGATTCCTGAGAAAACAAACCAGTGCATTTCCAGTGCTTAATGACAGTTGTGGTGATGTTCTGACTAATCAGGTGCTGTCCTGAGGGCTGTTACTCTGCTAACAATAGTAGTGACAAAAGGTAACTTCTATCAGGAAAACATCAACTGTGTTAAATACAGGTCATGCAATGGATGTCCCTATGGAAAGGACTGGGAATAGAAAAGAAATGTCTTTTCTATAACCTTCTATGTAGCAGAATAAACTGTTTTGTGTGTGTTTCTGTTAACCTAAAATATGTCCTCTGTATAACCAAAGTGTGTATATTGTACTCAGAATATCCACATTATGCAGCTTTACTGACATGGTTTTATTTATAGCCCAGGCCACCATACAGATATTATTCTGCTAGAAAATAAGTTTATGAAGTCTGAGTAGCTACATAGAAGTATATCGTAATATCTTGAGCTAGTAATTAATGTTTTTTTTCTTCTGCTCCCAGAAATAAGTTTTCACTAGGCTTTTGAAGCTGTAGGTAAGATGCATTAAGAAGTTCTAGTTTTGAATTGGTATCCACATGTTCCAGAAAGTTAGGGAATAACTAATCTTGAAATGTGTTTTTTGTTTAGAAACTGGCAAGGTATTCACCTGGGGCAGAGCGGACTATGGGCAACTTGGAAGGCATGCAGTGGTTCCTGATGGACAGGAGTTGTGCACAGCATCTGAACAATGCTTGGAGCTGTTGTGTAACATCCCTGTTTCAGTGCCTTGCCTAAATGGAGCATCTCAGGTAAAGAAGAAAATTATCATTCCCCCCACCTTTTCTTTTGGTGCATTAAAATAATCAGAACAATTTCCTAATAGAACCCTTTCAAATGCTGTAGCACAAGCCCTTGCTGCTCTTCCTGTAAGCTCAGAACTTAATATGATTCAATTATTTCAAATATTTTAAAAGGATTTTGCATTCAGAAACTGATTTTCCCTTGGTGGAACCAGAATTACCATTAGCAAAATTCGCCAAGTTCTCCAATATCAGTGTGTGCAGGAGACAGTTGCACCTTCAGCACAGCCTAACAGATGAGGTGGGACTCTGTCCTGTTGCAGCCCTACTTTTGTCTGAAACTCCGAAACCCAGCACCCAACAACTCACAAATGGTGATCTCTCTGAGCCAGGGGAGAGGCTTGCACAACCATATTAACAGTTCTCCTGGCTTTTATTGCAGCTGAGCAGAAATTTCCAGTACTGTGCGGGTAGGAACAAAAAGTGGTGGTGTGATTGAGACATGTGGTTCATGGCCGATCCAGGTCTTCTGCCCAGTATGCTTACTCTTGATCTGTTATGATGCTTGATAAACCTACAGGTTGAGGTGTAGGGTAAGTGAAGAAGGGGAGACCTTCAGGAAAGCAGAGATGGGGGAACAGGTGATAGAAGATGGACTCCGTTAAAAGTGCAGCCTTGTTGGCTTAATATTGGATTAATGATCTGTCCAGGTGTCACTCTCAAAAGAGTATAGTCATCCAGGGCACTAAACTCTAGCAACAGGTTAAAGAAAACCTGTAAAGCTTCTGAAGAACAGCCTTGTTCTCAAAAAGGCTGAAGAATTAAAACCAACTAAAAAGTGCTCCAGCCACACAGTCCAAGTTGCCAAAGGCGAAGGCAGGGATAGGGAGAATGAAGCATTGCCTGCTATAGGAGAAGACCAAGTTTGAGACCATTTAATGAACCTGACGGTGCACAAGTTTGTGGGGTCTGATGTGATAGATCCGTGGGTCCTGAGGGAACTGGCAGAGGAATTGGATAAGCCACTATCCAGACATCATCTACCTGGACTTGTGCAAAGCATTTGACTCTGTCCCACACAACATTCTCTCTCAAAATTGGAGACATGGATTTGATGGATGGACCACTGAGATAAGGACCTTGTAGCATCTTCCATACCTAAAGGGGGCTTTTAAGAAAGATGAGAACAGACTTTTTAGTCGTGTCTGAGCCACAGGACAAGGGGTAATGGTTTTAAACTAAAAGAGGGTAGGTTTAGACCAGATAAAGGGAATAAATTTTTTATGTTGAGGGTGATGAAAGAGCTTGCTCCAGGGAGGTGGTGGATGCCCCATCCCTGGAAACATTCAATGTCAGGTTGGTTAGGGCCCCGAGCAACCTGATCTAGTTGAAGATGTCCCTGCTTATTGTAGGAGGTTTGGACTTTATGACCTTTAAAGGTCACTTCCAACTCAAACCATTTTGTGAAGCTCTTTGTAATGGTTTAGCCAATGGCCCTTCTCCAACCTAAAAATAATAATGCCACAGCTTTAGCTCAGGCTGTATAAGCATATAATGAATATTTCTTTATCTTATAACATCCTTGAATGGCTTTGGAGGTTTTCTTTTCATATGGCTAATTTGATTACAAAATGATTTATCCTCAAGCGTAGAGATGATCAGAAAGAAAACCTGACTCAAGTTTTTGCTGTAGTCTGACATCACATGCAACCTAGACTGCATGCAAACCATTTTCTTGTCCTTTTAGAGTCTGAGAGACAGCATACGGGTTGCATTAGGAAGAGTATTGCCAGCTGGTCAAGGGAGGTGATCCTACCCCTATACTCAGCCCTAGTGAGGCTGCATCTGGAGTGCTGTGACCAGTTCTGGGCCCCTCGGGACAAGAGAGACATGGAGCTCCTGGAGTGGGTGCAGTGGAGGGCGACAAAAATTTAAGAGCATCATTTGTACCCTAGGAGGAGCTGTGTTGATGAGAAATAAAAAAACCAGATAGTAAGAGCCTAAATTGTTTCATTTCAAGATTACAAAATAATGCCAAAGCTAGAATTTATACTTGAAAATACATTAAATTGCGGTATGTAGGCTATGTAGAGTGAGCTGTGTTTTGTTAACACACAAGTTATCCCTTTTTCCATTTGTTGTCATATGGAGACGGGGTTTGATTTGAGAGCTGAATTAAAAGAAATATAGAGAAATGAGTTCTTTTTTCATGTTTACCTTGAATTAGCAATTTCAATTTTTGTGTTTAGTGCAGAGAGACAGTTTAACAGTTGAGGATTACAACTGATGATTTTTATCCATGGTCTGTTTTTATAAATCACTTCTAATGATTCAACCAAATTTTTGGCAAAGCTTTGGTCTGCTGATTGCTTCTGCACTTCAGTTAATATTGTTAAAGCCAAAGTGGAGAAACTAATCTAAGGATTAGAGGACAGTATGAAAGACACACTAGTTTACCTCAAGGACAGTGCAGGAAATTTAACCTCTTGTGTTGCTCCTTGCCTCTGTGCCCATGGCTTACCTATTTTCTCCACCAAAGACCAGGGTTTCTCCTTTCTTTGAACTGAAATTGTTACAGTGTCTGTGTCTGCCGCTTCAAAACCTGATTTTTGAAGTGCTGTGAGTGACCTATTCCATTGTGAGTTTGACTTGACCGGAGGAACTCATTTGAAAACATTGACCTTGAAAAATATGAGCACTTTTTTTTCTTTACACTGAAACAAAAGAGGAAAAAAAGCCTGAGTTTTAGGTAATTATCCACTAATCTGAGTATATTTTCCTGGCAGCTTTAAGAATGTGTGGAGGTTCCCGATGTTGAATGTGTTTTGCATTTTGTGACTGCAGGTCTATTTACTATTTTCTTCTCAGTGCTTTGGTGGATATCCACCATGGAGTAGGCCAAGGCACTGAGAAGAGGCTGTGTGAGACATTATGCATGCAGTGCTCTTGTGTTGCGGGGCGTCCTTGATTGGACCTCTTCAGAACATCTGACTCATCTGCCGCCTGATGCGCATTCACATCCACCGCTCTTCAGATGAAAGGACAATTAAATACAAATGGCCCGAAATATGATGAGTCTCTGTGTTTAGCAGATGCTACAAAGACCTGGTTTAATGTTTCCTCCTTGTCAAAATGCTTTTCTAGTCTGTTTGATATTTTTGGCTGTAATAGCTATCGTTCTACTGTTTGTGGTATGTTCAGCATGTCGTTCACATTGCAGCAGACATTTGCTGCAGCAATAAACAAGCGAGAAGTCTCTGTGCAGTGCTGAACATTTCTTGCTAAGCTGGATGGAAGGAAGGGCTGCGGTTATTTTGGATGTGCATGGCTTCACATGGAGCCATGTTTTGACCATATCCTTTTCTACTTAAAGCAGGCTGTGTTAGATCGGTTTTCTGAGGAGGGATCTCTGAAATTTCAGTAAGGAAAACTGAAAAATAACCATCACTCAACTTGAATCTGGATGGTGGATGTAGAGACCAGTTGTGTCACGGAATGAAAATAACTGCTAGACTTGTGGCAACCCGTGCCTACTGTGTTCATCCTGATCCTACTGTGATCCATAGTTCCAATGTGTATGTTCATCTTAGTGTGCATTCATCCTGTGCTATACAGATTGTTTTGGATCCACTGTATGGTACCTTTTTTTCAGGGTATGGTATCATGAATACCCACATTCTCACAGCCCTTTGCAGTTAAAGTTTATTGCTGTTCTTTTCAGTGCAGTTGCAGTAGGATGTCATTTTTGTTTGTGTTTGAAAGATAGCTTTGGTTTTAGTATGTTCTTGTTTTTTTCCTTTTCCCCATTCATGTTGCGAAACATTAAGCAGCTGCCTACAAAAAAAATCTAATGTATCTGCTATGATGACAATTAATTGTTTATTATATAATTGAAAGGTTAATGTATAAGCCATAGTTATTACCTTAACATGTAGTCACCATGATATATATTGAAAATGGAACTTTTTGTTTAAAAAAAACCCCGACAACTGTTTTTGTAATTCTTTGGCTTCACAGGGAAAATTGTTAGAGGCCTTTTTGTAAGTAAAGCCCTAGTTGAGACTTTAAAGGGTATTAAAAGAAATAGCCTGATAGTATTACATATCATCTCTGTGCTCTGTGTGTGGCTTTTGAATACTTAGTTGTTTGACTGGCTACTTTATTTTGAATGTTCAAAACAAGAGGTTTATATTTTTGTGGGAGAGAAACAACAAGTTGAGTTTTCCTATAACTGGATTTTGCTGCTCAGAGTTTGAGAATATATGTGTAGTAACTGATCCAATAAGCCCCTTAAAAAACCCCACTTTGGGTGGTAGGGAAGGAGGCAAAAAAGTTGAAGTGATGTGGAGTTTCTCACTTGGTAAGCAAGTAGTATGTTCGTGTGTATTGTGGTGAGGGTTTTCTTTGTTTGATTTAGTTATTTATTTTTTTAATAGTCATAAATTGGTGTCTTTTACAAGTTGGTCTTGGTCCATGTCCTTTGAGAAATGGCATTGTTGAGTTTTCCTTGATTGATTTTGTTATGCTGTTTTGGAGATGCGGTGATGAAAATTGTAACATAGGGATGGTCCCTTTAATATTCTTGTATTGAGTTCTTGTCTTAACAATTCATTTTAAGTGACAATAAAGGAAGATAAAGGTCATGGAGAAGTGGGTTCTGAGTACAACTCACTGTGCAAATGACAAGTTGCAATTAAGGGTGAAAATAAGAGACCAAACTGTTGAAATTATTATTAGGACGGGAAAAAACCAAACAGGATGTATCAAAAGATTGAAACTACAGTCTGCATACAAAATACAGCAAGTCTGTGTTTGATTAGGTGTGTTTGTGTGCTCTGCATGCCCTGTGTAGGAGAATAACACTAATCTTGGCAATGCTGCAAGAACATTGAGAGTTTACAGTTATGTCACAGGAAATGAGGAAATGGGATTTATTTCTTAGGTTAGTTGGTTCTCTCTAGCAGGAAATTGAGAGCAGTACCAAACTGCTGAAATCCAAATGCAAGTTTTTGGCTAGACAACCATCCCACTTATTCTGTGCTTTTCTTATCCCATTAAGACATAGCTGTGGTTTGTAAAGAATCTCTTATGGCCTGGGTAGAGAGACATTTAGCATTCATAGCGAAGTCATTTCTGGAAGTTAAGAATAGCAGTGTGTTATAAGCAGAACCTAGTTCACCAACTCTGGGTCTGTACATTTTGGAAAGCAAAGAGGAGATGATACTGGTTCCCAGCAGGTGCTTGCTGTCACCCATACCAGTTTCTCTGCAGCTGGAGTTGCAGAAAGGGAGGCAGAAAATCAAAGTCACACCAAGTGAATGGCAAAGGAGAATTCCTGCACTGCCTTTGTGTGCCAGAGAGTGTATACTGTGTGAGTACAAACTAGAGGTTTTCAAATTATCACTTTTGCAGATGAGAGTTGGTTTAAAATGACTAAAATTGCTCTGCTAGGGTTGTACTGTAGCACTGAAGTAGCAGCCAGAGGTAATGCAGTTTGTAATCTGTATGGGAGACCAGGAAAGGTTGATTTGCTGACAGATGGGGTGGTGTAGGACGGGACTAACACGGGATGAAGTCAGGAGGTGAAGACCCACCCAGCATGTGATGACAGGTGTTACAAATGTGAGAGTTGGCAAGCCTTAATCTTCATAATTCATAAATTAATTTTCCATTTGATGGTGTGTTGCAGTTAGAATTCCACATGAATACTTCACTTGGACATCTCTGAAAGTATCAGGGAAATGAAAAGAGACTAAAACTATTTGCAGCAGTAGCCATGGCTTGTGCAGGCACATATCAGCTGTGAGTTGTGAGGCCCTAACAATGAGACCACATTGGCAGCTGTGTTTAATGAGCCTGTTAGCAGCAAAATGACTAATCTAAGTTGCCTTGTAAATCTCTGATCTCCATATGCTCATAGTATGTTCCTTAAATTAAAAATACTGACTGAGTCCCATCTCTCTGCATAGATGGTCCTAGTAACAGTGCACCATGACTGCAGCTTTGAGCTCAGAGACAACCTGTGATCCAGGTCATTGCTTCTCTGAAGGATTTCTTTACACCAACAAATGCCATGAATGTTCAGAAGTGCCGTTCACATGCCTGCTAATCAATCATGGGCAGTGCCGCAAAATTACTTTAAAAGAATGTGCTTGGTTTTAAGATAATGTCTTTGCAAGCAGCAACCTTGGAAGGTGACAACTGTTAGCGCAGAAATCCAGTTCTGCCTCGCTGACGTGATTTTGCTTGCCTTTTTTATCCATGAGGAGCCTAAACAGAAAGGTTTCAATGTAAAATGCACCCAACCTAGTTTAAGATGAATCAGATCTAACCCAGGGTATGTGCGTGGACATGTTCCAAATCCAAGTGAAAATATGGTTTGAAGCAAGGGGTTGGTGGAAAAGGCCCTAAAGCATGCAGTTTTTCATTTTCAGTTTGTCATTAGAACTGTTACAGAGAAGGGATTAACAAATCAATGCAGGCTAAAATGAGAGAAAATCAATAAGAAACTGTAGTGAACTGGAACAAAGCTAACAATTTACAGTGTTCTCTGCAAAGAAATCTCATCCATACCTCCTTTTATGGGTGGGAAAATAGTGCCAAAATGATGATTTCAGGTTAGAGTAATTGTTTTTTACCTGGCTGACCCCAGAACTTTAGGTCAAGAAACTTCTGGTGTGAATGCTACTTATCTTTCCTATCTCAGTTGTGTTGATGAATTTTGTTGGCAGGTTCTGTAACAGTGGAATCTTAGGGAAAAATAGTCAAGGAGAAATATATCATTTAAGTTACCCTCATAGGAATTTGATGGAACACTCTCTTTAATAGTTTACTTCTTTGTATTAGTAGAAGTGACTTGGTTAGTTGTTCATTATTTTTCTGTCTCCTTTTCTTAAGAGAAGTGTTACCCCTTAATAGGTAGAATGCATTATGTAGGTAGAGAAAATTCTGGACTACTGGGTAGTGTGCTACAGGTGAATGAGATTGGAGAGATCTTAGTGGTAGGTGAATGTGATGGGAGAAATCCTAGTGGTGCCAACTCTACCTTTTTATTGCATTGTAACATTGGTCCTTTCAAACTCATTTGTCACTGTGCAGCCATAAACTCACCGAGGCAGTGCCAGCACACAGACTGCTTCTCCCTGCTTTTAATTTAGGGATTCTGAATTTGTTTTGAACCTGGGTTATGCTTGCACTTTTACGCCAGTGATGGTGTTTGTTTTCGTTTGTCCGATGTTTCCAGCTTTCACTTATCAATGAGTCATTTAAGCTGTGGGCCCTGCCAGTCTTTCTGGCCTTTGGGCTATGTTGTAACTTATTGTAGAGTTACTGTTTAATGGAAGATTCAGATAAGAGACACTTGTGTTTCTGCTGTGACGGTGAAGTTGTTGCTGTGCCATGGCACACAAGTTTCCAAGGCTGCTTTACTGGGTTGCCTGCTAAGTGACAGATGCCTGTGTGTGTCCTCCCACCTGGTGGCTCATCTCCTTTGCCTGTTGGCTGACTTCCTCCAATTAAAGCTGAAGTTGTCAAAAGCAGAAGCTACTTCTGAACTCTGTCTGTGTTTTTCACGTGGTCTAGTATAGCCCGTGCCTTTCCCCCGCAATCCACCAACAGAACTTGTTTGTGAAGGGAGGAGGGGGAAGGGAAAGAAAAAGTAAAAGTGATGTATCTAATCCTGTGAGAGCAAAAGTGCTAAACTGTCTGCTGTTTTAAAACCTGCCTAAGGGTTTATTTTTAGTCTTCTGGCAGTTGATTGCTGAGGTCTCTATAAATTCAGTGCATTTTGCCAGCAGAGATTGCCAGATGCCAGCAAAGATTTCAAAAAGCTATGCTCTCGTTGATGCCTTGCAGTTTTTTTATCTCAGAGAAAGCAAATAAAAACCTTTTAAAGAAAGTTTTGTATTTCATTGTGAGAAAAAAATTCGATAGTTCCTTAGAGGCATGATTTCAAAAACACCACCTTCTGTACTTTGCAGTTTTAGCTCCTGTTTTCCTCATTCTTCCTTCCCCAAGTGTAAAGCTAATGTAAACAATCCCTCAATCCCTTCCTTGGTAACAAGTACATCAGGATGCAGTAAGGAGCTCTTAGGAATTGTTCTTTTTCCAGAAAATTGTTTGGCGTAATGTTGTGCTCTTAAGTGTTAAATTAAGAAATATTAAATAGCCAGATTTCTTAATGGTAATTGCTTAGGTGGAAATCCCTTCTGTCCAGCTTTATTTGATTTGCCAAAGTTTCCCTGCAGCCTCCACTGTTAGTTGATTTTGAAAGTGTGAACCTATTCAAAGCCTTAGAAATCTGAGACATTGGTTTATTTCTAAAGCAAGAAAAATAAAAATTAAAAAATGAAAAGAAAAAGCCAGGCTCTGCTGGACCTCACAAGGGATTACTGGGGGGAAGGGATGAAAGCCATTTAACAATATCTAACAGATCTCGTCCACTTTAATACAGTTGATGATATTATGGTGTCTGACATTTGATTAATTGCTATGACAAGGTACATTGCAGGTGTATATAACTATGCAATTCTTTTATTGCTTTTGTATGTGCCGAAATGTTGTACTTTGTGTTTGTAAGTTCTTTGTTCTCCATACAAATGCAATCATAGGATAAGACTTTTACTTCTTGATTCTTACTCCCTTCTCATGCCTTCTCTGTTTGGGTCCCTATTTTGATTTCTCATGGTTTTGTGGTGTGAGGTTTTGTTTTGTTTTGTTTTTTTCATGTCTGGATGGAGGAAAAACCTTTTTTGTCAGTACTTTTGGTAAAGGGTTTATGACTTAAACACACAAAAATAAACTCCGGAAATAGAAAACAGTGAATTGATTTTTGTTTCCTTTGACTTCTTGATCTGCTACTGCTCCCTTTTTAGTATTTAACCACTAAAAAGAAAAGATAAAGGCATCCTGATTTTTCTAAAGGTGCCTTTCTTGCTGTGGTAATGCAGTTAAAATGAGAAAGGGGCACCCACTTTTGGAGTAAATAGCTCTGTATAAAATTTAGACAACAATTGGTTTACAATTATTAAAAAAAACAACTTTGTGACTTTTGGAAGGACAGTTACAAGATTTTTTTCAGAACTTTGTGAGAAAATAAGGACAGGAAGGGAGATAGAAAGTATTAAAAGGTTTTTAATTATGTGGATATTTAAAATTCTTGGCTTAAATGTATTTCTTCCTTACCACGAAAACCATGTAGGGAGATGGCTCTTCTCCAGTGTGTGTCACTGAAGTCTTCCCAGTTTGCGCAGTGGATTAGGTCACAGAATCACAGAATATGCCAACTTGGAAGGTACCCACAAGGATTATCAAATCCAACTCCTAGCCCTGCACAGGATTCTCCCCAGGAGTCACACCACGTGCCTGAGAGTATCATCCAAATGCTTCTTGGACTGTTAGGCTTGGTGCTGTGACCACTTCCCTGGGAAGCCTGTTCCAGTGCCCAGCCACCCTCTGGGTGAAAAACCATTTTCCTAATATCCAACCTAAACCTTCCCTGACACAACTTCAGGCCATTCCCTCAGGTCCTGTCGCTGGTCACCACAGAGAAAAGATCAGCGTCTGCCACTCCTCTTACTCTCATGAGAAACCTGTAAACTGTGATGAGGTCTCCCCTCAGTCTCCTCTGTTCCAGGCTGAACAGACCAAGTGACTCCTCATACGGCTTCCCCTCAAGGCTCTTCACCATCTTTGCTGCGCTCCTTTGGAAGCTCTCTAGGCTGCTGTGATACCATGTGAGCTGAAATTTTTCACCTGGCTGCATACAAGCCTCCTGAAACTCAAGCAATGTTTGTGGCATAGTGGCAGCTTTTAAGTCCTGCCATTAGCCTTAGCATTAGCCTTAAGTCCTGCCATTAGCCTTTTGGGCTCAGCTGTTGTAGCTGTGGTGTTAAGTTCAACGCCTCAGAGTGGTAAGCAATGCTCTGTAATGCTTTCGTGTTATCAGAGCACCTTGAAAACTCACTGGATGAGAAATACAAGTGTAATGAATGTGTTGTTTTCTGGAGAACAGAGATATCATCTTGATTCTTTGTCTGTGGTTGTTATATATTAAAGCTCTGAAAAATCGTCTTAAAGGTCTGGTCCAATTTGCAGTTTAGCATACAGTCATAGCCAGTGAAGGTGCTGTGGGGCCTGCGCAAAGGTAGAAGTGGTGGTGGTGTTCCTGAATTGAAGTGTGGAGAGTATTCCAGGAACTTCCCATGTTGGCTGCTGGCAGCTTGGTCATTTCATCCATGATGTCATTGGTTGCTCTTATACCGCCTTGCTTAATACAGCGTACAAGTATCTATAAGGGATTCTGCTGTAGATTTGTAAAGCAAATCTCTTTCTCAACATCTTGGCAAAAGGCAATCTTTTCACTTTTAGTGATCTGTCTTGAGCACTTGTATGAGGAACTGATTCAAGTCCGAAGCCTCTACTTGATCCTACCCTTTGTTTCATCTTCTTGAGTGGATTGTCAGAGAAGGAGAAAAACAATTTATTAAAACAATTGTTATCAGTGTTGGAAATATGGATATTTGAGAGCGTAAGTTTTATTACTAGTGATCTTATCTTGAGCTAGTAGGTGTCAGCTTGTGTTTTGAAAATTTAAATTTGCCATGTTTGAAAGGATTACTTTGAAACTGTATGCCAGTTTCTTTAGAACACAGAGATTGATTTTTTTGCTTCACAATGAGTCTAATGTTTTCACTGGGAATGCAAGTCACAGGTTGTGGTGGGAGGGGATGTTGTCAGTCTTCAGAAAACAAAAATTCATAATCTTCTCTTTTGCTGATTCATGGCAGCTGTTGTGATTTGATTCTTAATTCTCTTTTGAAAAGAATACAAAATATTATTTCATGGTTACTATATGTAGTAACCTTAAATAAATGAGAAAATGGAAATCTTTGGCAGTCACTTCTTAAGTTTTACTGCACATTTCTATGACTAATTCCTCTTTGATACTGCTGATTCTACTCAGTATTTGTATCTGGGACCTCTGTCACACAGAGATGAGGCTAAGAAAAGTGTAGAGACTTGTAGGAGTGCATTTACATGGTCCAGCTTTCTCTGGAATTCTTTTTGTTCGCTTTACATGATAGACCTAAATCTCCTAAACAAAACATAATATTGAGATTTGCAACTTCAGAGAATGAGAAAATGCTTGGAACAGAGTAATAGAAGGCTCTCTTGGTTCAGCAGTTTGCATTAAGTCTTATAGGATTAATTTGCTGTCTCTGGTTTTCCTTGCCACAGCAAGTTTGAAATGCAGACTGCTTGGAAGGCATGAAAATCAAAATGCTCATGTCTTTTTATTTAGAAAGATTAAGATGGTATTTATGAATTATGGTGATGGCATTTAATAATCTTAAGATACGAATGTTTTAACTTGATGACAGGCTGTTCAGAAATATGAAATATGATTTGATGTGGTTTTAATGTCTTTCATGTTTGAGAGATAATGTGCCCAATCCCTGTCTTTTCAACAAATGAGGAGAAAGTAGTATCCTGTTTTGCTTTTCTGCATGGTACGTGGAGACATCTACAGTGTCTTGTGGCCCAGTAAGTTAGGAGTGCATTGACAGTATTCAGGGTCTTCAGGGATGACTCGTTTTCTGTGTGAGGCCTCTGTTTGCAGTCAGACTAGCAGAAAGCCAGTGAGAAAAGAGCATTTATTCACTTATGTGGAGTTCGTGCTCAGCATGCCATGCCAGAGAGAATTCTAATAATATCATTTTATCTGAGGACTTCAAATTTAGTAATTCTAAGTATGTGAGGGACTACTGCTGAAATTAAATATATAATCCAGGTTGCTCTTTTAGCCTATTTTTTTGGCCTGTACTCTCCTCCTTATGCTTTATTTACTGGCAACTTCTGTTAGATAACCTGTGTTACTTCAGGGATTTCGGATTATACTGCTGTTGATTATCTTTTTGGCAACAGGTGACATGTTCAGAAACATCTCTTCCCATTCAGTGAGTCTGCATGTGCTTTCTCATTGAGTCCCCTGTGGCTGAAAGAGAAACATTTTGCTTTCTCTTCTTTTGTAATTACAGGGCTAAGCGCTCTATTTTTGTAGTTTGAGGAATCAGGAACAAAATCCAAAATGCTTTTATTCATGTTAGATAAATGTGATTAATTGAGATGCCCTTGTATTGTATGCTTATACATTTAGTGAGAGAAATCCTTAATATGCCGAATAGAACTCATACTTGGATTCCATTTAACTTTCTTATTTTCTCTTGTATTCAATGCTGTATGTTGGCTGATATTCAGGGAGAAAAGGAATCAAAAATATTAAAACATTTGGAATGATGATGCTAAATTAGTTTTATGTTTGAGCTAGCAAGAATGAATCTATGAATTCTAGTTTTGCTCTTCAATGGCAGTATTTTATTGTCATTTAATTAGTAATTTTTAATTAAATTCATGGTAAGATAGAGATGTCAGAAGGAGTAAAAATGCAAGTGTTGTGTTATTACATATCGTTTACATATACCTAGTTATAATTGGAGGATATTACTTTGATTTTAGAGAACTGGTATTAGCCCATGGTTTTTACATTTTTCCAAGTTGCACCTCCCAACAGTTGAGGTATTACTGCTTGCACTTCTAATTTATTTAACAAAGATCTCTCATGCAGGACCATAATCATTACGCATGCCTTAGCTTAAGCTTCCTCCAGAGGTATTTTGCTGCTGTGTTTTTTCCTCTGTTTCTTTTTCTTGCTCTCTTGCCCAAGAGAGTTGTTGTTGTGTAGACCTACTGAGAGCCATCTGGTGTGCCTGCTGGGAAGCCAGAGCTGCACACCTAAACAAGCCTGTCACACTGCTCACATTTGTCACAGTGCTGGACCTGCACCTGTGAGAGATGGCCTGCAGAGACAGCTTTTTTACCTCTTTTTCTAATGCATGTTTGGCCATAAACTTCTGGATTACCTCAGTGCATTATTTCGTAGAGGAGACTTTCTCCAAAGTTTAGGCAGCTGTAAGCAGGTGTCCTTGACATTTGAAAGTCTTCAAGGTCTCCAGTGAAAGTCTTCAAGGTCTCTCTTTTGGTCATTCAGGCCTGCCAGTCACTATTTTAAGGGCACTTTTTATCTGTATACTATACATCCTTCTGCTTTTGGAAAGTAGGAACTTCTATATTGTAGAAACCTGAAGATATGGTTACTTACTCATCCTTTTTTTCAGCTAATGGCAGTACCTCGAGGTGAGACGCAGTAGCACTTTGTATCCCTTGGATCAGAGTCAAACTTTCAGCTGAGTTTTACAGCTGACCTGCATGATCTTTAAATAATCTTATTCTTCCTCTGGCAATGTAAATTCCCTCCATTCTCCCCTTGGCAGATTCTGCCACCAGAGTTGCTGAAATGAATAAAAGACTTAGTGGTCAATAGTTGCATTCTGCACCTCTTAAAGCATAAGAAGTGGTACATGTAGAAAAATCCCCAAATGTTTCTCTCCTATCTTTCTGTCTTTGTGAGAAGCTTCAAACCTGCCACTACTAGATGGGGGTGTGTGAAGACTTGAAGACCAGCACAATGCCAATCATAACAGGGCAAACCGCATCATCCTGGGAACGGAGAAGGAATGCACCAGTGGTTTTAAATGACTACAAAATCATTTAGTTAGCAGAGTGTGCAGCAAGCCCAACTGCCTCTAGAAGTTGCAAAGTACTGTTCGTACTGCGGCTCTGCTCATTGCCATGCTGAAAACAGAAAGCATTATGTACCTGCCTTCTGCTCTGACTCATGTCCCGGTGGGCAGGGTTCTCAAACAACCTTTGCAGCTGAGCTGGCTTGGAACAGCGGCATAGTTCATAGCTTATCTTAAGAAAACAGCTGCAAAAGAATGAGGGGTAAAACCCACATGGTTAAATAGAGTGCCTAGGCCTTTGGTGGACAGAGGAGAATAAAAGGCAGGAGTGAAAACCAGAAAACATTCCTATGTATAGTATAGCTCGGCATAGTAAACGTCCTATATAGAATGCATTAATATTTGTTTGCAGACAACACAGCTCTCTTGTGCTCTTGACAGGAGACCTGAAATGCGTCAGGAGTTTCTGGTTCAAGTCCAGTGTTGATGTAGAGAGGTGCAGTCAAGTCAGTGGAGCTCTGCAGTATCCAGGGAGTTGTCCACCATGTGATAAAACCATAAGGCTGCTTAGTTTCTGGTGGCTGCCATAAAAACTAATGATCTAAAAGGTATATCTGTGATTCATTTAAGGTAGTGATGACAGTGATCATGTGTGAGAAGCTAAGCGTGTTACGCTTTTCTTGAAAGTCTAATGGTAATTGTGGTGGATTTTAAAAAAAACTGAAAGCTTGTTTTTAAAAAAATCCTGAAAACGTGAAACTTTGAGTTTTAATAAGTAACAAGATTGCAGCCTCATGTTGTCTATTAAAAAAAATCTTGTTTTTAATCTAGCTTCACAATACTCTTGTAGCTTCAACTGGGTTTCTGAAATGTTTTTGGATAACAGTATTTTGGTTGTCATTTGACAAACATTTGGTTTTACATTCAGCTATGCAGAGAATGCTTAATTAGGCCTATTGATTTGAGAAGTCAGGTAAAGCTGGAGATGATTAAGTGTAACAGATTTTAGCTCCATGGAAATGTTTTTAAGAAATTAAACATTTTTTTATGAACAAGAATAAGCAGACTGAGTTTGTCTCTTAGGGAGACAAGTAAATGAATTGGCTAATAATGTAGTCAGTGAAATGGTGAGAAAAGTAAATGTTTGTTGTCAAGTCTTTTTTTTAAGTGTAATTGAAGAGCACTGAAAAGTGAAGACAGTTTCAAAATGTGCTGCTGTATGGCTGTGCCTGTCTTGTAGCAGCTTACAGTTCATGTGGCATGCTGTAGGTTTTTAGTGGCTGCTCAGGCTGACTTGAAATTTTTGTATTGGATTTGAGAAATCTTCTGGAATTGGGCCAGAGAGTTATGAGTTCCAGTAAATGACTAAAAGTGAAATTGTGTCTAAATGACTCTTTCACTGATATCTAAGCCATTGGAATATGTGTTATCACAGTGGCTGAAAAATCACTTAATTATTTCAGAGAGCTTTATTTTAGTTAATGTAACCCTCTTCTTCGTTCTAATACTGATTTAGTTTCTGATCTATTGGATTCAGTAAGTATTTGAATTTTGAATTTTCCATGACCTATGTCATGTTAATGTGTCTTTAATGCTTGGAAACCATAATTTATTCTTGTGAAGGTTTGCAAAGTAATAGCACATAGCTCCTTAGAGAAGAGCGAACTTTAACAGCAATATTGTGAACCTAACCGAGTATATTTTAACACTGCTGTAGCTGCTGTGTATGAAGGCAGCATAGCGTTTTCTGTTCTAGCTTTCTGTTTGGTTGCTGAAATTTATTAGTCACTTGCCACTCGGGAGAGAAACCCATGTGTTTGTCCTCTGTTCTCAATTTGCTTTATTTTGAAACAGTGACTAAAACCAACCCATTCATGCTAAATTGTGGGAGAATTTTTCAGCCCTTGAGTGTAGTATTGATGATGCTAGAGATGTTAAATGGGTTGTTCTGAGTAAATACTTGCAGAAGGGAACTTCAGGAAGATCAGAGTTCGAAAATGCACTCATGTGAAGTGATTACAGTTTTTTTGAAAATCACATGTTTAAGACCTGAAAGTTTGGGTTTATTGTTGAGGAGGTAACTGTCTCTATACCTTGTTTACTGTTAACTGAAATTTGTAGATTAAAATCTTTTGGTTAAAATCTTAGTAGGCTTATTCAGCATGGAGAAGAGAAAGTTTCAATGGCACATAGTAGCAGCCTGCCAGTACCTACAGGGAGGCTCATCGAGAAGATGAAGTTGGACTAGCAAAGGACAGAAATAAAACTGCGAGGTTTGGACTTTATGTAAGGAAAACCTTTTTCACCATGAGGACAATCAAGCAGTTGAACAGGCTGCCTGAGGAAGTTGTACCATTTGAGCCTTACGCAGTGGAGAAAGACTCATCTGGATCAAGCCCACACAATGTGGTCAGATCTCATGACTGATTTGGCTGGGAGCAGGAGATTGGATAGGAACTTTCTGAGGTCCTTTTGAACCTGAATAATCCTGTGATCCTAAGATCTTGTTTTTCTCCTCAAAACTGTTTCCACACGTTTGAAATTCAGAATTATGAAGCTTTAGTCCAGTGCTGTAATAATAAGTTGTCAGAGGGATGAGTTTTTTCAGGTTATTTGTTAAAATGTACTGGGAAAACTCAAATCAAGTTCAGTTTACAGGAGTGATGCTTCTTACCCGGTACAACCAATGAGAGAGAAGGAAATTAAAGAAATCATGCTGTTTTTTCCTGTCAGCTATAATACACACTTTGGGTGCAGCAAAATGTACAGAATCATTATGCAAGCAGTACAAAGCTCTCAATGTGCCCCTCTGGATAAAATAAGGTGCTTGTATTACTCTGATAGGGTAGAAGCTGGCATCTTCTTTCCAGCACTGGCCTGGGGAAAGGAAGACTGTAACTGAAATAGCAGCTTGGAAAAAACTGCTTCATGGTTCAGTAGTTCTTTGTTGTTATTTTGTTTTAGCCCAGAAGCACTAAAATTAGCTGTCCTCTCCTCTTTGTTCTTATTTTCCTTGCACTCCAAACTTTGCAAAGTAGAAAATGTGTTGAGAAGCTGCTCTGCACTTTAGCTATCAATACACTGAAAATCAGAGCCCTTGATCTGGAGGCTTAAAATGAGGACTTTGATTTTCAGGGTTTCTCTTTTGCAGTTTGTCTAGTTACGTGCTATTTTCTAGCATAAATTGCTGTTTGGTCATATGAAATTAAATTGTATTGGTTTACGCTGATGGTTAAATTTATAAGAATAAGTTTAATTCTATGCCCTTCTCAATGTCCTCTGTTTTCTTTTGAGAAGTAATGGACGCACCGTCTGTGTGACAGATAGGCTATTGAAATTAGTCTCTGCTCTTCAGAAAATTAAAAAACCCGATGTCTGCAATGTTGTGTTCTTCTACAAGGGTAAACAGAAAAGGAGACAGAGTTGTTTAGAGGTGACACAGCTGTGACTTTGTCATCATTAAAGTGCTTCTTGGAGAAGACTGTCCTGATTCATGAGAATCTTTTTTATTTAAGTGTTTCTTCTGAGTTGCAGTATTAGTCATCTAGAATCATGTATGCTGTCTGCAGTTCTTTTTAAGGATCTTTGCTTGTCTGAAGAATTTACCTTTATTTTTATTCTTCCTCAGAGTGGTACGTGAACCTTTAAACACAAAGCCAACTTTTTCACCTCAATTACTCTTGAGATGTTAAGTCAGCTTGTTCCACAAATAACTGTGCTAGAAATAAGGCTTTTGTTTTTCATTTATGTATTTTCTACACACGCCTGGACTTTCTACTTTGGGTTTGAATTAAAGGCCTCACAATCAGTTTTGTGGAAAAACAGCATAGAGTCCAAGATTTTGAAATCTGCAAGACAGCTACCAGGAACCTTTTCAATTCTTTGCAAGAGCAGCAATGCTGCTGCTCTTATAAACCATGTTGCTTGTGGGTCTGGTTTTGGCATGAGGAAATCACTGGGGTTTGAAGGCCTGCATGTTTACAAATCACCTAAAGCATTAGTCTTTTGCTACAAGCTGCCTTGGCTTTTCAAGGCTTAATGCATGGTGTATAGCAGATATTTACTTCCTCTGAGTTTCCACCTGCAGAAGAGGATGAGGAATGGAAGAGCACTTCATAGTTTTTCATGACACTTCTGTGTCATGAGAACACAAATGTGTTTTTGGTAGGTAGAATGGGTGGGATGAGTAGAAAAAGGGTCTACTGTGTGTGTAGAGCAAGTAGCAAAGTATTGAGGTGCAGTCCAAGCCTTATCAATTTAGTTCAAGGTACTGAAAGGGTGCCATGGTAGGACTGAGATTTTTTGAAGTACTTGAAAAAGTTTGAGGTGGTTAAAAGGCAAAGGCAGTGTGAAAGGGCTGTTATGAATGCAGCTTGCCATTGAACCTATGAATAATTCCCCATGATACCTATGAGTTTGAGTTTCTGTATAACAGCAATGCACAAGTTCAGGGTAAGTGGTAAAGTGCGAAATAGTGTCTTTTTATACATAAAATCTAGTACTACAGAGGATGTCTCTTGCAGGTTTGCAAACTTCTGAAAATTCTCTGTGGTCCTTGAAGCTCCAGAGGATTAATGCAGTTAGTGGTATCATTGTGTGTGGAAGAATGTGGGATGGCCAAAGAGGAAACATTAAAAATAAGTTAAACTTTTTTTTATATGTTAAAAATACATTAGAAATTGCACTAGTTACTTGAAAGTGCTAAATGCAGTGATTGTTCATGTAGAGAAGACAAGTCATGGTGGCTCCCAACATGACCTGATTTCACATTGAGTTCAAAGTGTGCATATCGCTAATATTTAATGAACTTTGCAGAGACTTTACACATACTGAAGATATATCAATATATTTGGCAGGATTTATAAACTTTTGTGGTGCTGACAAAACAGTCATTCTTTGCTGTTTCAAGGTGAAGTCCAAAAATAAGCACCTCAATTTATGATAAATAGCCTGTGCATTAGATGTTGTCAAGGGCTCTTGAGTTAAACATGCTTGAAATTTTTAGATTGGGCTGGTATTGAGAGATGTGCCAAAACAGAGCTGGAAAATTTTGACAGTGGTACTGCATTTTTTTTCATTCTTTCAGGCACAGAAGGGAACAGACCTGTGTTTTATCCTCCCAGCCCTGCTTTGAACCTACTGCCTGATAAGTGTAGACATCGAAAAGGGGAAAAAAAAAAACCTGTTGAAAGAAGAGTTTTGTATCCTGTCCTTCTAAATGCTTGCATGTCTGAGTTCATTTTCCTCATGTTGGAACAGTGGTAGTGCAGCTCTGTAGGAACATGCTGTGGCTGTGAGCCTCTCTGGCAGCTGGCTTTCATGCCTGCGACTTGGCTCGTTTAATTCTACACAAACAATCCTGCTGAAAATGATCTGGGCACAGGGGTGTAGGCATTTTTGTTGCTACTGTTCCAGAAAAAGAGCCACAAGCTGGGAAAAGGAAAAAATTTCCAGTGACAGATTTATTAGATGCTATAGCTCTAAAAAAACCCCACAACTTATCCAGAGGAATGCCTTTAGAAATCTGCAGAACTTTTCTGCTGAGTTGCAGGTTAAGTATCTGTTTTTGTCAGGGATTACTGGATGGCAAGCTTTTACTCTTACAGTTTGATTGTCAGTGAGTCCTGCTCTCCATTGTATATGGCTGACAGGATAGTAAAATTAGACAATGTTTCACCCCTCTCTCCTCAATCAGAAACTGAGAAATGAAACTGAAACAGAGCTCTAAGAATAAGGCACATTCACTTCTTGATGAGTGATTTTACCCCCGAAGTCAGCTTTCAGAATTCTGACCCCCCTGATCAGGGACAGCTCTGTTGTGTTGCACAAATATGCTAAGAGTCTGTTCCTGGAGGGCAGCAAATTTGTTCTGTTGTAGGAAGGCAGGTTTATAGCACTGCAGTTCTGAAACCAGAAGTGTGATGTAAGTCTGGGAAACAATTAGAAGGCAGAGCATCAAGTTCTTCCTGAAAAGTTTTAAACTCATCCACTGGGTGAACTAAAAAGGCATATTTGAATAGGCAGCTTTTGCTTTTGAAAAACTAATATGGATATCAAGTAATTTTGTGGTTTGTAGTTGCATCACTTGTCAAGTGGTATTGGTTATACAAGTAACATTCTAGTGATATGCTGTCCCTAGAAGACAAAAAATTGGAGTTTAAGGTGTGTGTGAGCTTTCCTGTCTCACTGCCAATTTTCCTCACTTCCTAAAAGAGAGGATGACTCGGTAGCCTACAAAAGCCCTATTAGGTGATTGGACTTTTGAGCTATGTTCTTCTAAAGATACTATCACGTGTCCTCTGAAGTTTGAAACTAGTGCACACTGCTCAGGCAGTAGCTGAATTGTCTGGATGGTGTCCTCAGCTGTGCTGCAGTCCCCTTGGAATTGTCTGAGAGAGCTGGAGCAGTTCAGAGCAGCCCAGTAGCCCTGGGTCTGACTGCAGGCTGGAGGGGACTGGTCGTGCCAGCACTGGCTTCTGGGAGACTCCTGACAGCCCCAGGGTCTGGGGTACAGAGGACAGTACTGCCACCGGGAAAACTCCTGACATGCAAAGCTCAGACTGCTCTGTGTGCAAAGCTCTGCATGCACTGTGACCCTGGGAAAAGGATGGGGAGAAGTGGCACCAGTTTGAGCTAGCTGGACCTGAACCAGGGCTCTTCAAAGCTCCAGTATGGAGCTGCATCAACACAGTGCAAGTTTCCAGGCAGAGTTTGGTTGGGGTCTCATTTCAGTGTGTGCTCAGGGGAGTGTGGGTCAGTCTTCTCCTCTCTGTGCACTGTGACTGTGTCTAGCACCCAAACTAGTTGGTTTAACGACAGCCTGGTTCTTGTGCACTATGCAGCTGCCCCTGTGACTGCACTGCAGATATTTGCAGAGCTATGTTCTGGGGTTTGGCCTCTGCATCCAGGATTTGGGGGGTGCAGAAGTTGAATAAAGTTGTGCTTGGGCTGCAGTTTTTGCTCTGCACCTCTGAGAAAGCCAAAATAAAATCTCTTCTCCTCATATCCACAAAAAAAGCTACAGAGAACCAAAACTGGATGAGAAATAGAACAACCTAATGCATTCTGAGAAAGCAGATATTAAGACAACTGTTAGAAATAGTGGTTTATGTCTCTAAACTATTTATAGTGTAGTCATGATGTCTCCAAAGAGAGCAATACTATATCACCAACATTTGATAGCGGTGCTCTGAATAGAGAACAGAATGCAAGACAGTACAGATGGCTGACAGACTGCAGCAAATTCCAGCTAATGAAGAAATGCAGTATGTTTGTTTACATGCAAGTTGAAACAGTTGGCTGTTAAAATTGGTTTTAAATCCAGCTCTGAGCTGTGTAAACATAGATCACCCTTATGCAGCTAATAATAAAATACATGTTTGCATTTAAAAAAAAAAGCTTTCCTTTCAATAGTGTTGCTGCAGTTTGATAACTTGGCTGTTCTGTATTCAGTGATCTTCAGTTCTTGTGCAAATTAATACTGCAAGAGACAAAACCAGTTTACTGAGTGAATTTGTGTTTAGTCTCAAATTGTGAATCTGTATCCATGAGGTGTAGGTTTTACGATAAAATTCGGGTAAATTTTGCAATGCCCTGGACATATAATTCAAACAGAGGGAAGAGACCCAGACATTCTGCTGAACTGCTTCATCCAGTGGGTCAGGTTATAATTTTGCTAAGGGTTCACACTGTGAATCCTGGGGGTTGGGGGTGGCTGATTACTGAATTTTAACAGTGAATTTCTGATCATAGTAGTTTTTTTCTCTGCCTACTTTAAGAAATGGCATTTTTGACCCATCAAGTGTGTTGTTATTTGATATTAGCACAGTGATGCCATACAATAAGAATACTGCAATCTCTCATGTATCAGGGAGAGACAGAGACAGAGGGAATAAAATGAGGAATTATTAGTACATGCTTTTCTGTAATACATTTCCAAAGCACATGATTTGCTTGTCAGAGTATTTCTGAGAATAAGTTCCGTTTACTGGGGCAGCATTCATCTCCTTTGCTATTATTTTTCAGAAGTATTATCTGTATTATAGAGAGCTGTTAAAATTCTGGAGCATGTTTCAGGAAGATGTTTCAAATGTAACTTATTTGCTCTTGTTTTCCTTGCTGATGGGTGTTTAGGATGCATTTGCTGGTAAGCATTTTCTGACAATGAAAATGTAGTTTGCTCTTCAGCAGCAGGCACAGTCAGCTGTTCTGCAGTTGACATGGTGGGGTCGGTTCTGGAGCTGCTTGGTTGGTAGGGGGAAAGCAGTAAATAGGATGGGTCATTTTTTGTGTCCTTTACCATAACATTTAAAGCCTCACAATGCAGATGATGTGCTGCCTTATCAAAGCATTGTAAGACTGCAGAAGGTGAGATAAGTCACTTTGTTGTGTGTGGTTGGCTTTCAGAAGTATGTCTATGCTTGTCTGTGCAAGTGACAATCCTCACACATGGGCTGTATAGAGAGAGACCAAAAACTCCTCTGTGATGTAAACATACATACATGCATTTAATTTATGCTGATGAGGTGAGTTTTTCACTTCACAGATTGTAAGGTGATGGACAGTTGCTGATTCATGAAGAAAAACAACCCTCCTGCCAAGAACTGGAAATCTGCCATGATGCTAAATGATCTGAGATCCCACTCCCATGGGCATGTGAGGATTTGCAAATCAACCAGGAGTCAGCCTACTAAGCCCAGTAACATTGAAAGTAACCATCAAAACCAGTGTTTATTTTGTATTTTTTCTCGTACTCTGACTCCATACTCTGGGACCAAGAAGCAGTTTAATGATTGTATCTTGGATTATATCCCCTAAAGTGCTTTCTTGATTTGCCAGGTATTTATTACTTATGTAGTTTTCCGTGTAAACCAGAATCTGTTCTGCTTTTACAGCCAGAATTTTTTTAGCAGATGTTCAAGCAGTAAGAATTCAGATTAGAGCCTTGGATTCCTAGAGAGCGTTTGTTTGATTAAAAACAATAACAAATGCTTTGGAGAAGGAAATATATCACAGCAGGGCTCAATGGATGTTTGGATGCCAATATTGAGAATTTCCAAGTTCACATAGAAAAAGCAAACAAAAGTCTCTATCATCTCTTGAAAGGATTATAAGCTTTTATGGACCCAAAAAATGGAGTTTGTATGTTATTGTGTAACTGTCTAGTGAGGGTTTCTCTTACGTGCTTGTGAAACAGCTGTCACTGAAGTGGGCTGATCCAGTATAGTGATTCATTTGCTCTTCCTAAACTCCCAAGCCTCATTATGTATTCTCTACTTGAATTGAGTAGATGTGAGATTAGGGAAGCAACTTGCAAAGGTCTGGAGTTAGTTTTGTGGTCCATGGCTTGGTAAGCTAAAGCTGAATGAGATGTAAAATTTAGTCCTAAGGAAAAGCTGTCAAGAGCGTCTTTGCTCTGCCAGACTCTTTGCCCTGGAACTGCCCTGAGGGTGATTTTATCTTCCATAAATAACAAGGCAGCAAAATAATCTCCTAGTGGTGTTGTTGATCTCATCCATAGGTAGGAACAAAGAAGCTGTGTACCTCTAAATACCTTCTTTGTTTGGCAGGTGTCTGTGAGTTATGGTAGATCTGTCAGTAACAATTGTCCTAACTGTGTCCTTCCTGAAGCGTTTGAATTCTGTCTGCTTATCTTGGGTTTAAATGTGAAATACTTGGTGTGTGTGAAGAGCACATTATCCAGCCTAAGGCTGAGGATTCTAGTGTAAGACGTAGGGTGCTTGGTGGTGCTGTAGGTCACTGGTGGTTAGAAGGTAAAGTCTACAGTAGTTTTTTGATGTTGAGTTTCTTCTGTGTCTACAGAGCTGCTACTCTAAGGATGCTGCTTTATGTAAGCTGTGCTTCTTGCAGAGTTCCTTAGTCATAAAAATGCAAGTCTGGATTGCATCTTCTGTCTGAAGATGAGAGGTCTTCCTTGGGTCAAGATAATGAGTGATGAAATATAATTACCTTGTACACTATAATAATGACTCATATACTTATAGGTGCCTGTGGTATGAAATTTGGATGAATTGCACATTCTGATGGATGTTTAATTTTGTTTTCTCTTGCTGTTGGCTGGTATCACCCCACTTAATGGATAATCAGCCTTCTTGTTGCAGAGATTTTACATAAGCACTTTGGGGTCCATTTTTGGGAATCTGGAATTTATTCAGTAAATTAGTGTGATTATGGTAGTGCAAATGCAAAAAAACCCCACCCTAGTCAGTATGTGTGGCATCTGCCAAGCTACAAGAACTTTTTAGTAGTAGTTCTTGTTCCTCAGCAAAACTGGTCATATTGCACATGAATAAACTCCTGCAAACAATGCAGTTTATGATTGTTCCTAGTGTATGCTGAGACTGCTTTGTGAATAATTGTTCTTCATGTTCCCTCCCATACATAATATCCTTTATAAATGATCCACACCTGTAAGGCACTCATTGCCCAAGAGTATATGTTGCCATACTTAATTTTTTGCTGCTGCTTTTATTTATCATCAATGCTAGACATAACTTTGTGCTGTTATTAGTGTTTCAAATTCAGTGTTCCTACTCTTAAGTAATTTAAAATAATCTGGTGTAATGATTCTGAATAACTCTCAAAACTTGTTTTTAGTAAGAATCTAAGTTTTGTAAGTACAAAAGTATTCCACTCAATAGAAACAGTGTCTTGCCAAAGAGAGAGTTGAGAAGACCCTTACATATTTCATATATTAGTGACTTCTCTGTGCAAAATATTAGCAACGTGCTTCACGTGCATGTGGTGTGCCTGCATTGCATTCACTGCAGAACTCTACAGTTGACTTCAGTGCCCAGGAACAAAGTAAAGATTTGTAGAAGAGTAAAGTACTACCATATTAGTCTATGGGCTTGGCAATTGGATTTCTTAACTGAGGCCCATGTTATGGCCATTTCCCTATAAAGGAATTTACAGTATTTCCCTATAAAGGAAGGGAGATGCCTAGGTTTTTTTGCAAATAAATGGAACATGACTAAACTCTGATTTCTTGATCTCAGAGGTATTCACATGTTAAGACCCTAACTTTGGTGCCAGTCCTAGTTGTCTGGTATAATATATAGTCCTAGTCCTAGCTGTCTGGTATAATCATGAATGTTCCCAAACAAATTTTACCCTCACACATGTATGTGCGAGTAAAATCTGAAGTTAATTGCAAGTCCAGGTGAAATCTGAAGTTAATTGTGAGTGGCTGTGTTTGAAGGAGGACTTTGGTTCTAGTGCATGTAAGAAGATAATTTTAATAGCTGCAGTGAGATTAAGTTTATAGTTTCACTAGACATTAAGCTGTAGAGTCCTCTAGTTAAAAATAAATGACAGTAGAAGGAATTACTGCAGGTTTTAAGTGGCACAAGTTAGAAGATTGATTAGGTAATCCAGCTAGAAGGTACTAGCTCTAATAGCTTTTTCCTTTTGCAGCCCTTGAGTAGAAAGGATCTTTTGGATTTACTTTATGCCTAGCAGATTTAGTAGCTTTAAAATAAAAAGGCATCTTTTAAATCTCTTGAACACTTTTTTTGGTTGTTGTTGCGTTTGACGTAAGTTTATGAAAATGACTTCAGTTTAATTAGGCTTCGTTGATACAGTACTTTTCCACTGAATTTACTCGGAGCTTGTGAGTGTGTTGTAACGAACTGCACTGCAGGCTGCAGTATCTGATTGTCATGCCAGGAGCATCACTAGCGTAGAGCTAAATAGAGATTGGTGAGGAAAGTGGGTCAGGAAACAGGCCTACTGTACCTGCAGAGACTGCAGAGTGCAGCGGCAGCGGAGCAGAGTGTCCACAGCATGGCACTGTCTCACAAAACATAGTGGAGGAGACGGGCTGAGGAAGTGGTTAGGAGAGTGGGCATGTCTGGGAGCTAGTGATGCTGCTGCTTTTATTCTCCCTTCTCTCCCCTACTTGTTTTACTGGGTGGTCTTAGCACTGCCCATTCTATTTTAATTTCTTTGCACAAAAATGTCCATAAGAACATCCTGTCCTGTAAGACAGACTGCTAGAGACATGCTTGCTGTTTGGTGTGAGACAGTGCTGAATGTTGCTAAGGACTCTTTCCTACACTTTTTGGATGTAGGAGAGAAAAAGGCATGTACTATGCTGCTCCATAGACCTTGGTGTGGTTGTTTAAAAAGGCTTTTCTGAGTGTACCTTGCTTCACTTGCAAATCTTGCTGGAGGTGACATTCAAAATGAAATTATAGTGCAAACAGAAAAGGAGCAATAAAAACAGAAGCATCTCTAAGCAACCAGTGGGATATGCCAAAATCACCCGAGAAGTGGAAACTACATAGATTGAATGATAAACACAGAAGGAATCCCAGAAGAGCCACTATAAGAATTTTTGCTCAAGAGGAAATAGTGTAAGGAATCAAAAAAGATAATTTTGAAGTTCTTGTTTCCTCTGCTGTCTGCTTTTGTCACTGTGGAGTTTAATTACTGTGGATCAAAATAGTCCCTTTTATGAGTCTTTTGTTTTACTATATGGCTCATCTATGTCCTGGCCATAAGAGGAGGTCTAAGGCAGGAGGCATTAATTGCCTAAAAAACTTCATGTGTTTTTATCCTTAGACATAGTTGTTTTAATTATACTTCATTTATGTGTAAAGGAATGCCTTTCGTTTTGTTTTATTCAGAGACTTACTTGAGATTTGAGACCTAAGAGTAGGAAGGTAAGACAGATAGGTCATTCTCTGTTTTTCAATTGGGAAAGTTCCATACTAAAAGGGAACATTTTTCGGGAATCTTTTGGAGTATGAATCCATTATTAATCCAGAAAAAGGAAGAGGATTTGGTTCAAAGACCTTCAGACTTTAGGTGCTAAAGCCTACAAGGTTCTTATGTTCTCAGCTTCCACTGGTAAATGGTGTAAGTCCAAACACTTGTTGACTTACACAGAAGGGTTGCCATAGAATAAGATAAAATAAAAACTGGAGGAGAAAGAAGATAGCTTAATACTTGCTACCCTGTCTGTCTTAAGCTTTGGATCTCGGAGACGTGATGAGAGCAGGAGACAGGACACTTACAGCCATTCTGTGCTAATAAAAGCGGGGCAATGCAGAGGGCATGATTGTGAGTCTTCAATCTGCTTTCATTAATCTTGGCTTGAACTGTTATGCAGAACATAACATCCACCCTGGTACAGAATGGGCAGATGACTATTCTGCCAGTAACTCCTTCCCATTCTGACCCTAGGGAAATCAGTTGTGTGGAATGCTCAGACCACTGAAGAGTCTTCTGTTTTATTTTGTGATGCACATAGAATGATACTGAAAAAATGCCTTTGAAAACAAGGCTTTGGTTTGTAAGCAACTTGGATACTTGAAAAAACAGTCACCCTTAGTGTTGTGATTTCCAGACTGTGTAATAAATGAATGATAACATTAATAACATTTCAAAGACAGGAGAATAAATACCTCAGACTGAGACACCTTCAGTTGCTGTAGTGGCATAGACAGTTTAGGGAACCGAATACATTAAAATTCATGGATGCTAGCAGCATTAGTTTTATGTTTAAACCTGGGAGCAGTTTTACTGTGATTATTCAGCAGAGTAATCAAAACAAAAAAGAACTTTCTTCCCTACTATCGTTATTGCAGATAAATCCTGTGAATTTCCCAGTGCAGGCTAATGAAATGGGCAATGCTCTGTGTCACAGCTGCTTTTCAGAATCAGCTGCTCTGGGAATTCACTGAACGTCTCATGGTTCACGTTCTGCCCTGCCTTCACATATTGCATTAAATAGATTATCTAACCTATCCAATTCTGCATTTATATAGTGCTGTAAGCTGTTCCAGCTCACAAGCCTTGAAACAGTGAACATAAACACAGAGGGGTACGCAAATGCATGCTAACAGTAGCAATGACAGCATTCCCTGACTTTCACTGCAAAAGGAAATTACTTCAGCTCCTAAAAAGACAATTTACAGTGTGTACCATGGGCTGTGGACAAGATCACATAGTGCCTTATGTGCTATTTATGTCTAAATACCGAATAAATGTGTTGCTAAGCTATCAAGGCTTTTCTTCCTAGTTGCTGTTTTGTTTTTAATTGTGAATATGCAGTTAATGTGATAACCAAAGGAGAAGGTAAAACTGTGTGTGGTCTTTGCTCACTCTCTGGACTTGGACTGCTTGTACTGCCTTGTTCTAGGCCTGCAGTTGTTAAGTAGAGTTTCTCCTGAGCAGAATCACAGCATAGTTAAGGTTGGAAAGGATCACTAGAGATCTAGTCCAACCTCCCTGCTCAAGCAGGGTCCCCTAGAGCACATTAGTCAGGATTGTGTTCAAGCAGCTTTTGAATATCTCTAGAGAAGGAGACTTCACAATCTCTCTGCACAGTGAGTTCCAGCTCTCAGTCACTTGCACAGTAAAGAGGTTCTTCCTCATATTCAGGTAGAAGTTTCTGTGTACCAGTTTCTGCCTATTGCCCCTTGTCCTATTGCTTGGCACCAGCAGGAAGAGTGTGGCTCTGTCCTCCTGGCACCTTCCCTTCAAATGTTTATATACATTGATGAGGTTCCCTCTGTCATCTCTTCCTGAAGCTAGACAAGCGCTGCTCCCTCAGCCTTTTCTTGTGAGGTGCTCCAGTCCCCTCATCATCTCCACAGCCTTTCAGCTTTTGGACTCTGTCCAGGAGCTCCGTGTCTCTGTTGTACTGAGGAGCCCAGAACTGAACACAGCACTACAGGTGAGGCCTCAGCAGGGCTGAGCAGAGGGGCTGGATCACCTCCCTTGATCTGCTGGCAGTGCTCTTCCTAATGCACCCCAGGATACCATTGGGCTTCTTGGCCACAAGGTCATGCTGCTGGCTCATGGGCAGCTTGTCCAGTTCTACTGTGCCCATCTCTCCAACCTGTTGAGATCCCTCTGAAGGGCTGCACAGCACTCTGTGGTGTAACTCTTTTGGGTCAAACTCTTTTGAACAGAAGTTTTGTTTCAAAATAGGACTGTTATAATGAAAAGGCACCCAAACCTCATCACACTTGTGCGATGCATTGTGACAGTCTGGATAGGAATGAGCAGGTAGTAGCCCAAAGTTTTAAAGCTCTGGCTTAAATCATATTCCGCTGTTTTAGACACCTAAAGCAGCTGATTTTTAAAGATCCTGCTTGTCTTGCAATTTCCGCTTGCCATCATTTTTAGAAGTAGAGTATTTAAGTTCCTAGATATGTTATTTAACTGTGTTAAATTTTAATCAGATCTCATTTTAAAAAATTATAAAATCTTTGGCTCTCCCTCTGGAATGACTAAATCCTTTGACAACACTGCAGACAGACCTGTAGAGGGGTTCTTTAGAACTCTGCATCTTTTGAGGAAATGCAAGGATTTTTGTCGCTTTTTTCTTTTTCTTTTTTTTTTTTTTTTTTTTTAAATGAGTATTGGGTTCAAAGCCTCAGTTAACTTAAACCCATTTCCTAAGGGATAACTAGAACAATTAATATCTGGAAAATAATGAAATGGCAGCTCCTAGNTTTTTTTAAATGAGCCTCTTCAGGGCTTGCCATGGAGGTGAAGTGTGTTCATCCTATTCAGTGGTTCCTGTAAGGAGAGAGGCTGACCTATTCTTTGGCTTTCCTTTTGGCAAAAGGCTGTACTTCCTGAGCTGAAGCTGAGGCTGCATGACGTGCCTGTCACTGCATCAGGGTCTTCCGAGGCCCTGCCATCAGCACTTGTGAGAAGTCTGCACTGTGAGATGTGCGGGTCTGGGGTTGGTGTGACACGGGTTGTGTAGTGCACATGTGAATGTGAAAATGAATGTGCGGATACGCCCTTCAAATGGCAGAGAGTAGCACTCTCAATGTTCTTTCACAATGAATTCTTGAACTTGCTTGTGGAACTAAGTTTTCAGATTCATTCAATCTTAGGGAAGAAATAAAATAATACCTTTAATGTCTGATTTTGGACATTTCTTCACCTAATTTCTGAGTTTGCAATTGGCTTCTAGTTTTCAATTGTGCTTTCAAGCTGGATTATGCAAATTTTTCCCTTGCTTTTCTTATTGTAGGAAAAGATGGGACATTTCACAAAATTTACTTATTTTTACATTTTTTAAAAAATAAATACCATTTTTGTAGCCATTGTCTTTAAAGACTATCAATCAAAAACTTGAAAAATTCATATTAAAACCAAGAATTTCCTCAAGAAGCTTTTCCAAGTTTGAATTCAGAGATGCAAATCCTTGCTGTCAGCAGAAACTTGTCATAAGAACACTTACCATAACACTCTGTTGGCCAAGAATATCTTAAAATAATGTAACTTTAGTTACTGGTGGAGATGATGGTGTTCCCAGTGCTTTGGGTGTTCTGTATTTGGTGTTTCTGACCTGGCAACTAAAATAGTCTTTTTGGAAAGTTGTATGGCCAATTACAAATTCTAATGTAATTCCTAATTTCAGGCCATATGGGCTTGGAATTTTTCCCATAACTGATGTACAACTCTTTCTCCTCTAGTTTCGGATGGGAGCTTTTCAAAACTGCTGTATTAAGCTGTATCATCAGTACTTGATGTACTTATTAATGTGTAGATGGCTTTCACAGTGGGATAGTTGCACTGTTAGACTACATTTTTCGTTGTGCCTCTTATGCTACCGCTTATGATTACTTGTCTTCAGAGTCCTTAATATCCTTACCATTACTTTAAATTCTACAACACTCAACCCTGGTGCTATAAATATGTGAGTAGGAGTGGCAGACTTCTGTTATAAGCTAGCATTTCTCTTCCTTGTATCTTGCTTTTAGGATGTGTGAGTGATGAGGAACACTGTGTTGTTTAGGCTAGAGGCAAAAGACTTCCAGACAGTCCTAAACCTTGGTGAGAAGTTCAGTGAGGAGAAGGGGAATCAAGCTACTTGTTCTTTTCTCTCAGAAAATAAGAATTTCTAATATATCCAGGTTTAAATGCAGTAGATAACCTTATATGCAAATCCCTCGTTCCATGATTTTGCCTTTACTGTTAATATTCTACTGAATTAGAAATAAGGTAAGGCTATTCCTGTTCTTCTAATTGGAAGTCACAACAGTCTTCCTTTCAAAGGGAGTTTCTTCTGCAGATGTGTTAATGATAAGAGATGATGTGATTTTTTTTTTTTACCTCTCCCACCAATTTCACTTACATTTTTCCCGTGCTCCCAGACATACATAACAAAAAGGCTACCTTCTTCCCCTTCTCCCGGCCCTGCTAGGAGTTAGCTTCTGCCTACATAGTTTTTGCGTTGTCTCCCTCCATTTTTATTCATTGAAGATGCCTTCCATTAAAAGGGGTAGGTTTTATTTTCCACAGTGATTCAAAATGCGGTGCCTGTGATTTTAAAAACAGCAACAGAAACAAACCAGGCTTAGTGCTTAGTTGTGTTCTGCTTCCTTAACAGCAATTTCCTCTGGTACTTTTTGCTATCCTGAAACTGTATTTAATTTCATACTGAGCTCATTTTTGATGATGCACAAAAACTTTCAGATGAGCAGAGAAGTGGAAACATAATAGTTTTAACGAAGGGCTATTAATAACCATGTTTCAGTTTTTGATATTGCAAATAGCTCGTTTAAAATTTGTTCAACAGCTTATGGTTGGGTTTGGTTGGTATTGTCTTTTCCTGGGTGGAACATTTTGAGTTGGAAGTAGCTTATGAGGTGGGGGAGGGTGGTGATTATGACAAGACTCTTTGGAAAAAGGAATCTGGAAGGTTCTGCCCTTGATGTAGACTGGGAACTGCAAGTGACTTTTGAGGCCTTGATCAAATCCATTGGCAATTTTGAAAATGAGCATTGTATTCTTAAAGAGTAATGAACGAGTCTTTGTTAGACTTAGAGGTGATAAGGTATAGATATCACCTCTATATCTCTGTTATAGCTGAAATTGTAAAAAATTTTGGTTCTTTGCATGTTTAGGAATTATTTGCTCCTGATCTGTATAGGTGATTGTAGTGACATTGTCCAAGTGCCTTGAATGGAAATGCTTACGTAGTGCTGCTGGCGTTCTGCAGGCACGGTGTGGAGGCATCAGCTCACTTGGCTTGCTGAGCTAATACTGGGCACTGGCTGATGGGGGACTAGAGGGACTAGGGCTTGGTTTTTTGGAATTGCAGTCCCAGGCATTTTTTGTTACATCATCCTCCCCTTTTGCGTGATGTTCTGCTCCGTTTGATTTGTAGCATCCCAAGAAAGCTGGTTTGAAGTGAGAAATGATCTTCACAGTGTGTGAACACCTGTCTGATTTACCCCAGGAGAGTCTTGAATAAGTTTTGTTACGCAGCTCTGAGGGCTGGGTATCCCTTGGAGAACTCACTTTGAAGGACAGCAGGAAAAGCAAAAGACTGCATCTCTTAAAAGAAAAAAAAAAACTAATTTCCTGAATTTCCCACAAAGCCCATCTCCGATAGATGTAGAGGCTTCTTAAAGCAGTTACTCTGCGTGTCCTTTTTTAGTGTTGCTTCTGAGATTTGGTTCTACCATGCTGCTGTATATATAAGGTTTTTAAGAGCACAGGAACAACTGTAATTATATAGTCATATTTTCTTAGTTCAAGCTGGAGACTTTACCTAAATTATTCCTGCAACAGGAATAGTTTTTTTAAAGTGATGACATCTCCCTTAGGATATTGTAGTGTATTGACCCTGACTGGATGCCAGGTATCCACAAAAGCCACTCTTTAACTCCCCTCTGCAACTGGACAGAGGAGAGAAAAGATAATGAAGGGTTCATGAGTTGAGATAAGGACACTTACCAATCACCGTCACAGGCAAAACAGACTGAAAGTGGGGATGCTAATTAAATTTATTACTAACAGTATCAGAGCAGGAGAATGGGAAGTAAAATAAATCTTAAAAACAACTTCCCCTCACCCCTTCTTCCTGCCCAAGTTCTACGTCCTCCCTCCCAGTGGTGCCAGGAGACTGGAAATGGGGGCTACGGTCAGTTGTTGTTTCTGCCGCTGCTCAGGGAGAGGAGTACTTTCCCTGCTCCTGTGGGGTCCCTCCCATGGGAGAAAACCCTTCACAAACTTCTCTGACGTGAGTCGATCCCATGCACAACAGTTCTTCACAAACTGCTGCCATGTGGGTCACTTTTCCACGGGGTGCAGTCCTTCAGACACAGGCTGCTCCAGCATCAGTCCCCTACAGGGCCACAAGTCCTACCAGGAAAACCTGCTCCAGTGTGCGTTCCTCTCCCCATGTGTCCACAGGTCCCTGCTAGGGCCCTGCTCCAGCATGGGTCTCCCACAGAGTTACAGCCTCCTTTGGGCATCCACTTGCTCCAGAGTGAGTCTCCTCCAGGCTCTGCAGGTGGATCTCTGCCCCCCCGTGGACCTCCATGGGCTGCAGGGGCACAGCCCCCTCACCATGGTCTGCACCACGGGCTGCAGGGGAATCTCAGCTCCAGTGCCTGGAGTACCTCCTCCCCCTCCTTCTCCACTGTTCTTGGTATCTGCAGAGTTGTTCTCATGTTCTTACTCCACTCTTCTCTGAAATTTTCATCTGCACAATATCTTTTTTTGTTCCTTCTTAAATATGTTATCACAGAGCCTTTACTATCATTCCTGCTAAGCTCGGCTTTGGCCAGCGGTGGGTCCATCCTGGAGCCAACTGGCATCGACTCTAGTGGACATGAGGAAAGCTTCTAGCATCTTCTCACAGAAGCCACCCCTGTAGCCCCCCCAATTCCAAAACCCAATATGGGTACCCAGTCGGCTTCATGTGTGGACTTCTCAGCTTGTTCCTGTTGAAAAATTGTTGCAGTAGCTTCTTTTGTCTTATTCTTGCCTATTCTTCCAGAAGTAAAGCTGTGCAATATCCTTTATTATCAGAGGGCAAAGAAATCTGAAGGTTTTCTACAACTCAGCAGAGCTAACATGATTCTTTTCCCCAAACTGTCAAGACTTAGATATATGATTGAGGCTCTGCAGCTCTCGGTAGCAGACAGTTTCTGAACTGCCTGTCTTCTAGTGGAGCCTGAAGCGACTTTTCTAATGAAGCTCTGTGGTATGGTGTGACAGCCATTTGGTTGGAACTATATATGCACAGTTGATGCTGAAATTATCTATTGTTTGTCATAAAGATGTATTTCAAGAGCACACTGTTATCTTTAAAGAGAGCAAGACATAAATTTAGGAACAGTCCTATTTAATTTGATTAGTTTTGATTCTTTGCCAGCTTGGAGTCTTGTTGAATGTTTGTATCCTGTGAGCAAGTTGCAAGACAGTTCTGCTCTGAGGTTTGATTGTGGGGCAGGGGGGGGTTACTTTTGCAGCTTTCCAGTCAAGAGATTGCATGCCAAAAACTTCAGAATGCCGAAGTTTAAAACTTGTTCCTCCTCTAAGCAGAAAGAACTGCTGAGGAAGTGTTTTCTCTAGTGGTGTTTGTTTTATGTTTTAAACAAGTCCTTATTTTTTATTTTTTGGGAGTGACAGTTGATCACAGCTTAAATGTTTGTGTGAGAAAAAAATTCTTGCATCTCAGGCAGAAAAGACTGATATGTCTTTGTTTATCTGAAAAACTAGGGGGACAAAATGAAACAAGGTAGATAGCTCAGTGGTGTAGCTTAGCCTTGCAAATTACTCAAGTGGTCTTTTTTGTGACAATTTTTTCTCAAGACACATGCTGCAGCGTATACTTTCACTGCCTTTTAACAGCATTAGTGGAAGGATAAAAGTATGTGTGAAAATGAGCTGCTTAGATGTTCTCTGGTTTTATTTTTTTTCTTCTTGGAAATATTTTTTGCAGTAGTAGTCAGTATTAGAAACATAAGCCTCTTGTTGCAGAAACGTGCCGTAGATCTTTATTTAGAGTGAGTAATTTTTAAGAAAACAAATGAAAGATTAAAGCACATTTGATTACAACTGATCACACTTTTAGTCTGTCGAGAGGTGACAATATATTAGCTTGCAAGCTGTTGCTGTCAGATGGTGTGCTGGGTGGTTTAAGAGCCCAGTTCCCTGCTTTACTTGTGGAGTGCCTTGTTCTTCCCTGTTGTGTGGCCGTCGCATCTTTTCCTGTTCAAGGCATGTTCAAGACAGATGCAAGATGTTGTCTGATCCATACAGATCTCTGTGCTAAGTGGTAATCTGAAAGTAACCTTGATAAAAAGTGAGAAGCTTTGCTGAAAAATTTCCCTGTGATGCTGTTTCCAGGGCAACTGTGTCTATTGTGTGTGCTGTGTGTGCTCAGCGGAGTCTGGCTCTGAGATACTGCAGTGTGGAAAACCATTGCCTTTAGAAGTGCCTCCCCTCCCCCATTTCTGGAAGGTTTGACCACAGCAAAGGCTGATAAGGCCTCCCTTATCAAACTCATCATTCCTATTTTCCTTTTAGTTCACTGCTAGTTTAGGAATATTGCCTAATAAGACAGAACCATGCTGAAAATGGAAGGGCTGCTGATGTCCTGGTGCAGCTCAGTCTCTGTGTTGCTCCATGGTGATAATCCAGGATGATTTGCAGAGGCTGGCAGCAACATAGCAGTAGGGCAGAGTATGTCCCGTTTCTTGCTCTGCAGAGGGAGAGGAGCCTTTTGTCTGTGACAGGGAGGCGGCAGTGATGAGCAGTGGAAGAAGACTGGAGAAGATGTGTGCTGCACAGTGGAGGAGTGAAAAGGAGCACACAAGAGATGCCAGGAAGGTGGGCTGAAAAGTCACTTCGTATCAGCAGGAGCCCTAATTCATGCTCTCTGGACAGTGAGCTGGCTATTCCTGATTTGTAACCATAAAATGTCAGCATTTTCTTAAAGCAAAATAATAATAATGATGATGATGATATCCCCATCTGCTTGATGGTGCAGTTTCTGCTACTTTGAGAGGGTGCTGGGGGGGGTCCATCAACCAGAATCACCTTCTGCAGTTTCACCTGGATAATTCTTTTTTTCTTACCTCATATGTATTCTGCAGAACAGTTAAGTGTGTGTGCAGTTCTGTTCTGTGCTGGCTCTGTTTTAGTGGCAGATGACTGAAGGGGACCAATATTGTGCACTGAAGAAGCTTGAGAAGCAAAAAAAGCCGTTGACGTGGAAGTGAAGTGGGAAATAATTTTCTGTAATTAATCTAAAATGTATTAGGCTGATGAAATGAATTTCAGATTCGGCAATCCCTTCCCTCACTTGCACTGTCTTCCTGTGGGAACGTGCAGACGCAGTAGGCTGGCAAGCCTCTCTCACCATGGATAACGAGCACGTCCTGCTTTGTAAGTGAACCTGAAAGAGTCCTGTGCCTCAGTTTGATGTGAGCTTTCACCCTCTCGACGCTCTGTAGTTCACAAGGGCTTTAAAAATTCTTTATGAATCAACAGAGCCCCAGTTTTTGCTGCTGGCTGTTGGGTTAATATTGCTGAATCCTAGAATAGGGCCCCGTATATTTTTATCTGTAGGTTATCTGAGTGAGAGAATGAAGGTGACGTGAGGAGATGCAAGCGACATGCCAAACAATGAAGCTGTGCTTGGACAGCATCTGAATGGAAGCCAGGGAAATAATTTTAATGCATTGCCTAGCTACTCATTTTTTCCCCCCCTCCGAAAGAGTCTCTTGTTATCCAAGTATATTTTTAGTCTCTTTTTCTGTCTGGTCAACATTTCATTCATGTTTGTGTTGAATACATTGTTCCTTCAGTTTTCAAGGGACTGATGCCTGTAGGGATGGAAACAATTTTCTTAATTGCTGAGGCTGAGGTGAATGTTATTACCCTTCATGCTGACCTGAAAAAACCTTTTACTTCAGGCAGTCTCACGAACAATTTAGCCTCTGATGTTTCTTATCTCCCTTTTAGTCAAGAGGGAGTCTGTGTAAGAAAGCATATGAAAAATCATTCCTTTAAAAATTATTTTAAGAAGCAAAATTTTTTCACTATGTAGATTGTAGTCGTATACTGAATTTATTCTTTTTAAAGGTGCAATATAGTTTTGAGCTTCTTCTTATTTCTGTTTGTTTTAAAATTAGCAGTGCCTTCTGTTCTCAGGAAGGTCCAAAATAGAAACTTAGCTTCTAAGTATGGGCTTGTATATATTCGTAATAATGATAAATTTAAGGATATGCTAAATATGTTGTACATATTTATGGATACATTAGCAGTAGTAGTCTTTTTTCTCTTGCATACTAGATTGGTTGGTCTTCGATGAGGGGTAAGGAAAGGAAAAATGGGGTAACAATATATGTGTAATTTTAAAAAGTCTGATAATTTTCCAAGGCAGGAGGGAAAAAGACATACTTTGCACTCCTCTTTACTTTCAGTCCTTTTCCCTTTCAGTGTTAGGAGATTGTTTTCCCCTTGCAGAATACAGAGTGAACTCAACCAGGAAAATCTGCAGAATATTTTACTGCCTTGTTTTCACTTAGAAGTGATCTCAAACACATACACAGACCTTTTGCTCATTTATTAGCTCTTTTTTCCCAGTAACTTAGCTCAATAATTCCTTTACTTGTGGGTTGCAATGCTTATCAGGGAATGTAGGATGTCCTTTATGTGAGAATGCCTACATGTGCACATAGAAAGAGAAGAAAGTAGGAGACTGCAGAGGTGAAAGAAGAGAATGAATAAGAAAAGGAAAAGTAGTCCAGAAAAAGAAGTCTGTATGACATTTGCAGATGCTTTGCTTCATCTTGCACAAGTGATGTGAAGAATTTAGCAATGAATGAATGGCCAGAATTGTCCGATGTGTGTCAAATGATGCTCAACAGTTGAATTACAGAATATTTTGATCCTCTGAGCTCAGCAATGGATTAATTCCATCTCTAACAGTACTGCAAAACACTCTTGAGCAACTGGAGAGATGGAAGCTCTTAAAAAACAACAACAAAAAGAAGTTTTTCAGGCATTTTGTAATAAGGATAGTTGCATGCTTTATGCAAATATGACAGGTGTAGTGATTCAAAAAGATATGTAAGAGGAATTTCCTCACAGGTCAAAAGTCTTTTCTTGGATAATAGAACATTCAAAATAAGAGTGAGCTAATTAATCCAAATATTTTTCAGGTTGTGTGGTTCTAAAGGTTATCATGGCTTACGAAGCTCTTCCCTGTCCAGTAAATATGCAGTGTTTCTGCATATGCACTAGGTTGAAAAGGGAAGTTGCTTAAAACTGCCAATCCAGGCTTTTTTTGGCCAAGTGGTTAGGAAGGAAGTGCTACTTTGTTCTTTGGAACACTTCAGATATTTTTGAGGTGAAACCTGCTGCAGAAGCTGATAATCCAATATATTAAATAGTTGGAAAATCAGATACTGGTCTTTTTTTTTCTATGTGCAGTGGTTAAATGAGTTTAGAGTAATTGGAAATGACGTGCTTCAATTCCCACTGTTATTTGCAATTGTAATAGCAGCCGTGCCGTGCAGATGCCACCTCCATTAAGAGGATGTAGCTTTTATTTAGAGTGGATAGTGGAGAGGCTGGGCAAAGAAGTAAGTGTTAAAACCCTCGTGCATTGGTGGACTTGGAAGAAAGTCAGAGAGTGCAAAAACTTTGGCTACTGCCAGACTCCAGCACTGGAGATGGTATTTGCCAATGTTTAAGCATCGTGTATAGGAATGAGAACCTATGGTTCACCTCCTTCTCAGGACACTTAAGCAGTAGTTCTTAATCTTTCACACAGAATGACCTTTGTTGTGAGAGTAAAGCACTTCTGAGTTGATTCTGAGAAATCAAGGCAGGTGAGGTGGGTTTTAGGTGTTGTGCAGTGATGCTTCAGTTGGACCAGGTTCCAGGATATCCAGGAAGGGGTGTCCTTATTGTTGTTATTCTTAGCTGGGCTGCATGTTTTGCTGTAGGTTAAATGAGGTCACCAAATGTCTGTAAGGTTCTGAAATAGGGAGAAGTGCTGCCTCTTGACTTGGCTAAAGAGGGATGCCATGTTGAATTACAAATGCACAGGAGGTGGGCATGTTTTGTAATTACTGGTGAAGTCTGGTGTGCTGCTGACTTTGATATAATGTGTAGTACTTTTCATCTGTTGCAAAAATTCTACTACTTTAATGAAAGATGTTTAAACTCCATTCTTCAGAATTTCTATATTTTGTATTCTATCTAGTGGCATAAGCTGTTGTAGCAGATGAAGCTGGAATTTTAAAACCATGTATTATTTAACTAATATTTTATAAATTGAAAGGAATTGTGAAGGGATTCACAGTGACTCCCTAGATGTATTTAAGAATGTGTTCCTGTCTCCAGGAGTTATTTTAAAGTATTTATTCCTTTTTGCAATGAGTATATAGTACTGCTCATAAAATGTTATTTGAGAAATTGTCTTGTCTGTCTTGATGATTCCTGTGTGCTGTTACAGACCCACCCATGAGAGCAAAAGGAAAAATGTGCTTTAACAGTAGGAGAATGGCAGCCTGACTTCTTTGTGTGTGGGAATGTTGGAATGTTGTAATCTTTCTGAGCAGCAGCAGGAAGATAGATGAATTAATGCAGGAAGTCACCAACAATATCTCTGCCTTCCTCACCTTGGTTAGGTTAGCCAACTCCCTGGTAGTCTATATCAAAGAATAAAATGCTCTCCTTTAAGTCATGATGCAACAAAATATTTCAGAATGAAACCTTATGGAAAAAGTTGTGATTGCAATATCAATGTCCGTTGTTAAGCTTTATTTAGGAAGAATCAAGTAGACTCATAGGATTGAAAAACCTGTTTATCAGTCATTAACAAGCTGGAAATAAGAGGTCTTAAGGGGCATCCAACAGGTGGGAAATCCTCTCTGTTTCCTTGAAACAAAACAGAAGGCACTGAGCACAGCTTCCTGTGAGCCACCACAACACAGAATGACCAGCTTCATCTAATAGGGATAGGAATAGGGCTGTGCTACTGTATGTTAGTTTGCTCTCAAACAAATAGAGGAGATTATGTACTGTCAATACTAAAATATCTTAAATATGGCTATTGGCAAAATATCCAACCCTGGTAAGGCAAATTTTATGTTAGTGGTATTTTCTATTTTGCATTTGGGGGAAAAAGCATAAGTATCATGAAGTGATGAAATTCCGTTCTCCATACCAGCATTTTTGCAGCCTCTAGAGATAGAATTTTAAAAATCAAGGCTGATGCCTTTTCAGAGTTTTAGGAGAGATGGCCCAAGTGCTGTATGGGTTATTGATGTTGATAATTTTTTTCCAGAATGCTCAGTAAGTTTCAGAGGACTGGTTGAAAGACAATGCCCTGCCAGTATTTTAAAGGACTGAACAAAATGACTCTCAAATAATTTTGGGCCTGTCAGCCTGGTATTTGCCTTAGCAAATTAATGATGTGGCTGACATGAATTTTGATCAATAAAGGCTTAAAGGATGATGATATAGTTGCTTGCAGTGAGTGTGTGACTGTGGAAAATATATCTTGCTAGACTAATGTGATACCTATTTTTTATGAGATAAAGGTTTGATAAATGTGTCAATGTCAAATGCAACTGTAATATACTTGAATTTTTTGTTGGGCAGTTGCCTAGACAGTATATGGCATTCTGATCAGGAAATTATATAAATACATAATTACAGTGTAACAACAACTAAAAAAGTGAAAAAGCCAGTAAAAATTACAAACTGACTATGAGAGGTCCTAGAAATATCACTGTAAATCGAAGTCTTTATGAAATATATGTGTTTCTAGTGATGCCACTAGTATTAAAAAAAAGTTATCTGGACTGTTTGTCTACTTTAGGACTAAACTAAAATAATTTCTTGCTTTTGTGGTTGCTGTTACACACTGAATGGATATTTCTGGTGGATTGTCCACAGTGATGCTAGATAGTTCCCCTAAGAGGTTCTGACTAATTTAGAATCTATCTGTATATGTGAACAGTAAATGATTCTTTTTGGTATCCAGGAAGATTTATTATGCTGTATCTGACCACGGTAAATTTTGTCTGTCTCAGTCTTGCCCATTTATCAGTTTTTATTAGCTTCTTCTGGAGTTTTGATTCAAGAACTCTAAATGAATCCACATTGCAGAACCTTTGCTATACATCCTGTTTCCTTTATAGGAAATGAAGTAAAAGAAGTAAGGAGGGAGGACAACAGAACTGCTATTTCTGGTCTCCTAGAGGGCAGACATAGGCCTGTTTAGGAGCCTGGTTGACATTATCCCTTGAGAGGCAGTCCTGAAGGGCAGAGGAATCAGAAAGGCTGGACACTTCAATAAGGAAATCCTAAAGGTGCAGGAGCAGGCTGTCCCTATGTGCTGAAAGACAAGCTGGTGAAAGAAGCTCAGCTGGGCTGAACAGAGAGCTTTGGCTGGAATTCAGGAAAAAAAAGGTGAGTTTATCGCCTTTGGAAGAAGGGGAGGGCAACTCAAGAGGACTACAGGGATGTTGTGAGGTTATACAGAGAGAAAAATAGAAGGGCCAAAGCACAAGTAGAACCTGGCCAGTGGTATGAAAGACAATAAAATTATCTTTCTATAAATACATTAGCAACAAAAGGAGGGCTAAGGAGAATCTCCATCCTTTATTGGATGGGGGGATGAAACATAGTGATAAAGGACAAGGAAAAGGCTAAGCCACATAGTGCCTTCTTTGCCACAGTCTTTAACAGTAAGACCAGTTGTTCTCTGAGTACCAGTCCCCTGAGCTGGAAGACAGGGAGCAGAATGAAACTCCGTAATCCAAGGGGAAATGGTCAGCGACCTGCTACATCACTTAGACACACATAAGTCTGTGGGGCTGTATGGGATCCAGCCAAGGGTACTGAGGGAGCTCATGGATGTCCTCATTGAGGCACTTTCCATCATTTATCATCAGTCCTGATTTACTGGGGAGGTCCCAGTTGCCTGGAGGTTGGCAAATGTGATGTTGAGCTACAAGAGTGGTTGGAAGGAGGGTCCAGTTAACTGGCCTGTCAGCCTGACATCAGTGCCCAGGAAAGTCATGGAGCAGATCATTCTGAGTGCCATCACATGGCATGTATAGGACAACCAGAGGATCAGGAGTGGGTTCATGAAAGGCTGGTCCTGCTTCACCTGCCTGATCCCCTTCAATGAGAAAGTGACCTGCTTTGTGGATGAGGGAAAGGATGTGCACGTTGTCTACCTAGACTAGTAAAGCCTTTGACACAGTTTCCCAGTGTTATCCTGGAGAAGCTGGCACACCGTGGCTTGGACAGGCATGCTCTTTGTTGAGTAAAAAACTGTCTGGATGGTTGGGCCCAGAGAGTGGCAGGAAATGCAGTTAAATCCAGCTGCTGGCCAGTCCCAAGTGGTGTTTCCCCAGGGCTCAGTACTGGAGCCAGTCCTGTTCAATGTCTTTATCAATGACCTGGACAAGGGGATCGAGGGCAGTTTGTAGATAACAACTAGTTGGGTGGGAGTGTTGATGCGCTGGAGGCCAGGAAGGGTCTGCAGAGGGATCTGGACAGGCTGGATTGATGGGCCAAGGCCAATTGGATGAGGTTCAGCAAGGCTCAGTAGCTGCCCTTGGGTCAGAACAACCCCACGCAAGAGTACAGGCCTGGGGGAGAGCGGATGGAAAGCTGCCTGGTGGAAAAGGACCTGGGGATGCTGGTAAACAGCTGGCTGAACATGAGCCAGCAATGTTATCATGTGGCCAAGAAGGCCAATGATATCTTGACCTGTATCAGCAATATTGTGGCCAGCAGGACTAGGGCAGTGATCATCCTGCTGTACTTGGCACTGGTGAGGCTGCACCTTGAATCCTGTGTTCAGTTTTGGGCCCCTCACTACAAAAAAGACATTGAGGACATTCTCTGGAGTGAGTCCAGAGAAGGGCATCGAAGCTGTGAGAGGTCTAGAGAATAAGTCCAGTGAGGAGCGACTGAGGGAGCTGGGCTTGTCTAGCCTGGAGAAAAGGAGTCTCAGGGGGGGCCTTTTTGCTCTCTACAACTACCTGAAGGGGGGTTGTAGTGAGGTGTGGGTTGATCTCTTCTACCATGTCTCAAGTGAAAGGATGAGAAGAAATGGCCTCAAGTTACAGCAGGGGAGGTTTAGGTTAGGTATTAGGAAAAAAATCTTCACCAAAGGGGTTGTCAAGCATTGGAACAGGCTGCCCGTGGAAGCGGTTGAGTTGCCATTCTTGGATGTATTTAAAAGCTGTGTAGATGTGGCACTTAGGGACATGTTTTAGTGGTGGACTTGGCAGTGCTGGATTAATGGTTGGACTCAATGTTCTCAAACATCTTTTCCAAACTAAATGATTCTATGATTCTATAATTCAGCTGTTTAATAAAAATGCCTTTTTATCAGCTGTGTGGAGTCACTTCAGACACTTTTTTCCCCCTAATTCTTCCTTTGTGTCTAGCATTAAGGCTCAGTCTGTGTTTGAGTCATTGCAAATGGTATCCCTATTTATTCAGAAGAGCCTTTCTATTCATTTTTGCATCGGACTCTTCGCAAGTTCACATTTTATTTATTTCCAGCAAGCTTGCTGTAGGGAGCTGTGCTGTAAGTGCTACAGAAACAGAGAATCCAACATTGAAGAGCAGAGTTACATGATACCCTAAAGGCATAAGCACTATTTATTTGCAGAGGTAAAGGAGCAGACAGTCAGCAAAATTCATGGCTTTATGTTTTTGTACAAGACTATGGAAACTGCATGCCTGCAGCTCTTCTGGAAAGTAAATGAACCAAGAAAATTCTGTCCTCAAGTTGAGGTAGTTGGTGTATGAAAAATGTTTTTGTTTTCCTATATTGTTTATTTTGTCATATTTTAGGAGAAGTTCTTAATGTGCTAGTGGGTTTTTTTGACTATGAGTTAAGTTGATAACATTTTTATTTTTGCATGCATATATGTGGGGGAGGGAGAGGTCAGTGAGTGTTGTGCTGGAAATCAGACGAAGATTTGTATCCTTGCTGATAGTTATCTTAATATTTCCCACTGGCATTTGGTCCAATGAGGGACACTTTAAAAATATTACACAGTAGTGGTTCTGTACTTTGAATAACCTGCTTTTTCCTTTCAAATAGTCTAAAATGTTTTGGAAATTAAGTAGGTTTTGTTTTATTTTCTTTAGTGACACTGTATATATTTACTGCCAGTTTATGCAAGCAGCAGTATGCACTAAGGTCAGCAGGGCTAGCAGAGAAATGAACACTCAATCCAATTATGCATGAGAGCTTCCTTGAACATTTAGTAATTTCTCTGAAAATGAGTCTTTCCACATCCCAGTGTTGAGAGTTGAAGAACTGAGATGTTTTGAATTCTATCATAAATTTGGATTTACTCCCTTATTGCAGCTGCAAAAAAGCCTCCGTGCTGAAAAATAAGAGAAGGATTCCATAATCACATCATTGGTGCTATTCTTTTTATAATACTGTCAGGTATTTGGGATGCAATTTTTGATGAAGGATAGTGTGGGTGAAAACCATATAAAAGAAGAAAATACTGTAAGGAAGTTCGAAAAACCCGCCCATGGTTGAAAAAGAAGGGTTGTGGAGGGTCGGCAGTGTTGGACCTGACATTGATGGGACCAGTTCCCTCTGGGCAGCACAGCTGGAAAGGGCTAATGAAGTGGTGGCTGTTGTCCTGAAGTAGGATGGCCTCAGCCACGGCCACACTGCCAGCATTTATCTCCTCTAAGAGCGTCTTCTAGGGACACTGTCTGCCTCTTCACAGCATGCAGTTAGAATACCCTGACAGTCAGTTGTTTTAGGGTATGAACTTTACAAGAAGTGCTTTTTTTTCTTTTGAGTTCAAAAAAAAAAAAAAAAAAGCAAGGCTTTGTGCTATTGTGTAATCTTGCAGGCTGTGTATCCTGAGTTCACTGCAGTATGTTTGTTATGGAGAGGAACTGTAGCGACATCGCTTGCAGTAACAGCACAGTTAGGGGAAAGCTGAGTTCCTGGGGAGAGCTCACTTCCCATGTTATGTACGTTTGATTGCTCTCTCCCCAGCTTTACTGAATATGCCAGAAAAGATTCCAAATGCGTTAAAAGTGATGGTCTGTTTTGCCACAAGGAAGGAGATTTGAAGCTCAGATTCTGTTGAAAAACTTAAAAAACCAGTTATATGTCCACAAAAGGAGCTCAGAAGTAGTTGTTTAAATGGAATTCAGTGTTTTGCTGCCAAATAATACTTGCTCTCATGACTTTTATTCCAAGCCTATAGAATGATTGATAATATGTACTTAGACAGAATGTTTGTCTGCAATCATTGTTTAGCAGAACCATTTCATTAAGTTCAGAGTACTATAAATTAGCACATTCAGATAGGTAATGATGACATTTATATGCTATAGTGAACTTTTGTCTTTTTGCTCTTGGCATGTACAAAAACATAGACAGAAAAGACAGATACTAAGTAAGTTCTTTTACAAGCCACAAGCTACAATTCTTGACCTGAAAACATCAGAATAATCATAAGGATCTGTGTGTTGATGGTACAGTCAAATCACTGTATAAAGAGATTTTGAAACTTTGTGTTTCTGTGGTCTTGGTTTGTTTCGTTTCTTCTGTCAAAATGGTACTTGTGGCCTCAAATAAAGAGCAAACTAGCTGAAGTCCCCAAAGCAAACCTAAATAGATTGGAAGGTATTCATCTTAGTGCCTTTCATTCAACTTAGGAGAGAGAGAGGCACTGGGACTGTAAGGAGCTGGGAATTGTGCATGAAACCGTCTAAATCAAAGTAATTTTGAGAAAAATGGTGAAGAAGTTCCCTTGGGTAAAGCTGTGCATCTGCTGCAGACCGCATTCCGCTAGTTCATGTTTGGATATGCATAGGGATGTCTGTAATGTTAGGGAGGGTTTTGGCCTTGTGGAATTCGCACCGCACAGTCATAGGTTTAGGAGTATGACCATGTTACCAGTCAGGGCTGCTGTGATGAATGATTTCTTTATCAATCAGAAGGGATACTTAGTCTTAATTTTCACAAAATAATAAAGACTGATTGGACATCATGTTACAGGAAAGAAACTGGAATTGAATGACCATGACTTGGATCATTTTCAGAATGATGAAAGGACAGACAAAAATTGGTTTGGGGCTGAGGTCTTGATTACAAAAATGGAAAATTTTTACAGACTGGTGAGGCTGAGGGATATATACAAGTGGCAGAGCTTGATATTCCTGGAATGAGAGATGCTAATGCTTTCTGCACCCCAAGGAAGTAAGAGAACTGCCTGAAGAAGGATACAAGAACTAGTTGGAAAATCTTCAGGCCATGGAGAAGAGCCAGATGGCCTTGCTGACTTGTAAAGATTTTTATCGCTCTTGTCTTGGCTACATTCTTGTCATTCTACTAAAACCTAATACAACTCAGTGTTCTTACTGAGATCTCAGCAACTTTTGTATTGTTTTGGAGTCATCTAAAGATGAGGGGTTTTTTGTTGGTGGACACAGACCTTACTTCATGTTGACATCTCAATCCATCCATCCTCAGTCTGAGGCAAACAGTACATATTTCATTTTTTCAATGCGACCACAGTGTGACCAGTTTTTCAACATCACCACACTTGCCTTCAAGCAGATTTAGTGGGTGCATATGGGTTACTGTGATGTAAAGCTTCCATGAAAATGCCAACTGCTTTAACAACTAGCTTTTCTTTCCTCCTTTCATTTTCATCTCCCATGTCTGATCTCTTTTGAGGTTGTGATGTTTCCTGCCTGATACTAAAGATTAATTGTTTTTTGGCATGTGGTTTTGTTTTGGCTGGTTGAAGGTTTTTTTGTTTGTGAGGTGTTTCTTTTGTTTTGGTTTTTAATTGTTGGTTGGTTGGTGGTTTGTTTTTTTTCCTGTGTTGTTGTTTATAGGGAGTTTTGTGTGGGATTTTTTTTGTGTTTTTTGTTTGCTTTATTTTTATTTGTTTGGTTGTTTTTTTTTTTTTGCTTTGGCCTTACAACTGTTTCCATCTCTTGCCAGCAGTTGAGACCCAACTGCACCAACTGTATTGCAGACGTGCAACTGCACCCTGTTAGCCACAAAAAGCTGTTCCTGGAAGTGTGGTGCTCAGTGAGTCAGTGGATAGCAGAGCAGTGTGATAGATAGCATTATGTGGTTGGCATCATAGAGAAGGAATGTGTGCAGAGACTTATATATATAGATATAAAGATATATATACGTCACTTAAGGCATGGAGAGTGTCAAGGCAAGCTCTTGGGGTTGGCCAGCTGGCATTTTGGTGACTGTAAGACCATTGGCAGGGCAGGAAATTGAGTCATGGGAGATGGGACTGTGAAACGGTGGGTGGAGAAACAAGGGAAATGCTGCGTGGGGGAAAAGCATTTTGTGCCTTGTACTGCAAGTGACGCAGCCTTGGAATTAGTTTCAGGCAGGGAGGGCATAGATCATAATTCTGGAAGCTATAGGGTGCTATAAAATCTTTCTTTGAGAGCTTGCTGCATCCTGGCAATGTCTTAATGCTTCTTCTCTTCCTCCATGCTTGCTAAGGTCCACTCACATGGTACATTAGCAGTTGTGTCTTAAAAAGGAATGTTTTCTTCCAGAACTTAGTGCACAGGCTTCCGTTTAAATTCTGTTGTAAATTTTCTTGTTGGAGTGGAAAGTAAAATTACATGCAAACTAAAAAGCAAATCACACAACATCAAAAAAATCTGCCTTAAGTAAAAGATTAGGTTATTAGGTTGATGAAGAATGGAAAATGTCTTATGAGCTATAAGGACACTTGCCCCCTTACTTTTCACCTGCTACAGCCAACAGCTAGGAACAGGTTTTGCATTAAAATAAACTTAGTCTTGTGCTCGCCAAGGAATGTAAATAGGTTAGCAAGCTGCTTTCTTATCAATCAGGAGTCAAATGATCCAGAAGAGGAACACAGAGTTCCTAGTAAAGGATCATTGGAAGCAGGACAGCTTTGCTAATTAGATTCCTTTTACTTTATTTTATTTTATTTTATTTTTTCACATACAAAGAATTCTGCATACAAATGTAGTCAGACTGAGTGTGTCATACAGTACAAATTGTTGTTACGATACATTAATCAAGGGCATGGAAGAACAGCTCTGGGAGAGAAGATTCCCCTGTCTTATGTAAGTTTTGATCTGCAGTCTCTGGGTCACCTCGTCTCCTTCCATTAGGACTCTGATCTCAGAATGAATAAAATTTACTGTCTTCTGGCCCTGGCAATTTACTTGCAGTGATATTTGTCAAAAGATATGAGATACCATGGCTAAAGTCCTGGATAAAAGTACTTATGTGCTCACCCTTTTGAAAGTTTCCTTTCCTTTCCTTGCCCCCTGCCCCCTCTGCTCCTAAAAGAGCTATGCTTTGGTGCAATTAGAAAGTTAGAAATGGTAGTGACTAGAATCTGGATACAGCTTAAATGTCCTATCTTCATTCATCCTTAAAAATCGTTTTTGTACATTGTGCTCTCATCTCTACGAGGTGATGGAAGCCTCTGTAGCCTTTCGTGTTTTGGGAAATAATTGCAGCTGAAGGGAATTAATGTGCACTCATAGGGCAGTGAAGCAAAAATAAATGGCACTGAGGTCCTTTTGTTGTTCTAGCTAAGCACCCTGATGTTTGGATGCTTGTGATTTTTGATTCTGCAATCCCTGTTGTGAGTGCAGCTCCCTGTGCCTCTTCTTTGCACCCCCCTCCTCATACTGTTCCTTCCCCTCTGCTGCAGCATGGGGCTGATTTTGCCTGCAGTTCTGACTCCCATCTCTTTCCTGATGGGTTGCACACAGATCCTCAGTTGGAGCCCTGGGAGTACAGAAAGAAAAGAAAGAATAGCCTTGTGGTCAAGGTACTAAATTGAAACTTAGATTTTTATACATTTTGTCACACTTGTTTTGTTGTAGTGCTCCCAAGTCCCTCAGGGGGCTGACAAAAGGTGTTTTTGTCTCTTAATTACCTTTTGAAATCAGTATGATACTGTATGTGTAAATATCCACACGAGTTTTATCCTATGTGTGTTTGCTTGTTGTCTCCACAGGTGAGAATAATACTGTTTTACCTCATAGGACTGTGGGAAGCAAAACAAGGGATAGCTCTTCTTCAGAAAGTTCTCTTTCCCAGACAGAAGAGGGAGATGCTCTGTATTTACCTTCATCTCTCCCCTTAACCTTCTTCCCTGATAAACATCTTCTTTACTAGATAACCTTCTCTTCCTAATATGAATACATGTATTTTCTTTTATATATTTATACACACACACACATATATATGGGAACATTTATATAATATATACTAAACGTTATTATTTTACTACCTCATATAGTGTTTTTAAGATAGAAAATTATTTTAAGTGAAATATTTTCCCTGTTTTGAATAACCCACTGATTTTGCATTCAGTCAGTTAATTTTTGTTTGGACTGGGCCGTAAGCATATAGGCAGGCTGCTGAAAGATGTTGGTGTTTTGCCCAGAGTTCGTGGTTGCTGTGCTAAGGTCTTTCCTCACTGTCCATGCAGCTTATGTCTGTGATTATGCTATTTATCATACTATTTGTGATTAATGAAATGCTAGTCCCTTGGCTGCTTATACCACATGTGTTAAATCTGGATGGATGGATGGATCTGAACCACAACCATTGCTAGGTAGAAAACAGCTTGAGAACACACAATTTAAGGGAAGAAACAAACAATTTATGTGTGGTTGAAAGAGAAAAGATAATAAGGTAAATAAGTTCTGAGTAAAATGGTCCCTAAGCACTTTTTACCAGCCTTATAGACATTTGTCAAATGCTTTGAGATCATTTATATAGAGATCACAGTATTCTTCACAACTCTTCTGAGGTTTCCCTCCAAACTGAGAACTTTAGTATGAATTGTTTCTGTGTAGAGGGTCATGTTTCTTAAGCTCACAGAATGCTTCACTCAGTAGCAGTCTCTGGTTTGTCTTTAAGATTAGTGATTTTTTTTTTCAATGAAAACATAATGTGAAATTATTTCCCAATTAGAAAGTATTATTATGTGTTTATAAGTATCCCTGAATGTACTTATCCACTGGAAGCATGCAGATGTCTGTTGGAATTTAATTTCTCTGCAGCATGTTGGGGGTGGGGGCCGAAGAGAAGTAGCCAGAAAATTATGGTTGCTGCAGTAAATACCAGGCTTCTCCCAGTGACCTGCACTGGCTGCAGAGCTTATTACATCTAATGTAAGCATAAAACATCTGTTCAGCAATGCTGCTCTCTGGCTGGTCTGTCTTTGTATCAGCAAACCAATCATTCTTAGCTGGTTGTTGCCTACTGTCGGGAGTCACGGGGGGAAAAGGGGGGGTGCCACATTCTAAAGCTTATTGTAAAAAAGATGTTGCGAAATACCTGCAAGGCAGTGCTGTTCATTAAGCAAGTGGCAACCTGACTTTACCTCTGTAGTGTGGTCCCTCCTGAGCTCTGGAGTCAAAGGTGTGCTGGCCAGCAGGAATCCTGTGGGTGGATGGTGCAGCCTGTAATAATAAGCAGCACGGATGTTCCATGAGGTATTCCACCATAAGGTGTTCCGGAAAGCTAACTTTAGAGTCCCCTAGGGGTGTTTTTTTATTTGGGGGTTCCTCCAAAGTCAGTCTGTGTTGTCACTTGGTGACACCCTGAGGTAAGGCAGAGTTGTGGTGAACCTTATGATCTCAGTCTAGCAGAATCTTCTCTGAAGCATAGAACTGCTGCTGGTACATGGTGTGTGATGTCCTTCCTCTGGGCCATCGAAGGTGAATCTACTTTCTTCAGCAGCTTGTGATTTTATTTGACTTCAATCATTTTAAGCAAAGCTGGCACTTCCACTGAGGTGGCTTTTACCCACCCAGAAGGGGTGAGGCAGCGCTAGTCATTGATGCTTTGCAGTAGCTTGTAGCGAGTGTGTGTGCACAGTGCATTGGCCATGAGTGGCTGCCATGGGGGCAGCTCCCCAGCACTGCCCAGTCTATATGATTCAGGAATTCCTGGACTGGATTGATTGACTCCCTTACAACCTGATAGCTGGCTGTTGGGTGGCTCTGAACGGTGGGCAGAATAACAGCTGCATGAACAGCGTGCAAAGCTGCATGAGATCACGAGCATTTTTATCTGGTTTGCAGGCTCTGTAGATGCTTCTGCTAGATGTAGGAAGAAAATGCTTCTTTGTCAGGGGATGTTTTTTACAATCTAAATAACACCTTGTTCGTGTGGGGCTTTCTTTTTTTTTTTTTTAATGTATTTCGGAAGCAGGTCCTGGCAGCACCAGCCACCAGCCTGAGCCTGAGTTCTTTTGTGCCGATGCTTTTGAATCCGTGCCTGTGTTAGGGTATTTCCTGGGGAAGTAGCCAAGATAGGATTATTCACACCTCAGATAAAAATTTATTTATTTTATTAGCGGCAGCTCCAGTATATCCAGTTTTCAGCACTTGGTGAAGATGAGAATTTGCTTTCTTGCTAGAAAAGCTTTTCATGTGTTTCCATGTGTGGATCTTGTTTCCATGGCATCAGCTTTTAAGCTTGAGAAGTACAGGTGAGAGCATTAGCCAGTGAATAGGCATTAGGAACCAGCCCAGCTCCTGTGTAGGGCTCTGCCTTGTGGTGAGAATAGTGATCCTGGATATGCTGATGATTTATGCATTTAACAGTCAGGATTTAGAGTTTTTCCTGTCTGCAATATTGTGGGATAAAAGACTTGATGCAATCCTACTAGTGCTCTTGCATTACGTTGCTTTTCCTACTGCTCTGTCTTGATTTTTCTGAAGATGAGGCCACATGTCCGGTGTCTTGAATTATTTTTTCTGTTTTCCCAAATGCTCTACTGTGCTGGCTAAGTACCCCTATTGTCCAGAGTCTTTTTTGTCTTCCTTGCCAGTGTTTTGTGGGGATTGCCCAAATGTTTCCATGTCACAGTTGTGATGCGGATACCTTGTGAGCAGTAGTGATTGAGGTGTTAATTTGTAACACAAGTGCTCAAACTAGTCTGTGTGTCAGTCTTTGGGTGTTTCTTCTCCAATAAATACTCAAGCACAGTAAGCTGAGTACAAGATCTGTTTTATTAACTTCCATGGTTTTATGTTCTGCAGCCATTGAGGTGATTATGGCTGTGTCTCTGGCCGTAAAAACTATAAAGTTATGCATGCATAAAAGCATATGAAGTTTTGATGGTGTGGACCTCTATTTTTTAATATAATTGAGCATATACTTCTGTATTATATTTTACCTTTGTAAATATACTTCAAGGAGAATGTGCTTATTAATTTTCTTCAGCTCAGTAGTAGGTGTAATGGGCAAGTAGGGGCAAGACAGTGAATGGGATACAGGATTTTGAAAGGGTTGCTTTTATTTAGATAAGAAACTTGAGGACGCTCAGCAGAGTAACCTTGTGTAAAGCAATCTCTGTATTGCATAAGACAATTATGCCAGCAGTGACATTATGAAAGAATTCAGTGGGAAAGACAAGCCCTTGCAGTAGGACAGTGGGCTGCTCTTGGTGCTTGTGTTACCATCATCTGTGAAGAACTTAAAAAAAACTCAGTGATACGATGTGGTGTATGCTAAAGCTCTTTAAACATCAGACATGTTCACAGCAGCTGCAAAGAAAGACAAATACACTGACTATGAGTTTGCTTTGAAAAGAAATTAATAACTGATTTCCATCATTAATGACCTAATAGAATATTTGAGTTCTATGGTAGTTTTGCTCCATGTTAGTCAAATGGCTATAGGGATCATATCAATTCAGGTTTAGCACACTGAGCCTGTATACTTTGAGCAGTTCTCCAGGGATCAGCTGGAAAAACAGTGTGGATAAGAGAAATGGAGATCATCACCCTTTTGAATCCCAGCTGTCTCTATGGCTCTGAGCTTGCAAAGGCTTAATCTGCTTTTGCTCTATGCCTCTTGTTGGATCCAGTGAATGCTTTCAAGGGTGTGATGCTTTTGTAGAATTGTGACCAGTCTTGCTTCAGAAGATTGACTGCATTTGGAAAAGAAAATGCCTCTATTAACAAAATTAACATACCCTCCTGCCACTGAGCCCCTAAGTGAGGTTACAAATGAAATTTTGTTTAAGAGTGACAGCTCTTCAACCTTGATTTTGCATCTTACAAAGTGTAGTTGTTTGTTTCAGGTTAATTTTTAATTTCCTGTCATAATTGTGGCTGTTTTCCTGCTGGTGAGCAGGTTCTCATTTAGTCATTCATATTTCTTTTTCAGATTGCATGTGGCTCAGAGCATAATCTGGCAGTAGTTGGTAAGTAGCTTAATTTTATAACAAATCCTCTCACCTTTTTTCATTTTTAGTAGCACAAGATGAAAGAAGAATGTGCATATCAAACACACTGAGTGATTAAGGGCATTGTGTGCAGCTGAAAGGAGGAAAGTGACATACAGATATGGAGGAAAGAAGGAGAGAATCCGGTGACATAAGTGGTGATGATGAAAATGTGTCCTTGTGGACCAGCCCCTGTAAGGAGAGAGGGGTTGATGGATGTAACAGCAAAATGCATTTGCAAAATGCTACAACCTCTCTGAGGTTGGAGCCATTGCAACAATTCAAGCTGGAGATTCAGAATAGCATCTAAGCTGAAGCTGGTCAAAAGCATCTTTGTTTAACAAGATTGAAATTATTAACATGGAAATTTTCAGGGACAAAAAGAAATCGTGGGTCTTTTGTAGTTCAAAGCTTGGAAAATCTTCAAAATGTCTGTCAGTGGTAGTCAGGTTTTTTAGTGCATTTTAGTAAAATGCAGCTGTTGTAATAATGATGAAAGTACTAGAAAGCTAATGTTGGTGGAGAAATTGAATTTTTGTGTACTAATTCCTGGAACAATTAGATCCCTGCTTTCATGTGATGAGTTGATAACTGAAGTTTGATACATGTTTGCTATTATTTAGAATTACTCGTTTAAGAAAATTTTTAACTGTAGATTTTCAAGTGCTTTAAAAAGGAGGCCAGCATAATTATCCCCATTAAAAGTCAGGGCAAGACAGAAGAAGAAAGGAATTCTATGCTAATCAGAGCTGGAAATGAAACAGTCTTCTAAGTTTCAGTTCAGCACTCTGTCCACATAGATATTTTTGATTGCCATGACTGATGCATTGAGGTATTAAGTAAAGAATTTCCTTAATTTTTTTTGACTGGTATGACAGATGTAGAGAAAGCAGCTCTATGGTATCCAGCCTGCATTCCATGCTCTAATTGTTTAGGTTTTGTTAAGTGGCCAGAGAGGTGGCATTCTGTATAGAAAGTATATTTCCATGTATGATGTAGTATATTTTCCAATTATCCTTCTCCAGTTAAACCTTGTAGTGAACTTGTTAAGTCTTACTTAGTGGCTGGATTTAAGAAAAGATTTTCTCTTTGCCTTCTCCCTACTTGTTCAGTGTCACATGCCTGTATTAATTGTCATGCTGGTGCTTTTGAATGTCGACTGAAGAGCAACTTGTTTCTTGCTGAATTGATGAAGTAAAAGTGTGCTGCTGGCAGATTCCTCCAGTGTGCATGAAAGCAAAGATCTGAGTTTGAACAGCCTTCTCTCTCCTTATGTCCTTTTAAGCTTTCTGCCTTCTAGGCAGAAATATCTGGGAAAAATGGGTAGGGAAAAGAAATTCTGGAAGAAAGTTACAATAAACGAAGAACTTTGCATATGTAAAGAACATCATATGCCTTTCTAAGCTCTGTGCTATGCTCATTGAATTCAATGGGGAAATTATCAATGCTGGAAGCTAGTCAATTTTATTTTAAGGACAACAGAAATGTGATGTTGCAAATTTTTTGAGCTAAAGAACTGTGATACAATTTATCCCCCCAATGAATTTTTACATATGCTTTTAAAAGGTTGACTTTTTAGAATATTCTGTGGTAGGATTTTTCTTGTCACTGGTCACTCTTCGTTCAAAGTTGTCGGCTGTTATAGCCCTTAAAGATATCACACGGATTTCCATGAATGTCTTCTTGATTGCACAATTTTCTAATAACTTATCATCCAAGCAGAGTTTATTTAGATCAATGATACCATCAATGTTTTTATTAATTAGTAAATGCTTGAATGATTTACTTTTAAACTGAAATAACTCAAATTCGATATGAAGGGTAAACTGAAAAGCCTTTAACAGTATAATATTCAAGTCACTACTTCTGGCTGTATATACAAATGTGTTGGTTTTTTTTTTGTTGCGTCATCTTTTAAATAGAAGCATTTTTAAGACAGAAACTAGATTTATGATTCATTCCACAAATGCTGAAGTAATGTTCCACTCATCTTGCTGGGGATACAAGCTGTTTGATTTGTAGGGCTAGCAAGCAGTTAGGTTTTTTCATGTTACTTTATATAGTCTGCGTCCATTTGTATGGTTCAGTTATTTGAATTCTCTTTTCTTGCTTTCTTCTAATGAAGTCAGTGCAAAATTTGTCTCTTCTCTTCACTGTGATGGCACTTACTCCCTTTCTTTTGTGGCAAAATTGGTAGAATTTCAGTTTTTATGTGATCATCAGGTAAATGTTTGATATGAAGCAGAATGAGACATGGGTTGTCTCAAAATTTACCTACTTTTCTAAACTCAGTGAGTTAAAAGTTGATATTAGTAGATGGAAAAGTGTAAACATCTTCAATTCTAGCCCCTGGCGAAAACACATTTTTGTTTTGGTTTGGGGTTGTTCTGTGATATTAATTCTCAAATTTGTAAGTATTGTAATATTTTTTCATGTTTGTGTGACTTTTCACTTGAGAACAAAAATCCAAGCCTTGTAAGAAAAGACCATGCACTTTTTACCTCAATCAAGGATTAATCATCATGGGAGCCAGCCTGTTTTTGACTGAAAGAAAAGGATAGTTATTTAATAAAAGTTGTATAACATCTCATGTCAGATCTCCCAGCACTGAAAACCGTGTGTGTGTATCTACCGAGCGTGTCAGAGGCGGCTTTTCTACTGGAGTGTGGTACTGCAATGTTAGTGCTGAACTTCACGATACCGAGACAGAATCTCTGAATGCCTGCAGTACACAGTGAAACTAAATCACTGTGGTAATGTTGAGCTTTTCCAGGTTTGTGAGTCTATAGTGTTTTCAACACTGAAAAAGTAAGGAGGTTTGATTGTTACCCTAAAACGCATGTGTTTAAAAATGGTATTTATGGACAAGGCTCTTTGACCCTCCGTTTTTGTAAAAGAGAATAGTTATCTTTTAGGAGAACACTTAGCATACCACATGCAGCTCATGTAATGCTACAACTTAGATAATCAAGCAATATTAACTATGCAGAGGTAGAGATGCTATAAAATGCAACAATGCCTTGACTGTGCTTCAACCACAGGGCACGAGACAGAATGCCTTGAAGAACCTCCAATTGCAAATGTCTTATTCAAATGAAATACTTAAATTTTATCCAAGCTTCTTTGAACTAGTTAAATTTAAAAAAAAACATTACAAGGATGACAATTCTGTAGTCTGGCTCCCCAAAACCTTGGTAATGCATAATATGCCTTTTGGTCTTGCTTTTAGTAGTTTTCTCAACGTGTATAAACCAATAAAAATTTTCCATTTTCCAAACTAAAGATACTGGAGGATGTGTAGGGAAAAGTGATTGTTTTAGAAACAATTAAGAAGTTTTAAAAGCTAATTAGTTTCAGTCGAAGTCCAGCTTTAAAGCAGCCTTCAAAGGGGAATTTGTCTGTTTGGAAAAGAGAGATGAGGATCTTTCAAGTTACCCTTTTCAAAACACCATACCAGAAAATGTTAAGTGTTTGGACACGTGGTTACTTCAGATACTGCAAACAGCTTTTACTTGCACTTTCATAGTCAATGTAGTGAATTCTGACTTCTCAGGGCTATGTTATTTTCGTGCATGGAGGATTTAGAATGTCCTCCAGTGAGGTAGTCTACAACTCCTGACTTGGATACGTCTGGGTAGTGTCCCACACCACAGAGGCACTGCCAGTCCGGGTGACGGTGGTGTGCGAGTGTTCACAGGAAGAAACTGGGGGCCTTGTGATTATTTTTGTTGCGCAGTCACTCATTTGATACTTGTCTCTGTCTCCTTTGGCTTTTTTTTTCTTTTTATATTACCTACTTAGCACTGCTTTTTTCATATGAGTTAGGGCATGAGAAAGCACCATTAATTAATGTTAATGAACCAACCTCAAATGTCAAGGTGACCACCCAATCATGAATGTGTTTTGCACATGGAAGTACAAGTGACATATGAGGAGATAAGGTCCTGACTAGTCACACTGAGCACCGTTTCAGAATGTTCAATACAACAGCATTATCATGAAACATTTTTAAAATCACTTCTTGACATTTCTCCTAAATCATAGGCCCTACCAGTAGAGGGTTAGTTTTGTCTCCCACTGCCTTTTTAGCTACTGTATTTTAGAACAAGCTTCAAGATTCTGTCTTCTCTGTGGCTCATGTGCAACCACAGCTGTAAGTATCGTGACATGGGCATTTGCATCCTTCTGAAGCTGAAATTCATCCATCTGGAGAGTAAACAGCAGTAATAAATTTAATGGAAGTAGCCTTTGTAGAGGAAATTAGGATAAAACATCCCTCCACTCCAGTGGCAGGTCATGCTTCAAATGGTCTGAATTAAAGTGTGCAATAGTGCTAGAGAGGCAGCAAAAGGGTTATTATTTCGTGATCTGTTAAAATTTGTTTTTTATATTCTTATGCTGGTAGGACATAGCAATTATGAGCTGGAAAACAATCGTGATCAAAGTGATCAAAACTTAGGGAGCTGGTGATACGCATCCTGAGGTGGTAGTGGTGTTAATGGCATCCCAGACACTTCGGTTCCACATTTTGTAACAAGGAAGCTGAAGAGTGCCTATGTGGGAGCCACTACCTCTTAATTAACGAGTTCCATTCTCTTAGTAAAGTTCCATGATTCCAACTGAATTATTGTATAAAGCATCAGCCTGGGAAGTACTGTAACAGATTATGAAAGATATATTTCTATGGCAGAGTGAGCACCAATGGGGAGAGGAGGCTGTGCAGGCTGATGGACGGATCTCTGCGTTATGCTGACAGTATTATTTAGATGTTCGCGGCAGCCCTACGAAGCCGGCAGATGTAGTCATGTGTCTGACATTTGGTCCCGGGGGACTCAGCAGTCTGTCAGGAAGAGAAAAATCATAAATTCTCTCTGTTGCTGTAGTATTTGGAGGAATCTTCAGCATACACAGTGGAGGGCACTGGTGTTCAGCAAGGAGCTTTAATCTGCTAGTCTGTTGCTTTATTTATAAAGCATGAAAAATCCCAGTGCAGCCAGGGTCTCTATTGTAAAGGTTTCCTGGCAGAGCAGCGTGGAGTCATGTTGCAGCACGCTGTCTCTTTGCATTGCAGCACTAATCACATTCTCTGCTTATTAAAGGGCACCTGGCAGGACTTCGAGTAACCATCACTGTTGTCATTTTCATGTGGGTTATATGCCGACCTTCTAAATTTATTCCCTGGCAGAGCCATTTGGTATGTCATTTAGCTCTTAATGTGGCTTTGACTGTTAAAATAGCTCTTCAGACTATAAGCAGCTTTGGTTATATTCATTGTAAAAAAGCAGCCTTGCTCATGTCATTACCTGAGCACCTGTCTGAGTTCTTTCTACAAATCTGGATACAGATCTGACATCACAGTTTTCCTGTCGTGTTTAGATACAGTGAGCCCTAACAGTGTTCAAATGTCTTCTCGCTTTGTGTTTCTTTTCTGTAGACTGTTTCATGCTCCGGGCAAACTAATTGTTCCTCTGGTAAGATGGAAACTCATTTTGAGTTTCAAATGTCTGATTTTTTTGTTATTTTCAGGAAGTTATACTCACAAAATCTGATCCTCTGATCTCTTAAAGTTTCTTTTCCAAGGGCTAATGAAAAGTCAAGCTTCCAACTATCTCATGAATTTGTAGGTGTAAGGTGATCAGGAGAGAAATGAGGAAATGCTAATTTGAGCATTTGGAAAACTCTTCTGATGGGGCTAAAAATAGCTTTGTATCAACTGAATTGTCTGAAGTCAGTGGCTGCTGGCTACAGGAAATAAGGATATTTTGCTGTGAAAAGCTAATTAGATCCACAAGAAAAAATGGGATTGCATTGACTAAAAAGAAACTCCAGAGTTTAGGATAAGATGTGGCTGAACTGCATCTTCTGTGACTGAAATGAAGTTTTACAGCTACCTTCTCTTCCAGGATTTGTCACTGTATTGATGCATGTTTTGGGTGATTTGACTCTCCAGAATGCTTTGTTCACCTTCCTCTTTGCTCTGTGTGGCTTGTTGATTTAGATTGTCAAATCTTTGGAATAAAACCTGCCTCTGAGTGTGTTTTAGAACTGCATAGAGTAATGGGATCTGATTTTTTTTTTTTTAATACTGCATTACAACTAATAATAGTTGCAATCACTTCCCTTCCCTTCCCCTCGGAGAGGCAATTTTGAAATATAATTAATTTTGGTGTGTGTGTGTCTCTATCTTAATTTATATAATTTAGCATATAAACAGGTAATAATGCAGTGCTTGTCATATTGTTTACAGTGTGGTTTCCTGCTGTTACCAAATACAGAGCTGTTCAGGCTCTGAGGATAAAAGCTGTTATTTTTCTATATAAAAAGCTCATAGTTCTTGCAAAATTGTTCATTGAACTTTTCGTGTCACCGTGGTGTCAGCTTAGAGTTTGTCTAGAGTTGAGCTCTTGTGCGCTGTCGTTCTCTTTCCTCCGAGACACTGTATCACATCTACCGGGATAAATCTGCTGCGTCAAGAACCCTCCAGAAGATGGGGAAGAGGCGAGCGTGCAGTATTAACCTCTGGTGACAGCTAAAACCATCCAGCTGGAACTGTGAGTGGCAGTTAGGGGAGATAATTGTCATAGGAAGCCAGCAAACAATCAGCAAATGCCACCAAACAAGAATTGCTCGAAGCAGAATGAGTAGAGCCTTTCCTTGCAGGTATTGGTGAAAAGTCATTCCACCTGGTTTTAGAAAACTGGGGAAGATGAGAACCCTCTGAAGAGTGGGGGCTGCAGTACTGATGCATGCAGTCCTTTGTCAGAGGGTTCACTGGATGGATACTAAGTATGAAGAAAACAAATTAGATTTTGTCATATTTGTTTACTCGCAGGCTCTAAGCGGAGCAATTACTTTAAAGCAGAAGAAAAATATATTCAATATATCTAAGGCATATTTATCTGAATTTTCAAGGAAGCAAACAGAAGTAACAAAAAATAGGCACCCTTGCTCACCAAAGAGAGATTAAGCATTTTTTAGCTGTAAAATTAAATAAAAGGAAGGACAAATATTGGGCTTCGGGGAGTCACCCAGAGAGATGCTCACCCAAGTAAAAGCATAGGGCCAGCAAAGCAGCTGAGAGCACTTGGAAGGGCAACAAATTAAGGCTTCAGTACCATCCTACTGAGCAGCGCTGAAGTAAGCTGTGCCGGTAATTCTGGGTTCTCTACATGCAATGACCCCAACACTTAAACTTCTAAGTGTATCACTGAGTAGAAATTTTGCAGTTAAATGGCTGACAGGAGGGAAAGGTGATTTATATTTAGAAAGCTGGTGTGAGGAGTGCCCTGACAGTGCTGTGGGGTTTGTGGCTCACCAGGAGGGAATATATTGCTGTAGAACCTTGGGTCGACACCTACGTGTTTGTGTGTTGTCACTATCCAGATCCTTTATGGAGCACTAAGAAATCTTGCTGTCAGTGCACAAGTAAGTGTCTGTGACCTGGCTATAAGGGAATAATCTCTGAAGCTTTTTTCTTCTGCTATTTTTTGTATGTGTCTTATTAACACACTCCTAAATACTCTAGGTAGCTTTTTGCGTAATAAAAAGATCTGATGTAGGGATTTTTTGTACTTTTGCAATTGGCTTGACTGTGGGTTGGGATTTTTCACAAATGCACATTTCAAAGCCACCTTTGCTGCCCAGTTTTTGGATTTTACAGTGCATTTTGGTCACTGTTCTCTATTAGTTGTGAAGGTCAGAAAAATCTTTTAAAAACCAAAGCTGAAGGCAGGGATGCTGATAGTGACATAGGTCTGAGAGATGATGTTGTAGGGATACATGTGAAATATTGCAAGGCTGGTAACGAGACAAGGACGCTTCTGGGACAATGCACATACACTTTCCATGGCTGTAATTGCACAGCACTAAATGCACACGATAAAGCAGACTTTCTGAAGCTTTTGTAAACCAAGGTGGATGGGGAATTGTTTCTCTGCCTTTCCATAAGGGCAGATCCTCTTTTCCCACTTTAGGAATTAGTGCTTTGAACTTGAAGGTAGTGGAAATTTTAGAAGAGAAAATCTGGAGGTATTAGCTGGCAAGCAAGATTATTTTACTTACTAATAACAAAGTAGAAGCCATTCAAGCTTGCAAGCCTAGAGCAAACTCTCAGGGTCAAAATAAAGCAGTTTATTAAAAATCATTGGCTTCAGAGGGATAAGCATTTTACAAAAAATATTACAGGAAAAAAAGTCAAATCAGAGATTAAAAGTTGGCATATTTGCCTTTACTTGTCCTTGCTTTTGGAACTTGTTTCATTCAAGTGCTTCTTTATGGAAGGGAGGTAACAAAGTAATTAACATAAAAAATGCTTTTGAGACTCATTTCACTATTGTGCTTTTTCCTGTGCTTTTTGTGGAGTCTCTGAGGAGCAACCAGGCTAAACTGGGACTTTTATTATTTCTGAAAAAGATCTTCACATAATTTTATTTTTGGATTGTTGGGCTTATTTGAACAGTGAGAAAACAGGAAGGACTGAGAGCTATATGAACAGGGTTTTAAGAGACATTAGCACAGCACATTTAACATTTCTCGTGGAGCAGTGAGAAGGGTTAATATATTCGTGGTGATCAAGTAAATCAAACAGGAATGAGGTCAAGCATATTGTACTTGTTTATGGCACAGTTTCAAACGTAACTGTTCTTAGCAGGAAGCTGAGTGAAGTGAGAGACTGCTGCTACATATAAAGGTCTTGGTACCTATCAGTCTTTTAGGAGCAAAATGCCTGTATTAACTGTGTATTTGATCATGATTGCTCTAAACTTGCTAAAGATGGCAGCACACCTCTCAGTGTTCTTAAAACCAAAGAAACACAACCACCACAAACAGCAACAAACACAACCACCCCCAAACTAGTGATTTTAAAAAACAGTACGGTGAGTCCTTCTTGGTAGATTTTTCAGACAAGATAGTGACATTTTCCCTATTTTAGTTCTGGCCTGCATACTTCTCCCCTCCACAAATGTAATGGAATAATTACTTTTGAGAAGATAATATATGATGTATTGATTCTGGCATAAACTTTGTATATATTCTTACAATGATTTGCTAAATGAAATGGTGTCTAGGAAGACCTTCACATGACGCCAGGAATTCATGTTATAGGCTTAGCTCTCTTGTCTCTCCCTTTTGTGCAGATTTAGCATCTTATTATATCCTTGCTCTGTAGCCTTGTATTGGAACAAATTACTAGATTACTATGAAGTGATTATGATGGGGAGGACTAGCCCAAGGCCATAGGTGGAAGGGGTGAAACTTCAAAATCAGCCAATAAAGAGAACATGGAATCCAATTTTAACTCTGTTCTTACACACGGGTAATATTCACTTGCTATTTGTTTTTTATGTGGGCTATTTCTGTGAGTGTGAGGTTACACTGGCATCCATATTTGCTCTTTTGTACACCTTTTTTTTTTTTTTAAATACCTTCCACCAGCTCATGTAATGCTGTATCACAGTGAAATTTCTGATCCTTATCCCAGCTGTGAGAGTGACCTCCAGTGTTCTTTATGGCCCTTCCTTTGGTCTTCCCAGATCTGGGTTCCTCTGTGGAATTTTGCAAAATGTAGCAGATTCTCAGTTTTGATATTATGTGACCTGCAGTGCTAGTGACATAAAAATCTATCAGCTGTTCACAGATTTCCTCTTATTCACCTTGTGAAAGAGAATCAGGCTGTTCTGAATCCCCCAGAGTGCCACTGCCAATGACACTTTCTGTAGTGCAAGACACAGTCCTTTTATGATGAGTGAAGGACATACATGGGTAGAAGATTTTGAAGATTTTGGTTTCCATTTTTCACATTAGGAAAGAATTTCTGTCAGTTAAGAATTTTGAATAGAAAGGATTCTGAACTTGATGAGTTTTCTTTTCTTTTTTTTTTCCTTGTGGATGATGCTCAGAGCAGCAGTTCAACCAAACATGGGAAAATTATTCTATCAGGATACACCATTAATCACTTCCACTTCCCCTACTTTAGGCATTTTGATATTAATTTTTTAAAATATTTAATCTGTCATGACCTTGGTGACAAATCTGAGTTGCCAAGAGACTGAACAAGTAAGCAGATGCTTTTCTGTGAATATCTGAGATATTAAACTGGAGGTTGGCTTCCCTATGCCTTTGATTTTCAGTGCCACCAGCTGCGATCTTGCTGAGTTGAGACATCTCAGAAAATGGGTGGGATGACAAGCTACACTCAGCCATATAATTTTGAGTAGGGAGCTCACTTGGCTTGAAAGGTATGTTCGCTTTGGCTTTCAGACTTCCTATTTTTCCTGCTGAACTGCTTCCTCTTGTGTGCTTTCTCTTGTACATCTTTTTTTTTTTTTTTGGGGGGGGGGGGGGGTGGGTGTGTTATTTTTTTTTTTTGGTTTTTTTTGTTTGTTTGGTTTTTTTTTTGAGTTCTGAACATTTCAAGGTCTTTTAAAATTGAATGAGATTAAATGTGTGTCTCTTAAAGCCCTGAAACACACTGTGCTTCTAAATGAGCACATGGGGCACTTGGTGTGTGATGTGTCAGTGGTGAAATATGTATGTATGCTCAAGGGGTAAGGACTGTTTTCCAGTGTAGCCTGCTGAATTTCATCGTATTAACAGAATCTTGGGAGCTGTTACATTTGCCTCCATGTGTATTTTTTCGTTATATTGATTTAATAAATGCTTACTTGCAACTCCTGTAAAATAAATTATTCCCTAGTTTTGATAGGAATAATTCATAATTTTTCACTGTTCCCTGCTGATATAATATAGTAGGTCAAATCTGTGACTTTAACGGAAGTTCTATAATTTAGGCCTCCAAATGGGATTATGTTAGAAATACCAGTTGCATACGAGTTCATCCTGTTAATTTGTGCTTTGTACTGAACACACAGGAGGATGTGTTATGTATGAAATAGTAGTAGCACTCATTTGTTCTCTATGATGCAGACCCTTTGCATGGGTGATTCTGACCTTTTCTGAGAAGCAGATGTCTGCTTAGGCAAGAAAAGTAAGTACTTTATTTGTGCTACTTCTGTACAGAAGAGGGGAAAAGTCTCACTAGTCTCTTTGCTCTACCATGAGTTGTTGGACAGGCCTCTCAGTATCTGATTTGTGGTATCTGAACATGCCTTTAGTCTCCTCTACTACAGGACTTCTTGGTGGGCAATGAAAGGTTTCATACCAGAGGCAACTTTCAGATATGTTTATTTAAACTGGAGTCTTCCTTTAATCCCAGTAGTACAGTTCTGTTCCTCTCCCTTAGAGAAATGCCAGGCAGGAAGAAAGCAGCTGCGAAGTTCCCTATGCCAGATTGGAAACAGGGTCAGGGTTGCTAGTCTATGCTGCTTTTTTTGGGACCATCTCGCTCACCTTAAGCATAACCTTAATGTTCACATGAATTTTTTTTCTGTAGGCCCAAAAGCGAAAAAATGTTAAAAGTATCAGGTTTTGATATCCTTGCTGTTCTAAGACCACCCACCCTATTTTTAAGCTTTTATTTTTTTTATTTTTTTCCTTTGGCCCTGAGACTCATTTTGCCACCAACTAATGAAAGGGGGCAGGAATCCAACTGTATTCTGCTTACATCCAAGCCTTGTGTTGCCTGCCATTTATAGCAGGAGTAGTGTGATGGTTTGCTGTCACTCAGATGTCACTCGGATTCCTTCAGTCTTGCTACTACACTGTTGATCAAGTTAACTGCAAGGCAAGATTCTTCCTAGGTAAATTCTGGATACCCTAAAATAAAAAAGCCTGAATGTTATTGTATAGCTCTCATAGATTTGCTGAATAAAGAAGCAGGCACTTTAATTTTTTTAAGCACTGTAGTAAAGAAATCTTGTTCTGTTGACAAGTTCAGCATGTGTCTTGTGCAATACTTCTCTGTCTGCTTGGATCCTCCTCCTTCTCCCATCTGCTCCTTCTCACTCTAAGGAAAGGAAACTCCATTCTGTCAAAGCAAAGTGCCAGGGAAAAATGGGGAAGACTTTTAGGAGCAGCTACTGGATGAGACCATTCACTAAAATCAAAACAAATATAGTCACTGCTCACTGTAGTTTTGCCCTCTGTACCTGGTTAAGGCTGACATGTAGTAGGATACAATCCCTCAAGTGAAGACTGTGCAGTTCAAAAAGGCAGAATCACTTACTAGTGCCTGTGATCAGTGCTCCATGGCAACATGTTCTCTGCAAGGAAAGTAGCATAAATACCTATTAAGCAAAGAGATTCCCCAGCAAGCAAATTAAATGCCAGAAATCGAACGAGAGTGGGGCTGGTGGTTTTTTCCCTCTCTAGGTAATTAGGGTAGCTACCAGTGAAGCGTTATAATTGTAACGGATGCTCTGTAAGTCTTCTGAAGTACAAAATGTACCTTATTTTGAAATATCTCGCTTCAGAGACTGTGTATTTCTGTATTTCCAGAAACTGTGTTTCCAGTTATTAGCTTTCTTGTGCTTTGTGAAGCCATTGCTTTCTAACTTTGAGTGTTGTTTCCCTCTGCAAAGATCTCGTGATTGCTTCTGCCTGATGCTGGCTCGCAAATTCAATGTGAGCAGTTAAAGACTAAGAACAATAAACTTATTACAGGGACTTTGTGCATTCATTTAAGTCTCCAGGGCTGGAGTTCCAACCTAGTAATTGTCTTCTCTAGAAATGAGCATGCCGAGTTTCACCCTTAGGGAGGATGTGTCCACAGCTGGTGATCTCTGCCCAGGAGAGTTAAGGATTAGAGAACATCAGAACTGTTTTTGATAGTTCAGCTTGATATATCAAAGTATGGCTGAGCAGTCACCTACAAAATAATGATAGTAAATGTGCCTGTGCTTTCTTTGTAGCTGGAATTCGGTTGGCTCTTTGGGTTAAGGGCAGCAGAAATCAACAGAACTTTGCTGGAGGTGCAGAGCCTGCAGGCTCCACAGCTGAGAGTGCTGAAAGCCCAAGGGAACTAAAATTGTGAGGTCTTGCTTGAGTCATCATGCCTCACTCCCTGCTTTGGGCACTCCAACTTACCCTCATCACATATTTGTTGGGGTCCATGTGGCTATGAATCTGATGCTTTTTATTTCTTCTGTTAACAGGATTTTCTAAATCCTCATTCCTTGGCTGGCTGAAAACTTGCCTTACTGTCCAGTGTCAAGTCTTAGGATATGTACTTCCCTCCTCAACCCTAAAACCTAAGCAAAAATTGTAAGTCAGAATTTTGTGATCTCCTTACAGAAGTGTAGGACAGGTATGAAAGGGACTGTGTAGGTGAGAACTGTGTAGACACAACTTGTCTGAAGTCCAGTTTCTCTGCTTTATCCAGTGGGATGACTTGTTTTCTCGTGTACTGTCTCCTCAAAAAAGTGCAAGGCACAGAGCAAGTGTTTTATCCCATGATGAGGTGATTTCCAGGCTGCTATATAGCGCTGTAAAATGCTAAGCTGAATTAGTGTTGGCTAGAAGAATGAAGCTTGAAGTCAGATTTGAATCATGCTTTAAGCTGTTAAATGCCTGGCCAAGACAGTAAAATGTTGATGATGCTGCAGTACTGCAAAGCTGTAACTTGGTGAATAAATACCTTCTATAGTATAATACACCTCCATTTGGTATCTGTACATGATGTGCAAAAATGAAAGGCATTTCTAGATGTAGAAGTTAAAGTGAAATTGTTTTGTTCCATGAATTTAAGCAAGAAAATGTTAAGCAGAAGTTGCTTCCAACTAATCCTATTTTTTTGCCCTCAGCTTGAGGCAGCTCTAATAGGTACATACTCTACTCTGTCCCTAAATATAGAGAAACTATGCTGAAGGAAATTGCTGACAAACGGTGGAAAACCATGTGATATGTTAGTATACAGTGGGAAAGTTAAGTTTGGATTGCATGGTGCAATGATCCATCTGTCTTAGCTTTTTTTTTTAGGTTTCTTTTTTTTTTTTTTTGAAGCTGTTCCATGGCTCAGAAGAGCTGGAGTTCAGTTGGTAGGCTGTCCCTAGCAAGAACAATATCCAAAAAGCCCCCATGGATCTGTGATTTTTCTGGAAATTAACTTCATTCACTTCTAGTCTAGTCAGCTGCCATCAATTCATATCTGTATATGTAACTTTAAGGCTCTGATCTCTTTCAGAAGTAGTGAACCTGTGTCGTCTTACTGCTCTGGAATGTTTCTGGTAAATGAGGTACATGACACTTGCATGGAATTTGAGTGATTTCAGCCAAGATATTTAGAGTTATTTTAAGTTCATTCATTTTTTTGTTCACACATGTCTTTGGGGGCCCAGCTTCACAGTGGATGAGAATCAGGCTCGTTACGGTCTATCAGATTGGTCACTGTCTTTGGGTATTCCTTTTCAAATTTTTACTGTTTTCATGTTCTGGTGATGCAGGATGATTATATGGTAGTAATCCTCAACTGCTTCTTAATTTCCATCAGGATTGCAGCCTTTTCATTACACAGCTGTAAATTCTAATGTCAGAACCAGGCAGACACAGTCATTTAGTACTTTAACCCTTAGAGGAAGGAACTGGATTGTTTTGTATATACATGTGATGTCTTGACCCAGATTTGTGGACCACTTACATACACATTGGTATGTCTCAAAGATGTGAAAACAGTTGTGAAGGAATAACTTCTAGATGTCATTTGTCTCTTTCATTCATGTTCCAGGACTACAGTGCAATAACTTACTCTTTTTTCTCTTCATATTACAATAATTTTAAATATTAATACTTAAATTAAAATCATGTTAATTCCCCTTTCAGTAGAAGGCAAGGCTGCTAGTCTAGAATATAATAGCAAATATTTTTAAGTATTTCTGCATCTGGTTCTCAGATTCTATCAATTTGTAGTCATTTTAAGGAGGGGATAAAATAGCTTTTAGATGTCTCACTCCCTATTGCTTTTTTCAGAAGAATCTGAGGGATCAGAGTAAGAGAGGTTCTCAAAGCCTTTCTTAATGTGGGGTTCCAAGGGAACTGCTAAATAACTTCAACCTTCCTGTGCTCTGTAGTCTCTGCAGTACTTATGCACCCTGCTCACCAAAAAAATCTCGAGGGTTATCTGAATTTGATGATCGTCCAAGTTTTGTCAGTGTCATTCACTGTTGAAAATTTCAGATGCATTGTTCTGTGTATTTTGGACAGTCAGAGTGACAGGCAAGTTGATACTGCTGTTTGTATGAAACCATTCAGTGACAGGTGAGTTGCAGTAAGACAGATCACTTCTGAGCAGAGGGGGAACAGATTTCTTTGCAGGGCACGAGAAACAGTCTGAGGTTCAATAAATGCTTTTACGGAGGGTATAAGATGGCCCATTTAATAATTTCAGCAAAACTAAAGCTGACCCTTTGATCTGAATGCTAAGCAATTAATTTCTCTAATATTTTTGTGGGGGTAATAGTAATCAAGCATCCCTTTAAACTCATCTAGTCTGACCCTTGTGAATTGGGTGCCTTCTTTGCAGTGTCCTTATTTATGTTTTCCCAAAACTGCTTCAGTTTTTTATTAAGATTGACTGGATGCCTTCTTAAAGCTCAGGATCTCTTGCTGTCCAGGATTTGTGGTTTCTCTTTCATCTTAGACTGGCACTTTGCATAGAATATTTAGCCATATTGTTGTTCTAATAAAACAAAGTCAACGTAAGGGTAGTCTCAGCTTTCCTGTTCTGTGTTGGTGCTGCTATTCTTCATGGTAATCAAACCAGAACAACTCTGCCTTGTGCAAGGCAACACTCAACAGAAAGAGGATGGAGTCTGTAATAATTCAGAGCAGTGAATGTTCCTTCAGAGTACCGCAAGCTGCATTGCACAAAGGGAGCAGTGGTCTGTAAATAAGTAAACGACTCCAGCCTCCAGAATGCGCAAATCCTCAGTCTTCATCACTGGGTTGGTTCAGAACAGCGGCAACAAAGGAGAAGGGGGAAACAGGTTTGTGAAAAGCACAACAAGTGCTTTGCTTTGTTGATAAACATGCAAGACATTTCTCCTCTGAGAATGCTCCTGCCAAATTTGCTCAGCCTTTGGTCTTTGTCACAGGAGGTTGAAACAGGCATCATAAAGAATGACCAAGAAGTGGGAAATATGTTGGCTTTGCATCTAAACATGTAAAAACTTTGTGTGATAGTTGAAAACACAGCACTTTCTTTTGGGTAGAGAAGTGGGATATGTAATTCCCAAGAGGCAGATACTTTGCGTATCTTTGCCTGATTCAAGACAAATAGCTGAAGTGACATAGCCAGGCTGCCAGCTTGCATTTTATAGTCCTGAGAACAATGAACATTTATATGAGCACTTAGGCAGTGTATGCAAATTGTGGTTATTCTCCATAAAGCTCTTAAAATTCATTTTTACATAGTCTCTTGTTTCTGGGACAGCAATGCCCAAATGTAATAATTAACAAAGGAGTGACAGAGACTAGACCAAAAGTCTAGTATCCTAAGTGACTTCTCATCTTAAGCCAAGGCTCTTCTACAACTCTGAATGCATAGTTAGTGGATCTCAGTGATAATCTTGGTTATTTCTGACTTCTTTTACAATTATATCTGCTTCTCTAAATGCAGTTCAGGTACAATAATGAAACTAAAAAGAACATCCTCTCCGAAGTGACTGAAAAAACGATTCAGTGTCAAGTTTTTATTTAATTATCTGTGTTATGCTATAGTCCAAGAGCCAGTTCTGGGGTTATCCTGGCATGTAGCAATGTCCAAAACCCCCAGTGTAGTTTCATATTTAGGGTTTATATTTATGGTTTCAGTTTAAATTGAGCATGAGTGCAAATCTTGCACTGGGTTTGCTCCCTGCACAGAGGGCATGGCCCCTCTAATGCAGCCCTGAGGCCTGCCATTGCTGGCTGCAGGGCAGGGGGAGAATTTCCCCACCACAATCCATAGCCATATCTGTGCCTGGGCTCTTTATAGACCAGGCAGGGATCCCATTTGAAAGGGCACATTGTCAATAGCCACTGCCATGGTGTAATGCCTCTTGAGATCATTAAATGTATCTGTGAGCGTGTAGATCAACTTAAACTATGCCTGATACTTTTCTGTTTAGCAGCATTTAATTCTGTGTATTTTAGAAGTATGTTTATCCAAAGGCCTCCAGAGATGCCTTTCATGGTTGGACGCAGATAGTTGAAAGTTGGCAGTGTTCCTGCTCCTGGATGTCAGGTAGCCTTTCAGTGAACCTGGCCCTTTCCGAGGTATTTGTTCCCTGTGGCATGGTGGTGGGAAAGCTGTAGCTGAGAAATTACTTGGAAATTTAAGTCGCACTGATGGCTCTTTACCATGCCAAGGATTTAAGAAACCTGGCTTGCAGCCCCAAGAGGCAGGACTGACCTCGGGTTACCCAAGGTTTGACCTCATGGCTGATTAGTAATAGAGGAAATCTGACAAATACATGAGTACTGCATAGGGATTCATCTAATGAAAAGAACACTTTCTCCTTCCCAAATAGCTCCCTTGCAACATTCAGCTATGTAGCAACTACTGCTATTTTGTGAATGAAGCAAGTGGATTCCAGCAGTCTTTGTGCACAGTCCCCGCCCTGGGTTTCACTTACAGAATGAGAATTACATTTCAGTGGTTTTGTAGACAACATAACAGTAAAAACACACACAGTACATAGGTAATAATGCTGCTACACTAGGTGAAATGTAATTTCTCATTCTTGCAGAAGGCTCCTTTTCTGTGCATGGAAAGTATCCTGTGAATGTTGGGTTTTGCCAGGAAGTGGCCAAAAGTTGGACAGTACATTTTACAGTAATACTATTTCATTCCTTATTGACCACGTCTTTCTCAAGCTGTGAGGAGGTAATGATGGCATGTAGTTTTAATACCTGATGAAATAAATAGTCTCATTTGGCCAGAGTGAGAATCAGTTTTAAGAGCTGAAAATGCTACTTCAAATGATTACTCTTGTAGTTAACAAGAAATTCATCCTAAAGAGCCAAATAAGCATATAATTTTGTCATGGCTAGTCAAATTTTCCATGTAAATTTAAAAGGAGGGTAATTTTCCCATTTCTATTTTAGAGTGTTCCTTGTTCTGCCTTAATAATTTTGTCCATTTCCTCATTAGCGCTCCTTTCAGAGCCCAAACATGTCAACAGTGATGCCATTATCAGAATCCTGAAATAAGTGAACAAACGTTCTCATCTTCAGTTGTGGTTTGCCTGTGACAGCTATTTTTAATTTTGCAGCTGCTGGAGACTAAGGCAAATGAGGCGGATTTGCAACTGATGATTTGGCACCTATATCACAAGGCTACTTTACAAGTGTTTTTATAGGTGTTAGGAAATGTGGGGGTTTCCAAGGGGTCTCTTCACTGAAGCAGCAATTCTGGAAAAAGAGAGAGAGAAAGAGAGAGTATGAGGCAAAACACTGAGAGCAGAAGGAGGTATCCTGCTGATTTAGCATTTGTTTGCAGATGTTCAAAATGGAGTGTGACATAGCAACTAATTCTTTTTTTCACCAAGTGTGAACACAAGCTGACAGCCTCATGCATTCTCCTGTATATTCTGAGCAGTGCAAGTTCCAGGGGGTCCTCAGCCTTGAGGATTTTTTCTTTGCTGGAAGAGAAGGTAGTGTGACTTTTTGACCATGAGGAGCAACTCCTGTTCTTCCCAGCCTTGAGCCCTGTTTAAAAACCAGCTTCACAACTCAGATTTGAAGATCAAACTGCAGAATGCACAAGTACTGCAGTGACCTGTACCTGGTTTGACATGGGTGTTCAGGCAGCACAACTTAGGTGCCCGCCACTTGCAAAAGTGACCAGGCGTGGAAGGCACCGTGGGGTGTGAGTGTTAAAGTTACTTACTGACTTACTGACATGCCACTTCACCTAACCTTGTTCAGGTCTCAAAGTGCCTCTTTTGTCTTTGTGCCAATATTTCTGTAATTTATAGTTTACTGGCATAGGAGTACATTTAATTAGTACTACTGGTGTGGCCTTAATAGGTGGTTGGAAAAAGTCCTAAATTTTCTTAGATGCTGAAACATGAAAGACTTGATTTTGCAGCTCCCCACAGTTGGAAGATAGTGACATGCAGAATCGAACCTCAGTGGTGAACTGGTTTAAGTTTTAAATGGTAAATTCTATGGTTTGGGACTGAAATATATTTTGAAAAATCTTGTTTAGTTTCATTTTGTCTTTGACCTTTAGCCCAAAATGCATTACATATTTCCTACTCTTTCCCCAAAAATTCAATAGCAATAGTGCATGTATGTTTTCACTGCACTTTTAAATGCACCTTAGTGGATCCCAGGCACTGGGAAAGCTGCATTCATTGTATCTTAGTGATCCATAAAGAACAGTTTATATACATCTTGGAAGACTTTAGAGCTTCATAAATATTCTGGGGTTTGTTTTGGCAAGTTGGTCTGCAAACTTAGACTAAATTTTGCCTTTTAAAGTGTGATATTAACTATAGTCAAGGGAGTACAGATATTTTCACACTTGTGACCGTAGTGTTAATTAGGTAGTTAAATACTTATGCAAATTATCTCTTAGTTTCATGTGCGATGATTGTAGAAAAGTGGCACAAGTAGTTTATTTTCACTTGTACTGAGCATCATTGCTTCAGTGCTGTTGTTAATTATCTTGCTAATGCTAATTTAGCTGACATTCCAGCTTGTTACCTGACCTATTGAATAATCTGTAGTATGACCTTGGATTATTTTGATCATATTTCTGAGAATCAATATAGACATGCAAATATAAATAGGATTTCTAATAGGGGAAGGTGTTATTAAGCAGAAGTATTACTGGGGGAGTTCAAAAAGAGAGTGAAGTAATGTGTCTTTGAAGTGCAGTGACTGCATTAAAAGTGTTCCAACATAACACTCTCTTGATCTCCTAAGAAATAAAAAGGCAGTTAGTGCTGTAACATCTCGGAGAAACTAAGGGCTAAAAGGACATCCTGTTGAGAGGACTCATTAGTTATGCAGTCTAAAACTGTGAAACATGCTTATTCTTATAAAAAGTAAAGAGGACTCTATGTCTTCATTATATAAGAACTTTATACCCATCTTTCTTGCATTCGGGTGACTAACAGGCCTTTAAGAAAATAACATGTTCATTTAAGAACAGCTGTCCACATATGCCAGGCATCTCTTGTGTGTCACTTGTGCCCTGTGACTTGGTGATACTGAAGTGGGTAATATACCTTTGAAAAATATATATCGACAGACCAACTTTACCTTGACCTACTGGCTAGAAATATGGTATCTTTTTTAATATCCATAGTCAAACCCTAGCAAGATGTTGCAAATCTGGAGCTCAGGATGATCAGAAACAGGGACTCAGGTGGGTTTGCAGTGTATGTTCTGTGACTTTTCAATGAATGGGAAATTGCACCTTGGCTGGCAAGGCCAGTTCCTTCTTCCTTCTCTGAACACACTTCATATATCCCTAGTAAGAGACTATATGGTTCTCCTTGTAGTGATGTATTTGGGCTCATCTTTATCAGCTGGGAATGCCACAGATTTTTCACACAAGTTGTGACCTGCAGTGCCTGCAGGGTCTCAGTAAGTGACACTGGCTGAAACTCAGGCAGAGCTGAGACTGTTTTGTTCCCTGAAGACATTGGATTTTCCCTCTGTCAAGAAAGTCCAGATTTGGCAGATGTTATTCTTAGAATAGCAGGAAGTGAGAAACTTGGTTTCATAACTAAATAACAATAAAGTTAGGTTAATGAGGCCATGAATCATTTGAATGGTTTGGCTCTGTGTGCATCTGCTGCATACCAAAAAATTCCCAAAAGAATTTGCAGTGATTTAAGCAAAAAGCTGACATGAAGTCAGTTGTCTTTGATCTTTCTTTGGTTTTTGGGTGTGTTTGTTTAAGATTGGGAAGCTATTGAAGTAATGAAATGAAGATGCAGTAATAGCCCAGGGAAATATGCTAATGCTAGTCTTATTCTGTCTAGCTCAAATTAAATAGCAAGGACATAGCATATTCTATATGTCTGTTCACTATTAAGCATGAAGTAATCAATAATATTATTTCAGTCTCCTTCTTAATATCCTGTAATAAGTTCTTGCTCTGTCAAATTCATGCCTTCTTCTTCCTTTCTCTTCTGAGTAGTCTTGTGTCTCTTAGGTCTAAATTTGCCAGCTCGCTTCATGGTATGATAATCATGAGGTTCTTTGAATTGTGAATTACAAATACAGGATCTTGGCCTTTTGAAAAAAGGTGGTGCCTTTTTAACTTGGAGCATTTTGACTGATTCCCTCTTGTCTCCTCCCTTCCTAAACTTAGTGAGGGGGCTTGTCTGTTGTTCCTGTTAGGTGTTGTGTCAATAGAGGTCATTAGGGCTGCTATTGTTTCACTTGCAACGTTGAATGCCTTTGAAAACGTATTTTGCAAGAATAGTACTGAAAAACATATTGTAACTATGGGCAAATTGGAAGCCAAGTCTTTCTATTCATGATGCAACATAAATAATTGGGTTCGGACTTAAACTGTATTGCAAGAAACATTTCACTCATTTTAGGAAAAATTATTTGTGTCTTTTTATCTGCATAAGACTGGCTCCATCCCTGGCAATGAATAAGTTAACCTACTTAGTGTTTTGTGTGTAGGCAGCATGCAGTTCTGTGAGATTGCGGTGGGCAATGAAGCAGCAGAATTCAATTTGCAGCAGTGACCTAAGAGGGACTATTTTTAGTAATAAAATAGGTCAGGGGATGTGGTAGTGCAGACTGATAAATGAACAGTCTTCCCATTCACTTGTGGGGCATGTTTTTGTTCTCCAGTGTCGAAGCTCTGTGACGGGGGAAATGAGATTCCATGCTGTCACGTGGTTAGTGTTAGAATTTTTTTATTGTGAAGCAATCATAGGAGAAGTAGTTTTAGTGAAGGAAGAATATAAGTAACTAGTTTGCTTAGGGATTCATGGAAGGCAAAACCAACTAGGGAGCAAGGTGTTTTGAAGCCATTGCTCGAAGTTGGTCTTCGCTCTGCTGGTGTGACCGTATGTTGCAGTCTTGTCCATGTGACAAGTAGTTCTTGCTGTCTTTTTTCTTTCCACTCTGCTAGCTGCTGTTATGTGCTTTTTTAGCTTGCTTCTGTTATCAGTTTGATTTTTCAGTGATTAATGCAGATGAGTGCTACCATCTTCCTCTTAGGATGGCAACGATGAAGCATGGCTTTATTCTTTTGAGCCTCTGGGCTCTTGAAGGAATTTTCCAGAGAATCTGTTCAGCCAGTTCTTATGACACAGTCTCTTTTTAGTATTATGTTACTTGACCTTTGCATTTCCACACTCCTTTAGTTTCTTTGAAATTATATTTCAGAGCAAACTTGGAAAGCACATCTTGTCAGTTTGTGCCATTATAAGCTAGCCTATTGTTAATTAGCAGTGTGGCAAAGTCCCTATAAGCACTAGTTGTGGAGCAGTGTGTGTTCATGCCATATAAAGAGCAGAAAAACACTAGCTTTGGCACTAAAGTTTTTTTTTTTACCCTGGAGAAAGAATCGTTTGCAGGACGCAAGTGATCTCCACTCCTGGCTGTAGCTGAATCGGTATCAGTGTGTCACAATATGTAACAAAGTACAGTTGTGGGTTGCTCAGGCTGTTGCTGAAGCTATCTCTAGGAGTTAATGAGCCCTAATGAGCCCTGGTGAGATGCATTGGGATGCCCAGTTCTCCTGCTTTGGAACTAAGCAGATATCTCCCCCGGGCTGCTTAATGTTGTGTGAATGTACATGCCTGTGCTGGTGCTCATTTGTCCATTCCTGCCCTAAGCTGTGTTGTGAAGCATAGATATGGTTGTATGCCATGGGGGAGAGGTGCCCTTAATCCCCTTCTAGTAAAACGTGTTTAATTTTCTGACATGTTTGGTTAGGACTATGATGAAGTACCATCTAGCAGAGTTTTTATAGTGCTTTAAAGTCCTTGGATAATATCACTTTGATATCATATTTATAAGAAAAGTAAGCTAAACATTGCTGGCGTAAAAATTGTAAAGTCAGACTGTCCGCAGCCCTTGGAATTTTTTTAATATTGCAAGCTATTGTGAGTCATCCTCTAATATATAAAAAGGTTAATAAACTGCTAAGTAAATCACATTTCCAACATCTGTATCTTTCTACAGAGAAGATCAGTTTCTGTATTGCAAATAAGCACTGCATATCTCAGATAGTCAATAAAGAGCCATGGGAAAAAAAAAGGCTTCCAGTGGGATCAATACACTGGAGGTATTCTCAGCAACACTTCAAGAAACTTAAGGGGGCTTTTGATCATGTTCCATAATCTGTGTAATTTAATGTGCTTCTAAGGGATGTCTTATAGGAAGAATACACTGTCCTGCACTTTCCTTTCTACAGAATAGGCCAGTGATTTTTTTTTTCTTTTTAACTTGGTTTTGCAAAAGAAAGCTGACAGTATCATTGAATATAAACTCAATCATTTGGTGTTTCTGTCCACCCTACTCATCGTAGGAGCTACAATTTCATGACAGTTCACAGCCTGTTCACTGCACACATGTGAGTCATTTCGGGTGAGCAGAGCACACCGAGCCAGGTGCTCATTTATTAGGCATGCAAGGGGAGAAATCCACAAATATTCCCAGTTTATCAGGAGTTTGCAATACTGTAGTCCACCCTCCCCATCTTCACCCACCCTATAGGTTACTGGCCTGTCCAATATCCGGTGTGCTATGCTCACCCAGATATGTTCCTTAAATTATGTTCCTCAATTATGTTCCTTAAATACCATAAAGTGGAAAACTTGCTTTCAGAAGTTAACTGTGCCCATCCTTTTGTTATCAGCATTTAACGGTGGTTTTGAATTTAGAGGGGAACTCTTGCTGTCCGTTAGAAACTAATTTATTTTAATTAATTTTTGAAAACTCTTGCTCTTTTTTATTTACTTGTGTTTTCTCAGCATGACTGAATCAAAAACCACTTTGTACCAAAACGCTAAGCTGGGAAGATGGCTTGCTTTCTCTACTGTGAAATCCTGTTTAGTATAGGTATCACTGGTCTGGTTGTGTGCAGTGTGTTACAGTGCCTTGCTCCGGCATTTATTTTGTGCTTATTGTGGGGGCGTGAGACTGGTGGGGAGAAGTGAACTGCAGTATCTGATAGTATGACAGTATAAGGTCTGGTGGGAAACTCACCAGTGATTCTGTGACAGTGCTCCATGTCTCTTCAGATTATGACTAACTCTAGCTTCTTTCTGCCTTACAGACGGGTGTAAGTACTTGAGCTTTAAATTTAAGATTGTCTCCTTGGCCTTGTGGTTCCTGTGCGTGAGAGACACAAGTGGCCAGTGCAGTGGGCTTTTTGTGCTCGATATAAAAGGACTGCCTTGACAGAGGTGGTTTTTTTGTGTTTTTCTTTAATCCTGACATACTTGCCTGTAAAGCAGGCTAACTTGGTGTGGTGGGTTGACCCAGGCTGGGTGCCAGCTGCCCACCCAGCTGCTCTCTGCCTCCCCTTCCTCAGCAGGATGGAGGAGATAGTAAGATGAAGATCTCTTGGGCTGAGATAAAGACGGGGAGATCACTTGCCAATTAATGTCATGGGCAGAACAGACTTGGCTTGAGGAAAATTGTTGTAATTTATTGCCAATTAAAATAGAGTCAGATGGTGAGAAACAAAGGTAAAAACTAAACCATCTGCCCCCCACCCGTTTTTACCTCAAGCTCAACTCTACTCCCTCATTCCCAGCTCCTTTCTCTGGGGCAGTGCAGGGTGGTGGGGAGCGGTGCTATGGCCAGCCCGAATGGTCCCTTTCCACCTCACATCTTCCCAGGTGGTGGGAGGGGGATCCCTGCTCCGTTGGTCCAAGCTCCACTCATAACCTCCTTCTCCCTCCTCTGGCTGCCTGCAGGGCTGTTCCTCACACAGTGTCCCTCACTCCTTGCTGCCAGTGTGGGTTGTGCCGTGGGATTATGTGTATCTTTAGTAGTATGTATGTAGTTATGAAAAAAATCAATGGTTGGATAACCACTCAGTTGAGATACAGGAGAAGCAGATCCTGCTCGTGCTGCTGTCACTGTCACACAGTGTTTTAGTTGACACAAGGCAAGTTATCCCCATCATGTGTTCCTCCCCTTTTTCATTTGAAAAATGGGGATGATGATACATTGATCACCATTAGAGCTTCAGGGGCAGTGATATATATTCATCATCTCTATACTTTTAATCTAATCTTTCTGAAGTAAGGTTTTAGTGGAAAATTTCTGGATTGACCTTGGCCTGGAGGGATGCAGAAGGAGCCATGTGGCTTGGTCTGACTGTGTGCTGGTCAAAAGGAAACTCCTGGCTTTTTGTATACTGGATGTATTTACAGCCAAAAAAGCTGGGAGTGAAAAACTAACTTTTGTCATCACTCTAAAAATCCAAGGCCTCTTTCAGTTCAAAGACTTCCCAGACTAAGTAGCTGCAAAGTTTGCTTGAAAAATGTGGTTGTAATCCAGAGGTAGAAAGCACGGGATTTTTGCACTAGGTATGTCCACAGCCAGTTCATACTTCGATAGTCTATTTTTCTTCTTGGTTTATATGCGTGCACACATATTTGAGCATTGATGAAACTGAGGCACAGAAAGAGGATGAGATTTGCCTGTGTTACCCACTAGTGGTTCAGCAGGAATGTCAGGAATAAAAACCACCTCTGAGTTTTAGGTCAAGTTGCAGATAGTTCTTGTCCCCCTCTCTCCTGTATTTGGTGCTTTTTCAGCTCTTCTATGTAGGGACTGTCTGTGTGTCCTGGGATCCCCCTGTCCTTGCCCTCTTCATCATTAGTATGGTCACAAGGGATGGATTGTCAGAAGAGGGAGGAAGCACAGCCCCACTATGTGGCAAAAGCAGTGGATTCTGGGTGTTGCTAGTAGCGTGACAGGACCTGCAAAATTAATATGCTAGCTGGAAGGTACAAAATGTGTCTCTGTTCTTCCTTTAGGCTCTGAATCTTCACAAGGCAAAGCAATGCCTGCACAGAAGTGTTTCTGGTGTTGCATGTCACTCCTAGGTGTATTGCCTAAGGAGGCAGCTTGTGTAAGAAGCAGGCGACCAGCACTGTCTGGCTGCAAGGGGCAGCCAATTGTGTCCTCCCAGCAAAGTCACAGTGTCCTGAGAGGACCCTGATAACTTGATTTTGCTGTGCCTGAGCTAAGAAATTCTGTGGTGAACTGCAGGTGGATTTGCTTATACTTGAGGCATTTTGGAGAACAACAGCCCCTGGATTAAGAGCAGGTCACTGTCTCTATTCACTATAGTATCTAGGCTGTCTGCAAATGTGCTGCCATTGCTAGGGTCAAAATATATAGGACAAATTCCACTGGCACAGCAAGCTTTCTGACTTGCTTAATATAAAGTGTTTAATAAAATAATCACTGTCAGAGGTTTCTCTCTTGCCGCCCCTCCCCCCGCCCCCGGCCTGTTCTATTTCATCACATTTAGTTCCCACTGTTCTGGTGCAGGGCCAGGTGAATTGAGGATGTTAGGGCTTTCTTTTGTGTGCAAAAGCAATACTGTGTCCTTTACTGGACTCTTCCTACTCTCCTGCCTACTGCCCTGCTAATCTGCAGGGCCAAATGGAGCTAGCAGCAGCCAGGCGCAGCTCTCCAAGCGGTTGTTCACCATCCTCCCAGGAGAAGTTTGAATTAGGAAAGGGAGAAACTATTTTGTTTCACCTTAATTGACAAGTACCAGGGGTTTGTCCAGAGAATATGAAGTTGCACTGCTGCTATTTAATGTGTGTAGTTAACTTCTGGGGGTTAACTTGTCTGTAGTTAACTTTTCATTGTGGATCTGTTGACTTACAGATTTTGAAACAAAACAGGTAAGTATGTATGTCTTCAGGACAAAATCCATGTCAGTAATATCACAGGCAATATTTTTAAAGAAGTATCAGTGTGCTGTGTTTGCATTTAAACATGTTTTTGCTCACTTGGTGCTCAAATTCATGTACTCCTGAGCGTATCTGATACACGAGATTTTTTGCTCAGGTATGTATATATATCCCCGTTATAGCCCAGTTCATATTTGTGGGCTTCTTGGGGCAGAGAGCACGCATTTATTTTCCTGTATTTGTACAAGGCCTAACGTGGTAGGGTCCATGTTCCTGTTTGGGTTTATAGGTGCTGGCATGCAGTACTGATAAATGTTGGGTAAGTGTGGACTAAAGACTTGATGGCAGCAGTGTGTGCATGCAGGTGGAAACTACCTTTTAAAAATTTGGCTCAAAAACGGTGTATCAATTACAACTGAGAGTACATGTGCATTTTGCTGCATGCAGGGCAGATCTTGGCTATTGCTAAAACTATTTGGGAGGAGGAAAATTGGTTTTATTCCCAGGTTTGGAGGTGACTTGAAAGGATTTATGTAAAATTAAAGATCTTACTGTGCAGAGACTTCAATTAATAAGTTCACTCAGGAATCATAGCTGCAATAATTGTAATTGGAGGCAGGGTTTTGATCATGAGTCACCTTATTGGGGCTGTCCTCACTGCCCTCCTTGAGAAAGTGGAAATCTGGAAGAGAGGAATTTGTGTGACCTTTCATTACCAACCTGGCAGTAGAAATTGGCACTATCTAGACCCTGCTGTTGGAAAAAGCCTGGAGAATCAGCACAGTCCTTTGTGCTCAGTTGGTGCTAGTTGAGGTCACAGGTGTGTGGAAGTTGTATCCAAAGGGAAAAAAGCAAACCAATAAACATGATTTCAGTGTGAAGGAGTGTGGTAGAAGTGACAACACCAGAAAGTGTCAGGCCTTTGTCCTTCAGTGGCCCTTTAGATTTCAAAAGTTTTGAGTAGGAGCATCATTTAGGGTTTGCAAAGACTCCAGTCTTAGTAGGAGAACAATCTTGGCTTTTGCCTCTTTTATCTAAATTTGATGATGGGTTTCTGTGAAGAGCACATGTAGCTCCTGCATTGAACTGTGCATTTGCAAAGTTCAATGAAAGCACTATCTGGATGTTCCTAGTTTTTATGTGAAAACTGGAGAAAGATGCGAGAACTATTGGGGGATAGTAGATGAGCCTTGGGGAAAGAGACACATGCAACTGAAAGGCAAAGGAAGTTTCACTTGGTTTTTCAGGCTTCAGTCAAGCTACTGTTTCTTTTCTCAGTGTTCGCTTGCTTTGAGCTTTTCCAGAGTTACCGTTTAATTTAGTCCATTGTTGCACAGAAAATTGAATAGCAGGTGAAAAATTTCAAAATGTCTTTGACCAGACTCTGATATCCTTGTCTGTAACTCAAGGGTAAGCCCCTTGAGTCCCTGATAGAAAGAATGAAAGCTTCAGGCAGTGACAACTTTTTGTATGTCTGTTTGCACGAAGTTTGACCCAAAAAGGAAAGAGCTAGGACCTTTTCTGGAAAGCTAAGAGTTATCTATGCACTAATAACCCGCTGAATACTCCCAAACTTTTTTTTTTACCCATAAAGTAAATCTTCTGATACTAATTTCACTGAGAATTAGAAATCTGGAAAGAACAATAGGTTCTTAAACAGTATTCCTGGGTGACACTTATATTTAAAATAACATTATATTGTAAATGGTTAAGAATTAAAGAAACAACCAATTGGTAATGTAGGCCTTGAGCAAAGTACAATATAAGAAGCACTGAAAAATGTTTTTCTGCATGATTAAGAGAGTCTGTTTTGCTGTTTGATTTATTGGGTGGCTGAATGAATTCATTAATTGTGTATGACTACTTTTACTTCTGGGTGGTCATTTTTCATTTCAGATTTCATTACTGGATGAGGTTTTCCTAGGGCTGTTCTTATCATCCAAAATTAAATACATGAAAATGTTAGGGAGGCTCAACCCTCCTTTTTTAAATGGATATTTTTCATACTATGGTTTTACAAACTGCAGAAAAATTCACTTAGGCTGTAATACTGTAGGTTGTGTCTGCATGTGCTCATGACTTGAACACCAGAAGATTTCTTCTTATTGCAGTATATACCATTTTCCATGTTACGTTTTTCAAAATAGTGTTGTGGAACTCGAAAGCGTCTCTTTTAATTAGATGATGAAGAACGAGGCAGAGACTTGTTTCTGAAAAATGGTGTATATAAAGCACCCAACATACAAACACCATTGTAATTGCATTTGTAAAATGAGGGGTCTGGATATGCAGATCAGTGAGAGATAAGGATTGTTAACATTTGTAAGAAATTAAAATTACTTAGGAGAGATCCTGAACATCTTGGCTTGTAGTTTGAACACTGTTTTTTATAGGAAAGACTCATTTCCTGGACAGCTTGCAAACAGGATGGTCTGCAAACACTCTTCTTTTCAAGGATCTTTATGCTTTTAGCTGCATGGAGAAGAAGTACTTCAAGAAGCATATAATACCACTGTTGTCTGCAGTTAAGGATAATGTTCCAGGGAATGGTGCGTCTCCTGGAAGGCAGCTCAGCAGAACCTCAGTGGCCTTGCTGGCCCTTCTAGCCAGGCAGCAGCAGTCCCTGTATGGGCCCAGGTTCCATAAGAACAGTGGTGTTTGATATGGCTAATAGGAATTAAATTCATTCTAAAGTCTGCTTCTAAAAGTGAGAAGGGAAATTCTTATGTTCTTCCTTTTCTTTCTTAGCCCACACCTTCAGGATTTGTGTCTGCAAATAGAAGGCAGAGCTGTTAAAGACTGCAGAATGAGGACTATGTCATCCCTTCTCTCTCCCTCAGTTTTGGCTTAATGCTGACCTCTGATCCTGTAATTGTGTAGCAGATGGGGTGGGTGAATCCCCAAGTTGGCTTTGTGGCAGAAAAGGCTACTGTGATATTTTGACAAATCTATTCTTGCCTGTGGGCTCTGACACTTCCAATATTACTTCATGTGTTTTCTGTGAGAGTAATCTCTGACTATGTAATACAAAAAAAAGTCTTGTGAGGAAAGAGGGTGAACGGGGTGACTCTTACCCTCCTATAAACATATGGATGGGATGAGCAGAGCCTGGGTAGGAAGATTTTTTATGCTAGCTGGCTTGGTCCTATTCAATACCAGCAAGTTGTAGTTACTGATCTCTCATGATCCCTCTTACATGTTTTTTTTTCTTTTTTCCTCTACTTTCACCCTACTGATACATATCTGTAATGTCAAACTATGATTTACACCTGCTGTCCAAAATTGGTATAATGGTCCTCTGTCAGTCACTCTGTGGATACTGACTGTAGAGAGAGCTCTCAAGTGAAATGTGATTATTGCTGTGTATATGATGTCTGTGGATAGTTTATTATGCAGAAGAATAAACTCTGAACTGGAAAAGGTGAGATTTGTATATTGCTTTGTTTGTAAAGTCATGTGATGGTTTGTTGTAGTTGTAATTTTTTTTCAGCTTTACCTTGGTAATCATGTACTTAGGTAGTAAAATATAGCAAAGACATTAAGGATGACGCTGCTCTGAACATAGCTGATAAATGCAGTGACATTGCCATCCTATTTTTGTCCAGAGCTTATCCCGCTCCAGGATCTGTTAAGTGACCTTCACTCCATAATTTAAGAGCCATACTAATTTGAACAAACACAGGAATGACTTTCACTGGCGTAGGGCTGATCAGGGTAAGTTTGAATCAAAACAGTATTGTCCTCCCAGCAAATAAACTTATCATGAAAAGCTAGTTTCAGCAGATGAGCTGAGCAGTTGGCCTTGAAGATCATGAAAAATGGTCTGTTCTGGGTGAGAGGATTAAGGCTGGAAATGTAAAATCTTCTTTTGGGAAACATGTTTAGCTTGTTCTGTGTGTGCATATAACCTACAGACACAGATGCATGCATGCACATACTAAAAAGAAAGCTCAAATTCATGAGATATAGGATGGGGTTTTTTTCTGTTGTTGTTAGTATTTACTTGGCTTCATTATAGATGAATACTCTGCTGTTCCTGACTATCTTTTCTCTGCATAACCTGAGATCTTCCTTGCAAAATGAGGTCCTTGTCACCCTTGATGCCTCTGGCTTGGAGCAATGGTGGAACATGGCAGCAAGGGGCAGATGTCCCTCCTGTTCCCTAGCTGCTGCCTCTGTTACCCAGGCCTCTGGCTGTTTGTTTGCTGAGAAGACTTTGATTGCTGGTTTGGGGTGAAGCAGAAGGATATTATTAAGAGAACATGGCTTTCAGTCCAGGGAAGACAGAAGATGAGAAAGTTGGACAAATCCATAATTTTCTGTAGCTCAGTCTTGATATGACCTCACTTGCCCTTATAGCAACAAAAAGCCTTGTTAAATGCTTATTATTTTCCACTCTTCTCCGAATAGCTGTCTTGACCCCCTGAAGAGTCCTTCTTAAGGGCTCAAGAACACAGACTTTTTCTCAGATCTAGGCAGTGTATTTGTGCAGTGAAGCACTTGACTGCATTTAGGGACATCTCAAGAAACTTGAGCATCTTTAAGGATGTTGTATCCTGCAGCTGGAATGTGGTGAGTCAGCACCAAGGACAGCAGAAATTTAGTTATTTCCTCCTCTTCACTGCAACTTCAGCATGTCACTACATACAGTTGCCTCCTGTTGAGTAAGTTTTGATGTCAGTTTGTTTTTTAATATTTATTCATTTGGAAGCTGTCTGTAATTTTGGACTGCTAATGAGGCTTTTATTTCTTAATATCATCATACTAGGGACACTGCAGAAATGGTAAAGTTGTAGGCCTTGGCATAATGCCTCGACTTCCAAGGTTTGTTATGACGTTGGGAGAGCTGCACCCCCTCAAAGTCAGAGTACTGTAAGGAAAAAGATGGTATGGAAAAATGGGACAGATTCTCTTCACAACTACCAAAATCAGTGACAGAATGGAGTCTTCAAAAATATCTGCCATATAAGGAATAGTTTTGGAGCTCTTCTGGATTGTTTATGGATAACTTACCACCTAATCCTGTCTGAAAAAAGGAGAAAGAGACTGGGATTGACTTCAATTCCTGTGCATAGAGAGGTAACTTTGCTTTGTGTTTGTAGGAGGTAAGTCAGATTTGTCATGTTTTGTTTGTTGAGTTTTTTTTAATTGAAGTTTTTGCTGTGAACTGTGTTCTTACGCTCCAAAATAAATTGGTACCCTTTATTTTAAAGCTCAAGGTAAAAAACCAAAAATTCCCTGCTCCATGTTTTAAATGATACATTTTAGAAAGAACTGCTATTTCTACTCCCCTTTCTTTTCCTTTGTTGAAGTTCCTGGCCAAGCCACGTGTTATGATAGTTTTGCTGTCATGCTGCTGTTACTGGATTTCTCTCCGGGAAAAGTGCAGACACAAGGATCTCTCTCTTCTGTAGGCAGATAGGAACACACAAGCCACATGCTGACTGCTCTGGGAGGTCTGGATTGCAGCCAGTGGTGCTCAGTGGTGAGCCCAGAATGGTGACAACTCTGATCTTGTGTTCCCAAAGCTCAGGGCAGAGCTTGCTTCATCTAAGGAATTTATGTAGAGTGATAAGAGTACCTAAGGGAGGAAGAAAAGGAGGAGTTGAGACTATTACCTAAAATTGCCTTGGATTTTTGATTGTTAAAATTGCAGGGTGCCAAGAAAAAGTATACCATTAAAAATTAGACTATACTATTAAACGTCTCCTCTTGGTCACCAGTTGTGTGTGTCTCTGCATTTCTACAGACAGGTTTAAAAATCTGTAAGAAGTTTGTTTGCAGACTTTAAGTAGGCCAAAGAATGGTGTGTCCCCAGTGTGAAAGTCCACTCATTCTATGCTCATTTTGGACTTCATATATTCGTTATTATGTTGCAGCTCCACTGTGGTAACAGTTAAAGCTCTGACCTCTTGCATGCTTATAATTTTTAAACTGGAGCTGCAGCAGACTTTCAAATGCCCAAGTTATAGATTCCCATGGAATTTTCATGAAGAATCCTGTTAAGGTGTAAAGACCTGTTCAGGGTGCTGCAGACGTGTTAGCAGCAACCAGCCAGTACTAACAAAGTTTTGTTTTGGGAGCACAGCGGATGCCACTCAGGAGTTAGAACAGACAAATACCTCACTTGAGAACAGAAGCTGATCCCTCTACTATGCAATCATCATGATTAAGTGGAATAGTTACTGCCAACAGCAATTAGAAATAGATGATGAAGATTTAACACACTGTTGCTTTTTGCTCTGTCCTGCAAATGTGTGGAGGAAAAAGGAGGCGGAGATGAGACTTACCTTCAAGTCAGCTGAAATAAGCAATGTGTCTTTGAATTGACAAAGGCTCTATGTCTGAGATACAGCACAGAACAGTAATAATGAAATATCCCAAGTTAGCGCTTGCAGGGCATTAACAGTGAGTGTTTGCTTGGTAATTGCACTCAGTCTTGCCATTGATTTTCTTTGTGTGAACCTAAATATTTTGGCTGTATCATTTCATTTTCCAACCAATCTTGATCTGAAACTTAGCAGTGTTTCTTACTCTTACATACAGCCTCTTGGGACATTAGTGGCCACCGCATATTGATCATCACCATTTGATTGGGACTTGCGTTTTCTCTCTTGTTATGTTGCACCTTCTTGGACAGCTTCCGTTGTGTTCATACAGCAAGTTAATGGTCCAGGAAGCCAGTGCAAGCTCCTAGAGGAACCTCCAAGGTTTTTTTAGATCTCAAGTCATTACCTAAGATGACTGAATGTTGCTGTATCTCCAATACCAAATATGCCTCTTTCATTGAAGATAATGTTTTTCACTGGATGAGAACAGCAACACGACAAAATAATAATAACACTAAGAGTAGCTCCCTATTTACAAGCTGCATTTGGCTTGTTTTATTCTTTCATTGGGTCATTGTTCCCAGAAGTGACTAACATTTCTGGAGATCCCTCAGTTTTTGGTTAGAAGAGTTAGTAATGGGCAATGAAGATACCCGATTTCAGAGGGCGGGAGGGGCCTGTCCTAAAGCTGTAATCTTTTGATGAGTCTCACCAAGAATAACTTGCTACTTTTTAAAATGCTCACTTGACCCTGGCTAAATCTAACTCTGAACTCAACCTAGGCATTTATTTTTGTACTGTCCTTCATGCACACATATGGGTCAACACAAGTCATAGCTCTGTATGCACATAGACCACTGAACCATCACACTTTCTCACAGAGATGGACTTATTTATTAAGCATTTGTAGAATCCTGTATTCTAGTTCCCATTCCTGTGTTTAGTTATGGTATTTCTGTTTTCAAAGACACTAGTGAAGATAGAGGCTTGTCCTTCTGTTTTATACATTGCATGTTTTCCAATCCCAGTGTGGCTTTCTTATTAGGATACACCTGGAGGACAATAGCTTTTCTTCTTTACTGTTTCATTAAGTTTCATGGAACTAATGTAATTGTTGTATTTAATGGTAAGGTAATATTTTACATGGCCCATAAAGGGATAACATTCATGATTTGAATCTCCCTTTTCTGGTTTTCATTTTGAAATGATACTTGTTTTTTGCAAACCCTTGGTTGCCAGCTTTGGTTGCACGGTTTGTATAAAAGTTAAGTGCATTTCTTTGGATACTTCAGTGTGAAGTCTAACTTCTTCTAGCTCAGATTCAAAACAGTTTATACCAAGGCAAAATACATCCTTTGTTATCTTGCCCACTGTCTGTGGGCCTCATCATGGTGCTGTGTGTGCGCCGTGTGTGTAGCTCAGAGTAGATAAGATGTTCTGGAGTATTGCAGAATTACTTTTTGCCTACATTCAAGGATCAAATTTTCCACTTGAAAATCATCTTTGTATGTAAAGAAATACTTTCCTTAAATTCCTTAATATCCAAAGGCGAACTTAGACCTGTCTAAAATGAGAATAAGGAAGCTAGCAAACAAGATTGACAGAAGGATCAATGAGTGTGGAGGTCACAGAAGCCAGATCTTAGTTTTGCAAAGGTTTTTCTGTACTGCCAAAAGGGAAAAGCAGGAGTGTGATTGTTTTTATTGAATCTCTTTTTAAAAGAGACTTCTTTTTTGATAACTGATTCTGACACACATTGAAAGTGAAACTCACTGTCTCAGAACAAAGGCCAACAGAAGTAATTACTGAATTCTTGAGATTCAGGTATTGGAAAAATCACCGAAGTTAGCAAGGACAGTAGATTTAATTGCCTGCAAAGGTTATAGGTGCATTTGCTTCTCTGATTGGAAAGCTGAAATTCAATTTAGAGTGATGCAGGATGTGACCTTGCAAAACTCCCAGTGCAGATTACAGATAGGCGTGTGAGGATATGGGGTCTTCCCAGCTCTGCTCAGATGGAAAGGAGACAATGAACAGCCCACCTGCCTATCGAACGGCAATCAAAGTTCAGCATGTTGGTTGCAAAATGTAGGTGTTCAGGTAGAAATCAGCTTGTCAGGAAAAGGGCAGTGTGGTTGTGTTTTACCACACCTTACGATAATATTTTATGGTAATTGCTTTGGCTAAAACCTGCATAAAGGACAAAAGATCTCTCAATTTTAACAGACTTGGGCAGGAAACAAAAGGGAATGGTGATGGAGTATGGAAATCCTTCCCACTCCTGCACATTGGCTGCTGAGAGGGCAGTGTGAGACCTGGGAGTGGGGGCGTGTTGTGGTGTAGGGGTCAGGGTAGATGAGCAGATTATGTTGCCTTTTCAGCCAGTCTTCACAGATTTCACAGAATATTCTGAGTTGGAAGGGACTCACAAGAATCATCAAGTCCAACTCTTACACAAATGGCCCATGTAGGGATCAAACCCATGATCTGGGTGTTCTTATCAGTATTCGCTAACCAACTGATTGTGTGCTCTCTCCAGAGCAGTGCTCAGGTGGGACTTAGCAATGTGGCTCCAGCTTCCACTGCAAGGCAGGGGAAGGTGTGCTCCCACACAGGTCTTGTCACCTGCTGTGCAGCATGAAGGTCACAGGGCAGAGCCCGTGTTCCAGGTGCTGTCTGATGAATAGGCAAGGGCAGAAAGCTGTCCTGGTATGCCCCATACCAGCGTTTTAAAAGCACTGTCAGGATGAAGTATAGAATGACAAAAGAAATGCCCAAACACTATCAATGCCTTTTCTTCCTGTCTTTTTGGTTGGTTGGTTGGTTGGTTTTTTTTTTTCTTTTTTTTTTCCTGAAAGTCCTCAGAGCTCAGGTTTGTGCTCCAGAATCCCAGAGAGGATTCCAGCTGTTGGTAGGGTGGGGTGGAGTTGAAGGACTAGGACATCTAGTGTCTCTCACTGTTCAGATGCTGAGATGTTGGTATCAGCATTTAGTCGAGTCCTCTCTATTCAGTTACAGCTGTAATTCCTGGTTTTCAGTTTTCCTCTGTGCTGGCTGTGTTAAATTTTCCTTGCCCTTGAAGAAACGAGAAACAACTTCTTAAATGGCTAGCAACTTTTTTTCTTTCATCTTTGGAAAGGTTATCATTGCCCATTAACTTTCTCAAGCAGCTGCTGGCTTGTATGCATGGCACCTTGCTAGATGGCTGTAAATTTTTTACAAGACAACCACTGTTTTCAGTGAGCCAGAAAAGTGTAAATAACTGTGCACACAGCAGGACTCTTCAAAGATTCTCTGCTAACCTCTGAGTTGACAGGTTGGGTTTTTTTTTCATACCATCGCTTTTATGTTTTGCCTATCTGCTTTCAAATTTTGTTTGGAGACCCTCCCATTTCCCCCGTAGAAATCTGATTCCCCTACACAACCCTAAATGAGGAAACACCTGAGCTATAATTGCCTGTATTTAGAAATACTGTTGCTTGAAAAATTCAACCAACCCTGCTTGCTCCAGTATTTTTCCTTTCCTTCCTCTGTCTCTTCAGATTTGCTATCATCAAGAGTTTTTAAAATATATTCACATTTCAGGCTTAAATATAAACTTAGATTAGCTACCATTTAATTAAGATAACATCATCAGGATAATTAACTTCCTAAGATGGAACAACTAAGCCCTTGTGATTTACAGCCTGTGCCTTGTGATTTATTTTTTTTTCTGTTCTGTGTTGAATCCCCATGTTGGGGTGACATCAGCCTTGAGAGGGCACACTGCAAAATGTTCACAGTGTGACCACCAACTTGGATCACTGGTGGGAGAGAGGTGGGGTTGAAACCTCGCAAGGCAAGGGAGAGCATCCTGAAGAGTCTTGCAGATTCCTGTTATTGAGAATATGCTCCAAGATTTGACCAGGACTTTGATGTGAAATGAGCTGTGTTATGGGGTTCCTTGTGGATGCAGTGCTTTTGCCCAGGAGCACCCAGGGACAACATCCTCTGACTACCCCAGCTGGTGAGGGACTGCCCTGCCAGGGATGTCCTCGTCCCCTCTCAGCTGTAACGCCAGTGGTGGGATGTAGGAGGTGTGGGACTGCTCGTGCACAGGAGCTGCTGGCTGCTGACAGCCCCTTCCAGGGCAGCTCTCCAGAGGTGCCTACTCCTCTTTGCATTGCAGCCCCACAGCATTTCGAAGTGGATTTGAGGGGTTAAATGTTATCTTCATGCCTGTTTGGGTTAGGAGAGTGCTTTAGAACATAGGAGTGTGGGCCAGGGTGAGCATCTCTTCTCTCTGACGCAAGAGAATTTTCCATAGCTAGGGTAAAACTTGGCTGCATGGGAAACTGTGCTTTTCTGGAGCTACTGTAAGCTTTGAGCTAACGGCTCATAAATAGTTTTATTTTCCACTTTAGTTGTCAGGAAAAAAAAAATAAAAAGAAAGAAAAAGTGCCATATATTTTAGCTGTGTTGCTCCCTGAGCTCCTAAAAAGCTACTCCATTTTGAGTTCAGTAAGGTAACCTATGCAGAAAAAAACCCAGAACAACTTTGTATGCATTCCACAGAGATTTGCTCCTAGCAACCTTTGAAACCACTTATTAAAAGAAATATTTCCGCACTTGTAACTAATTGTATGGGGTACAGACTTTGGTTAGCAAATGTGTTTTTATGAGGATAAGTTGATTCATGCTTTTCTTTCTACTTCATAATTTATGCAGATGAATATTACTCTTATCCTTTCCATGAAGCTCCTTTAGAAATATTTTGTAGTAGGATAAAGTAATTTTCTTCAAAAGTAATGGTAAATTGAGTCAGTGGCTTAAAAATTAATATCTTATTATTGAATAAAATGTTGCACAAGGAAATTAAAAACCAAGACCCGTAATGAATACAATGGTTAAGGATTGGCTGATTTCTGTGTTTTATATTCAAAATATTCATTCAAATACATTAGCCATAGAAAAAATGGTTAGATGGATGTTTAGTGTATGTGGATTGGATTTTTTTTCTGGAGTTCTTGATTTAGCAGATGTACAGATGAAGTCTGTAAGATAATAGTGCTGAGCCAAGGCAAAGTTGCTGAGTACAGTACTCTTTTTTTTTTTTTAAACTTATGACTCATGGGTGAATCTAAACTAAAACTATGTTTAATACTAATATGAAATTCAAACTATGGCTTTCACAGCAGACACTGGAAATATGTCTTTGGATAATCTTAAACCAGTCTTTTCTTTCCTCCTTAATGTTCTATGGTCATTCAAATGAAGTAACATTTTGCAGTGAAGGAAACTTTGGAACAAACAAAATTGGCACACTACCGTATTTTTGGCATGCCTTGTACATAGTCAACAACTTTCTGCATTTACTGTGTTTGCCACCTCATACCCAGTTCCCACTAGTTCTTCAGAACTCAGTGCCAGTTTTAGCTTGTGTTTCCCAACCCTCAGCATGTTTTTGTTTTTCCACTGGACAAAAGCCTCCTCGCTTAGGTGCTGTGTAAACACTTTACCTCTCTGCACTGCCCTGTCCTCAACAGCCTGCAATGCCATCATACCCCGAGGGACACTGACTGCACCAGAGTGGCCTTGTTTGCACTACCCTTGTCTGTCCAGCTATTTGTAAAGCACTTGGAGCTGAGTACAGACAGTGCTGCTCTGTGCTATGTTCAGCTGTGCTTGTTCTGGATAACTCTGATGATGCTGCATGCTTGTGCTTTGCAGGAAAAGAGTAGAGGAAGCCAATCTCAGCAGCTAAGCTAAACAAAGGCCAGGACTAAAGCCTTAGCTGGTCTGCAGCTTTTTCAGTACAGTCCATTCACCCAAAATTTGATGAGCTTCTTAAATAATCCTGATGCATTCTGGAATGTGCTGTGCAGGCTCCATCGGTGCCTTTGAGGAGGAGATGAGGTCTGTAAAGTTACCAGAGCTCTGCCAATGCAGTCAGCATAATGGCTTTATTGAAGTCATTAGGTACCTGAGCAGAGCTGTTTCCAAGCAGGTATAGGCAGGCTTCAAGGACAGGATATGAGCCAATCCCGAGCCCTTGCAAACAATGACTTGAGCTGGTAACTGCTAAACAGCAAGTTTGGGAGTTTTGTTTGTTTATTATTAAGATTACAATTATTGTTATTTTATGGGGTTTTTTTCAGCAAAAGGCTGCGACTCCTCCCCCCCCACCCCCTCCACTCCCAGAGTCCTGTGACAAGAGTTTGGAGGTATCAGTGCATCCTTGCAGTCCCTGCAAAAGGCAGCAGTGGATAGGCTTCAGCTATGAGCACCTCAGGCTGTGTTTGTGCCTAATGTATTTGGCATTACCTAAGAGTAGGGGACATGTGCAAGTGCCACAGTTTGCTTCACACTGAGGGCTGCTTCTGAGACAGGGAGGTATAATGGAAGGAGAAAGCTTTCCATGAAGATGCTTCCTCAGGCTAAACAAATGGTATCCTGTGTACTTCCCAGCTGAGGCTTAAAATAGAGATAATAAATCGATACATGTTGTGTTTTGTTTTTGAGCTGGTCTTCAGTCTCCAGGTTGGCTTTCAAGTATCTTGTTGCTATGGAGAAAGAACAACTCTCTCCTATGCAGTGGGTGCGGAGAGCAGCACTCCTCACAGCATGGTGCTGTGCTGCCTCTTCATCCTGCAGCTTTTTTTCCCAAGGAAATACGGCTGTTACTGGTGTGCTGCCGTTTGATCTTGTCTATACTTGTGATTGATTTCCTCCCCCCCTTCCTTCTTGCCCTTTATGAATGTGCTTTCACCATCTCTGATTTTTATCTCCTCTGCCTTTTTTCTCAACTAGGGCTCCCTTCACCTGCAAATGAAAATTAGACTGTTAGCAAAGCCTTATCTTCCCTCTCACAGATACTTTCTTTTTTGTATTTGTGGTCAGTGGGAGATACCAGATTTGCAGTAGGCACAGGAAAATATTTTGCTACCAACACATCCATTTCTTCTTCTTTTTTTTTTTAAAGTAAATTAGCCTGGACTGTGGTTCTACATATACAGCAGAGACAAAGGGTGTTTCTGGAGATTGCAGCAACATTATATATCTGCTGGTCAGTCTTTGGTGCAGGAGAGAGAATGTATGTCTTTACAGCCAGGCATGTCAAGAGCTGTACATGTCTGTCGTTTGTGTAGCTTTGTTACATATTGTTTGTCTCACCTTGGGCTCAGTGCCCAGGCAGTGCAGGCTGCAATGCAGTTTGCTCACAGGTCATCTCTCCAATGATGAGATGATGTCTATGCTTGGGGGAGCGAGGAGAAAGGCCAGGCCGAGGCCGTGGCAGGGAATACAAATGCACAGACTGATGTACCCCACTGTCCTTGGAATGTCAGGGGAAGCAGCAAGCTTGCCCAGTGCTGCTGTGTCAGAGTCCTGGGGCTGCAGATTCAGATGCATTTCTCAGGCTGTATTACTGAGTGCTTTTGTTTCTACTCTTTTCCTCCCCTGCTGCTAACTGCAAGACCAGTCAGGAAAATAAGAACGATATTTTAATTGAAAATAAACAAATGAGCATGGAAAACTTGGAAGAACCAGAGGAAATGCTGTGAAAGCAAAATCACCTCCTTTGCTGGTAGTTGTTTGATATCTAGAGACTGTTCCAGTTATTTTGAAAGAGCTCAGCTCCCAGTGGGGCTCTGAAGTGAACAGGCCATTTTTTTCAAGGCCATCTGCTGAGCTTCTGGGTGCTGTTCATTTCTGGAGACCTCTGAAATGTAAAAATCTTGTTTTCTACTTGTTCATCAGTGAGAATGCCATGTGCACACCAGATTGACCCAAATTTTTCTCTTGGTTTCCTTTTAATTTTCTATATTAAATTGAATCTCAGTTTTCTGAATTATCTCCGATCCCCTGCAGTGTGAAGGAAGTCTGTTCATCTCCTGCTGCTGCTCTGAGCTGATACTACGTTGTTAAACTTCCTCTTGCTCGTAGTCAGTCCTGTGGGTGTCTGTCCCCAGCTAGGGAGGTGTAATTGTGATGCTGCTCTGCCCCTAATCCTGCAGTGTCCATGGTTGTCTGCCTACCCTTGGGTTGTCTCATCTCCTGGGGGTTTGGCAGTGTCTGATTATGTTTCTTTGTGCTCTTTGTGTAGCTCAGAAAGCAGTTGTAAGAACAAGGCAGGTTTTACCTTAGTTAGGAGAATGCAGCAATGCGTGGAGGGCAGGTCAGTGCTCGAGGCAGTGACAGATCTTGTGTCAAAGGGCTGCTCTCTGGAGAAACATGACACTGTTCCTGTGGTGGGTTCCACCTGGTGTGAGGCCCCTGGCAACCCAGCCCTTGTGTCAATGTGAATTGCACTGGTTTTCTTGCTGTATTATCACAAAAGTGATTCTCAATTACTAATTATCAGCTTTTTGGCATTGTTACTCAAAGCACTGAATAACAGCATATTGGGAACACGGGGCAGGACAGTGTCTCGTATTCCAGTCAGAGTCTCTTTTGATGCTACCAAAAGAGAAATAGTATTAGTACTGTTCTGATATGACCTTTAGGTCACAATAGATTGGGACACCAGGCAGTGTCTGCTATCCTGGTTGTTTTGGGAGCTGAGAGCTCAGTGATCAAAATGTAAAAGTTGGCAGAAAATCTTGGAGGCTTTTCCGGAATCCTCTGCATATATCTCCATGCCGACACTTCTGTTGCTGGGCTTCTTTTTCTGGGAAAGAAGATTCCTGTTACTGAAACAGATTCAGTGATACCTCCATGAGCAGAGTCCTCTACGAGGCTCTTTCTACAAGGCTGGAAAGGGAAAAGGGAAGAGTAAGACTTCACAGTTCATCTGTCAAATAGTAGTTGCTAGAAAAGGAACTGCATGCCTAAGAAAATTTTCATTCTACATTTATGAGCAGATTTAAGTGTTCCAGAACTAGCCTTAGAAAAAAATGCATATGTATACATAGCATAAAATTAATTGGTGTATTTCTCTAAAAACAGAAATCTGCTTATCTGCTGAAAAGAATTATGGAATGTAAATGCTATATCATCATCTCTGTTGGCAAGATAATTCAAGCATGAAGCTGGAGGTTGTCAGGACCACTTGTTCCTGGGAAACAAATTGACACAATAAGATTAAGCCTAAAATCTCCCAAATAATGCAGATGTGAAGAATTTGTAGTTTCTTTTAAGGTAAATAAGATGCTATACCAAGGAATAATGGTTTGATATATCCATATTTTGATTTAAACCTATACGTACATGTTTTATATATGTGTGTAGATGTGGAGGTTACCGCTTTTGAGCTTGCTCCTGTTGTTTCAGATGACAAAAATTTTTGTTGCTGTGTTTTGCAGTGACAGTCCCAAGTCCTTCACTGGGACTACATGTATTGTGATCATGTACTGGGCATAGGAGATTTTTCTCTTAGGACCAGAGCTTAAGCAATACGCTCATGAAGAGCCCACTGTGTTTTTAAGCCCTTGGGAATGGACAGGGTACCAAGGCCAGAGCTTCCCCACACCTACCGTACAGCGGAGTTTTGGATCATTCCTTCATAAGAGCCCAGGAGACAATCCTTTTGGCCGTTCAAAGTGGTTCCCTAGTCCTGTGTAACTCACTTAAGCATTAGTCACTTTACAGAATGGCTGGCAAATGCCTTGTTTTGACAAGGACTGTAACCTTGGTAACCTTTGTTTCAACCTTTTTTTTCCCTTTCTCTCAGCACAAACTCATTCTTGCAGACACATACAATAAAAGACATGTGTGGAGTTGCAAGTTTGTAAAACTGCAATTATTTAGCAAATTTATACAAGGTAAGCTACAGCAGTTTCATCATCAGTGGGAAGCCTGTAGCTGGGGAAGGGAAGAGGATGAAAAGACCTTGAAGGACTATCATTTAGTGGTTCTTTGCTGGTACATTTTGAGGCTGTAACCTGATGGCTCAGCAAGTTCAGTCCCTCACTCCATGGTCTCTGTGTCAGCAGGGTGTTTTAATATGACAGTGCTTTTTGTGATACGAGCTGCTGACTTCTGGGACAATCAAACAGATGGTGACTATGTGAGAACACATGTAAGTGGCTGACACTGTAGATCTTGTTTTCCCCAGTCGTCGCACTGTTCAGGATGCAGCATTTAAGACTGGAATCAGCATAAAGGTTTCTGTCATTAAGAAAGAAAAGAAAAATAACCACCCTCAAACCGAACCCAAACACACTGAGACCTTGTGGTTCTGGTGCCCTAAGCTATAGGGACATTGTCAAATCCCAGTTTGGCAGGTCTGCCAAATTTTAGAGAAGGCAAAAATAACACTGAAGAGTAAATCTTGGGTGGAGTTAAGTGCTATGGCACTATTGCAAAATTCAAGCAGTAAATGTGAATCTGTGTAAAAAGAGTACTTTGAAAATAAAAATGAGGACCAAGAGGCCCAATGTATATAAATAAAGCAATTTACTATTTCTTACATCTTCCACTAAGGACAAAAGGAATGGCAGTATAGTGTTTCCTCATGATGGTTTGAAAGCTGTACCGTACTGTTGGATTCCTCTTTGGCAATCCTTTCTTACTCCAGTGACTGAAATCTGTCAAATTCCAATAGACAGAAACAGAACATGATTTCAAAGTGTGTTGTCGACCTTTTTCTGAGATGGATCTCAGAATAGATCAGCCTTCTGACGTTTGTTCTTATATCAGCATATCTGCAGCTTGTGGAAATTTAAATATTAAAGCATGTCTGAATCATAGCAACCCTTCATTGTCCAATGAAAAAGCCAATCTGCCTCACTCACGTGGTACATTTTACTCCATCTGCAGAAATTAGCTTCGTATGTGCATTTTAAATTAAAAAAGGTGAAAACTCAACCCTTTTTGAAAATTATACAATTTGGGAGCTGGCTAGTGCATAGGATTTTTTGCAGAGTCACATTGAGTTTCTCAGCAAATAATGAGGATTGTTGTCTGGAGAGAAGTGCTAGTGGAGAAAAAAAAAGATCCTATGAGTTTGTAAAAATGGGAAATTTGGTTTAGATGAGCAAATGTTAAGCTGCCTCAGAGTACCAGTTGCATCCAGCAGTCTCTCTGCGTACTGTGCTTGGTGCAAAGTGTAACACGGCAGTGCTGAAATTTCAAGGCACAGGAATAGTGTAGTGGTAAGCACTCAAGCAGATGGCTTACGCAGGTTATCTCCAGAGGTCCCGAGTAAATTATTCCATGTCCTGACGCTGTTTTTTGTCTAGGATCCGTGCAAGTTCTGAACAGTTTCTTGGGTTTTAAATACAGACATGATAAAAAGATTAGTATAGCCACACACTGGCCTTTAGGCAATAAAAGTCATATGAATTAGCGAAAGTATCATGACTAAAAGGAAGCCTTCCTGAGGAAGAGACACTGGGGACACTGTACTCCAAATGTCACTGTCATTTTCTGTTTTCCACAAGCTGTTTGTCTCCAAAGTTTTCTGTTGAAAGCCAGAGCTAGTGCTGTTGCATCTGAAGCATTTATTTTGTGATTCTTTACTCTCCTGGCCGATGCTCCCAAGAGAGAGGCCTGGATGGAAGGGCATTTGAAAATAGTTTGGTAGCCAGCGCGGACGCCCAGGCAGCAGCCAAGCCCTTAAAAAGTAACAGGAATGAAACACTGTCCTATTGACCTTCTGAGCCAAGGGGAACTGTATTGCTGAGATCCTGTTTTTTATTGCTGATGGGGTAAATGAACATATTTATGTAGCAAAATACCCAGAGATTTGGTTGTAAATTATCCTGCTGATAAAAGTGGGTAATGATTGTTTTCAGGTTATTTTTTGCATAGTTGAAAACGGAACACTATGCATGTACTTTGTGTGAGCCTTTCCAGACAGTGTGTGACTGTCCTGACCTGCTGTCCCTGGTATGTCTCCTAAGAGAAGGTGGTTAAATAATGCTGGTGTTGTATGACAGGAATTTTGTAATGTGAGTAAATATCATCTGTTTAGCTGTAAGCAAATAAATCTTTTAAAATATCACAGTAGATACCTTAGGGGAGGGAATATAGCTACTGTGTAATGCCTACACACTGGGATCCTGGTTTGCAGGAAGGTTGTGCCTGCAATTATTATGTCTTCATATTAATTACAAAGCCAGGAAAAGGAAATGGGAGTGTTGTTGGAGGAAATCAGTGTATTTCAAGTTTAATTTAAAAATAACTAAATCTTGGTACAGTTGATCAGGAGATTAGTGTCAGGGTTTTTCTAGAAAACTTCAATCCTAAATATAACAGTGGATAGAGAGGCTGACATATTCTTGAAAGTGCTGGTGTGTTCTGGGAGCAGAGTGTGGAAAATCACCCCTACTCTATATCTCTGAAGCTGAAAACAGATAAGTATGTCCTCTTTAAAGGACATACTGTTCCTGTTGTCACTTATATCTCTTCTGACACTGGCAGTTCTAACATTCTGGTTCAGGATCTCAATGCAGTAAAGATTCATCGTTCTTAGGTCTGGGAGTTGGTTTCTTTCCTGTTTCAATGGACCACTGAAGTCGTTCTGCCAGGAACACTGAAATAGAGAAATATTGTATACGTTAATGGAAATTAATTGAAATTTTAAGATTATAACTTATAGTGTATGACTGCTGTCGTAGCTTCAGCTCTGATACTCAATTTCCTTTCTAGTAGTTGGTACAGGGCTGTCTTTTGGATTTTTGGATGTGAATAATATTGATAACACTCTGATTTAGTTGTTGTGAGTACGCTAGCAGGGGACGAAAGAGCTGGGAGGGGACACAGCCAGGACAGCTGACCCAAACTGGACAAAAGAATATTCCAGACCATATGGTGTCATGCTGAACAAAAAACCTGGGAGGGGGGCTGCTGCTGCTCCGGGTCTGGCTGGGCATCAACCTGGGGGGGTGGTGAGCAGTTGCATTGTACATCCTTGCTTTTGTGTGTTTCTTTATCATTGTTATTTCCACCTCCTTTTCTGTCCTATTAAACTGTCTTTATCTCAACCCAGGAGTTTTACCTTTTTCCGACACGCTGTCCCGTCCCACTGGGGGGCAGTGAGGGAATGGCTGTGAGGTGTTTTGCTGCCTGCTGAGTTAAACCACAACTGTGTTAAAAAAGAGTGCACCTGTTTGTTCACAGTATGGATTTCTTGTCTTTTCAGCTTTGCTTTACTGTTTTGTGATCCGAAATACAAAGCTTGTTAACTGTTTATTACCATACTCTGATACTTTTAGCCTTGTACTTAGTTATTTGTCAAGAATGAGGTGATAGGTTAGTAATAGCATCAACCAGGTCTTGCTTATTGATCTTCCAGTGTGATAACACGTAAGTGTACTGACATAGTTAACTGTACAGATAATTAATGGCTGCGTGTTTGGAGCCAGATTCACTGCTATGATAATAGCGAAACAAGTGGAGTTTTGCCAGCAAATAACTTGGCCTGTTTTCCGTTTGGTTGTCTGGAAAGGCATTTTTACTTTGTAAGCCCCAGTGTTTTGAAAGATCTGTCTGCAGGTATATCATGGTAAGATGGGAACTATAATTTCTAGCAAATAGCAGAAGTTTAGGGGATCTAGTGAGTGATAACACCAATGCTGGGCTAATTGTCACATTCTCAATGGGCATATCCCTGGCTGATGGTCTTAAGCCAGTAATAACTGAAGAGTTGATTTGTTGAGTTGGTATGGGTTTTTTGGAAGGGGAGGTATGGCATGTCAGTTAATAAATTAAAAAGCACAATCTACATGCACAAGATTTTAAATTGGGAAGCTGGTATCTATTGCAGTGTGGAATAATAATTTTATGTAGCTGAGCTAGAAAAGTGCATGTTGACATTCTGTTTGTGCGTAAATTCATTCTTAATGTTGTGCGGCACAGTTGGATGCATGGGACATTAAAAGAGCTTGACATTGTCTGAACCAAGATTCTGGTGTCCAACAGGAGGTGAAATTCATTTTATTCTAATCATTGATTAAAATTTTATTAGCAGACTTTAAAAATATTGGTGGGGTAGCTCTTAAGGGATGAGCAACCTAAACATGTGCCTTCCTGTTTCCATAGCAACACATCATTTTCATCCTTTCCAGGCAGCCTAGATTGCATTGTGTACTGCAAGAGTATTAGATTCAGAAGAGCTATATTAACAGCTCAGTAGTTTTCCCTAAACCTTGCTATTAAATATTTTTGTTTTGGATGCTGAGTAGAATAAAAGAAGTGATAGTGATTATTGTGCCGTTTTAGAGAAATAAATCATGGCAGCAGAGCTGAAAATGAGAAATAACAGGCAACTGTGGTTAAGTATTTTGGTCTGATTCCTTGAATGCAAAACTGGCAATTCCTGTGACCATGCAAATCCACTTTGTCAATGAGGTCAAGGTTTTTGCAGGTATAGTTCTTGCTCTGGTGGTAATTGTTAAAATCTTTGGAAATGTTTTTGATTCATATTGTTTGATCTGTTGGAGAGAATTGAAGTAATGTAGTAAAGGTTAAGGCTGTAAATGGTGGCCATTAGCAAGGATCAATTTTCCAGCACTGTGGATCATAGTCTTGGAAGCACATTTAGAGGTGGCATTTTCAAGCTCAACGTAAGTGATTTGGTAACTTTCCAGCATATTTGAGGCCATTTCAGGCTGCAGCATATTCATATTTTGCTGTGAGCTTGAAACTGTTTTATTAGATTTGGAATGTCAAACTTGTCTATCAAGTTGTAGAACGCTAAGACTGGGACAGAGCATCTCAATATCATTTTCACACAGTTCTCAGCTGCTGTGAACATGGGAAAATCCTTTTGAAAGCATATCCTTTGGGTAGAGAAGTATCTTTTAGGAAGATACATCTTTTGTCTTGTCTGTAAGAGATGAATAATTCAGGATATTCCTATGCAAAAGTTTGTTACTCTCTGTGAAAAAATGCGTGCACCTTATTCTTCTTTCCACTTACATAGTGTCATTTTCCCAGTGATGAATCTTTGTCAAATACAGCAATGTGCTAGTGTTTTCTGAGCTGATTGCACATGTATCTTCTGTTTTGGCATTCTGGAGGCTTAAATTACTGTTTAAACTGTGAGTTTTAAAATGCTATTTTAATGTTACCACTGTACAGTAAAAGAAGCAAATTACCATAGGGAAGTATTTAAGCAATGCATAAAGATGCAGATCACCACAGTATTTTCCTTTGGCCTTTAGGATGTTTAATTTTCTATTTCTCCATTTGAATAAATTTTTCCAGTGAGGTGATTTGAGGCATGTCAATAAAAATTGAGGGCTTTCACGGCAGTTGTCGCTATAGTTACATGACGCAGCTCTGAGCCTTCTGCACAGAAAATAAACCACCTGCAATCCCCTAAAATCCTTTATTGGCAGAGAAAGATTGAAAGAGACACTACTGGTGTGCAGGTACAGAGCAAATTCTACGTTGCACTGATACCCTTGCAGCTAATGCTGTCTTCACGCAGAGATCAGCAGAAATGCTGTATGGATGAGGACAGCATGGAAAGGGCACAAAAGATATCTTTTTATGGGGAAAAAAGGTGCTGGACACAGAAAATGGAAGATAAGAAATAAGTACCAAAATGAATTAAAAATAATCGCAGTTCATAGATTATCTTTGCTCCAGGAAAAGAGGGACTAAGTTGCCTTTTAAAGCCCTCTGAGTTGTAGTCCCTCCATGGAGGCAGGAATGTCATGCTCACAGAATGCTGCTGTTCTGACTCCAGAATTCAGTGCTTAACTTAATCCTCAGGGTCTGTACAGCACAAATGTTGAAATCAACGCTGACTCTTAGGCTTTTTGTCTCAGCAGATCTCATATGCATTCAGGAGCCCTAAAATGGCTTTTAGCATTGCTTCTCTGTACTGAACTTACTTAACTGAATTCTGCTTTCACTATGTATTCTTTTCTCTGTTCTATATGGCCATTAATTTACGGAGTTCATATGACTTACTGCTGTAAACTTCTCTGGGAAAGACAAATGTTCCTTGTCTGTAGGTGGGTAAACAAAAGCACTGAGAAGCATTTTCCTATGCAGTCACTCTGTGAAGCAGGCCTTTACCTTCATTATTCCCTTTCTTGAGTTCTTTTTATGACTGAATAAAATAATATGGGTTTATTTCATATCAGTCACCATGTGAGAAAGGACAGTTAAGAAAGGGCATGATGTCTCATCTTATGTTAAATTTCAGTGTTCATTTTTCAAGTATATTCTAAATACACAGAGGAACCAAGATTCCAGGACCAAGTAACACCTTCACTGCAGAGTTTTTATTCACATTTTTTCTTAAGTTCCAGATTTAGAAAGCAGCGTGAACCTAATCGTTTGGATGATTAAATAAAAGAGAGATTTTTACAGTTTTTTCATTATTTATTTTCATTCCACAACATCCATGGGCTCAAGGCAAGGTCAGACCATGTAGTAGAGGAGGTGGTGAAAGATGACCCCTGACCTAAAGAGATAACAATATAAAATAGCAAAAGTAGTTAAAATGAGGTGGGAAAATGTAGAAATAGTGGAGTCAGTGAGTAGCCTTTAGTCAGTAATGCAGGCAGCACTCAGAGGTTTAGTCCCCTGCTGTCTGCTGCTTCTTGTGATGGTTTCTGCCATTTGTCAGAGGGAAGGTCTGACCAGATCCCTTCAGAGCTCAGGAAAGAGGATTATATTTTTGCTTTATGCAGGGTAATGCTCCCTCTATAATGAGAAAGTTTACAGTCACATGGCCAAAAGGAGCAAAGCCTTGGTAGCGGAGACCGATAGCTGGAAATGAAGGAATTAGTCATGACTTAGGATTTTGCTTTCAACTGGAGTCAAACAGTTTTCCTCGTGGCTTCTTCTCTCATTTCAAGGATAAGCAATTGGTCCCCTTGCCATTCCCGTCAAGGCTTGCCTTCACTTCTTAAATCCTGTTGAGACCTTTCTTGATTACCAGTTGGAGAAGCAGCTTTGAATCCATCCATGTAGTCAGCCTGGTTACCTAATCACACTGCCAGCTGAGTAATTTTTGCACCTCCTGAGACTTGGGTCAAGCCAGTGCACGCTGACATGTGGCTGAACTTGACTTACATTGCCTTGCAGATGAAAAGTTGTGGTCAGTGTCATGTTAGTCAAATGAAATCTTCAAAAATAGAATTATGCTTTGGGGTGAATGCAGTGTTGTCATTGTTTAATTGTCCCCTGGAGAGGCAAAAAATTTCACAGCAGCAAAAGCATCCAAAAAGCATCTCTTGCAGAGAGAGCAAGAAGCATTTGTGCCTGTGAGAGCTTTGGGAGCTTTCTGAAACAAATAAAAAACCCCAACCAAACAAAAAAACCCACAACACCTAATTAAAAAAAAAGAATTAAATAAAGTGGTGTGGGAATTGTAGACTAATTAATTAGAAACATCTCCTAAGAAATTTCTAAAAAAGATAACCTTTCATGCTGGAAAGTAAACAGTTCCATGAACAACCTGTCAGCAAGACACGTTGGCTAGGAGAGAAGGTGTTGAAAATTAGAGCAACTGAAATTCTTTGAATCATATTTCAACACAGTGATTTTAAAATGTTCTAAATGATAGCTACTACTTAGACATAAAAATAATTTCTATATCCTAAGAAATTATTCAAGTGTAAAGTTTTTCCTCCATAATAATAGGCATTGTCATGCAGAAATTGGTAACAAACTTAATCCATCAGGTAGCTGAATAAACATATTAAGTCCCTTTCATGTATATTTGGATGAACTAGACACCAAAGATGCAGTAAAACTATGAAGATAGACCATGGTGCTTACTGAAGTAGCATCTAATGCAGAGCTCATCAGCTTGCTATAGAAGGTTTTGTTAATTGCACAACATTTTGCGTTGTCTGTGCACAGAAGACGTTTTGGAAGATTATGTTCAAAATTGTTTTAAGTTTTTGGGGGGCAATTGAAATCTCAGTGGGTTTCTGACTTCTGCCTGTGAAGTATCTGATTTTTCAGAAGGCTCAATGATTTCTGACAGCAAGTTTGTAAAGCAGGTTGGGCTGGGCAGCTTAAGATTATGGTCTTTATTTTTAACCTTTCTGTATCAAAAGTTATACAGAGAGCTTTAAAATGCTGCTAAGCATCCAACCCCCGCCCCCTCCGCCCAAAAAAAAAAAGACAAAATAAAAAAGGCTCTTATTTGAGGATTGTTAGCATTTTTAAGTCTTTGAATGAACTGGGAACATGAGTCACTTCTGCAAAGTTGATTCGACACTTAAGAATTCTTATTTTTGCTTTGTCTATTCCTGAGTAGATTTAAGAAGCCTCCAGAATCAACACAATGGGATTTTGATTCACCCATGAATAGAGACAGTTCTGTTAATAAGTGAGCCTGAAGAGTAAAGATCTCTTGGCTTTACTGTAGAAGAAATATTTTCATGATTGGTGTTCCATTATTACTAAACCAGAGAAAAACATCTCAACATTGTCTGACTTTGTCATCTTCATGTTTGGTTGTTCTGTTTCCCAGTGGTGTAAAGTATAAATTCAGCTTCTCTCACATTCATATTGCAGTTTAGTGAGAACTACTTTGTATAGTGTTCATCTGTTGTATGTTATATACATAGTCCTGTGGACATACATACATGCTTTTCTCGCTGCATACTGAAGCTCCATGTTTTAGCAGAAGTTTGGGCTGATTTGGTTTTAGTCTTTTACACTGTTTTCTGAATTATCATATTATAATATTATCCATAAGTTAAAAGCTTTTTATACTATTACTTTTTCTTTAGAGTAATGATAAATATTTGTCATAGGGCCAAGTGTGGCCTTCCATTCCAAGTAATTCTTTACTGTGTAGCTTTTTTTCCTAGGTTCTTTCTATAGCTGCTCCTGCTCTGTAATTAGTCTAGTGCCAAATATAAAATGGAAGAAACTGGCTTTCTGCATGGACACAGGAAAGAACAGTAAGGCCAATGCACGGAGACCCCATATTTCCAGTATTCCTTCAAAGCAAGGAGAACAAAACTCTTGAATTCTTAATTTGGTCATATATTCTTTCAGAGAGAGAGATATTTGTTTTTTCTTTTTTATTCTGAAGAATACTTTTGTTATCCCAGGTCTGGGATATCTGGCAGATATAATCTTTCCAAAATGGTGTCAGATATTCCTGTCTTCATTCCAGCTGATTTCCTCTTCTCCCTGAGGTGATGCAGAGGATCAGATGGGATAGCGCCAAACAGCATCTTCAGGGACCCAGCTTGCATTGTTCATTCTGGTCTCTGACCTTCTGGAGCTGGCATGGCGCCTCTGAATCCCTCTGCCCATCAGCTGTTCTTCCTGTCACTGTGCCAAAGAGAAGTTTTACTTTCCAACCTCAGATCCCTGCACCTGATGTATGAATGCTGTTTTCACTACAACTATTTTGCCAGCATGCAAAAAAAAATGTAGTAGAGCAGAAACTTTCAGAAAACATCTTACAGTATTGATTGAAGGAAGTTTTAATCTCAGGACACCCTTCATGCTTGCCTTCTTCCAGGCAATGACTTGATCTATTCCCTCTACTTAAGGAGTTAACCCCAATTCAGAATTTAGGTGTATCTTACACTCATGGAGGCAAAGTGCTGAAGTGTCCCCAAAATGTACCCTGAACCTCATGTGGCAGAGATGGTGCTTGCTTTTCCTAATCAGAACAACTCAAATGGTGTCACTTGGTACCCAATGGCATCCTGAATTCTGCCAGTGTTTCTTTCCTAGTCTTGTGCACTTCTAGGGAAGGTTAGGCAAGAGTGGTATGAAAAGTAAGTGTGTGGACACCTGACCCACAGAGGAGACTGAAAGTAGAAATGTGAAGAAGCTGTGCTGTGGCAGGGTTATTTCCAGACTAACTGGCCTGAGTTTGTAAAAGGTGTTTGCACACACCCATATGTATTCTGTGCCACTAGAAGGCTGGGGTTTCTTTAGTCCTGTATGTTGCTTGAAATGCTCAGGTTTTGCCAGCTTGGTATTGAAATTCAACAGCTTTTTTTTTTTTGCCTTTTTTTTTTTTTTTCCCATCAACAATTATAGGTTTGTAATTAAATAGCTCAGTAAATAAAAGTAAAGGAGAATAGAGTAAAATTAGTCCGTACAGATATAAAAAGGTAAAAGTTAGCAGGCTGTTCTTTATGTCTTGCCCAGAATATCTGTTATGCACCAGAAGGGAAGTATGTCAAAAACTGTTTGCAGTTTGTTTGGGGTTTTGTTGTGGTGTGTATGTATGTATTTATCTATTTATTTTTGTTCAGTATTCAGCTACTGTTTCACTTGTGATTGAAAGTTAACACCAGCCCAGCCCTGCACAGACACTCTCAGGTAAAAGCACTGTGTTTCATCAGCCCTTCTGAGCAAATGTGACTTGCCTTTGGTGCACACACTTGAAGTAAATCTCCTTAAGGTTTGTGTTTGAAGTCTGAATCATGGGATTTTTTTGAATTGCGACCCCCCCTCCCCCTTGCTTTCATCTTTTGTCACAGCTCTGTCAACTATCTCTCTAATTTCTTCTTTGGAAGGGATCCTGTTAGTTCACAGAACTATGTTGTATGAGATAGAGGGCAATGGTGGCTTTAAGTGGCATCAGTGTTAACGTGGACATGTTACCAAGGCGTTCACTTTTTACTCTTTTTGTAGCTGCTTAAATGACCCAGCCCTTGTTGTATCTGTGGATATCTAAACTTACCCCATTTAGACCCCCAAACGGTGGCGAGTATAGGAGTCCCTGTAACAACAGGCACAAACTGAGACAGACAGACAAGGCACATGAGCCATAGGAGTTTTATTAGATGTGCGCTTGCACTACAGTACAGTCTGGTGTAGGCACACTTGAACCAGATACAAGTGGGTTAACTCAAGTACAACAGTTGCAGCACAGAGGAAACTTGTAATCCATAAATCCTGCCCTGAAGGGAGGGTTATTTCATCCGGAACTCTCTCGGACTACAGCTATGCTATAGCTTGTATCAAGCTAGGTATTTTAAAGCTCTTGGGCACGCATGTCCTACAGTGCTGCCACTGTTACAACTGCACTGTGACACTTGCAAGGGAGCCATCATCTGAGCCATTGCAAGATGCTAAGATTACGACTTGAAACTTTGCAAAATAGGGCATCCTAATAACGTCATTGCTGAGCTGCAACTACTTTTGTTCTGTGGCGACTGCGTAGCTGTGAGAAAATCTACTAGTTCAGTCAGTAAGATGGAAACTGAGAAACTCAGTGACCACTTGTTTCCTTGATTTTTCTCTTTGCATTTCTAACACTTTCACTTATGACTGCTGGAATTCATCTCGGATTACTTGTTAAGCATGGGGGAAAAAAGCTCTCACTTGTTTAATATCAACAAGCAGGTTTTTTTAGACTTCACTCAACAGTAATGCACATTCATATCATGTATCTTGAAACTTGACCAAATGCAGACCTTGCAATTGCTAAGGGAAAATGAAAGGGGAAAAGTTCAAACTGAAGCCCATTTAAACACAAAGCTATTTTACATAAGATGTCCATGTGGAAGGTTTACACATTTCAATTCTTGGTTCTGAGTTAGAGAATTGTATTCTACAGAAAAGGACACCTTCAGAGATAAACCCTAGAATGCTCAGTTTTGTTCAGTGCAAACAGCCCTTCATGGGAAGAGAATAGCAGTCAGATAAGAAGAAGGTAAATGTGACCATATGGAATATTTTTTTTAGCTTCTGTTATATCAGTATTTTTTATAAGCTGCCAAGGACTGACAGTTGTCTATAGCCTGGTCTGTGTGATCGCCTTAAAACTCATGCTTGTAAATGGACCAGTTCTACAAAGGGTTGCCTTATGAAACATGTTAAGCACCAAAGCATTTCCCAAATATCTTTTTCCAACCTAGCTGTTCTTTCTTGAGGAGAGAGTTCCTGAGAGCCCAGTGGGGTCTCTTGTTTCTGACTTCAGCCGATGAAGTAGGAAGAAGTGCCATTTCACCTGTATGCTGCTTCTCAGCTTGCTGACTGTACTTTCTCCTGCTCTATGATTTGCTTAGTGCTTGGAAAGCTACATGTAGTACTGGAATGTAGTTTGAGGGGGTTCTCAGATTCTTGCTTCTGCGTTCATCTATTACTTTTCCCAGGCCTGTGCTGAAGATGACCATCAGTTCTAGGTCTTGGATATAACATTGTAGGTCAGGTGAATCGCAGCTGTCCCCTCCTTTTCTTTGTATAATCATTTACATAAGTTTTAAAGTGCATGTAAATTTGAAATGGTAATGCTTTAATACCCAAAATACATGGGCACAAATGGCCATGGCACCATGTGGTCCCACGGGACACTTGAATAACTTGCACTCTTCTAGATGTGCTCTGACATACTGCTTTGCGTGGATGACCTCTTACTAAGCACTTAGTCTAAGGTATTTTCTGTATGTTCCATTTCACGTCATACAGAGGGTCATGAGACTGCAGTCTCTGGCTCTGTGATGAGATCGTGATTGTCTAGTTCTGGTCACACAAAGTTAAAGCACTGTGACAAGTTTAATGCCTGTCACTGTGAGAGGCAGGAATGTAAGTTCTGAATGAATGTCACTCTCTGCCATGCCTGATATTCTGATGGAACAGACATTTGTGCCACGGTCAGAGCCTCAAGACAAATCTCTCCATTAACTAATTTCTGTCATCTGTTCTTGTCCTGTACTTAAGCAAGCAAAATTTAAAGATTTTCTTGTCTTCTACAGGTGTAAAAAAAAGCATCTTTAATGCTTAATCCTCTCTGCACTGCAGCTGCTTCGTGTATGATATAATCCTCATGTATTGTCAGTGGACCAGTTACGTTCAGTCTTGCACAAAGTCGTGAGCCCAGGTTTTGTTCTGTGTTGAGCTGGAGGTGCTTTCCTGTTGGGAAGGAATTGACATGTTTGAGTAAAACCAAAAGGAAAACCTTGTGCAGCCCCTGTGAGCATCAGACATAGTACCATTTGTGTTTCCCTGTGGAAACAGAAATGTGAACAGATAATCCTTGCAGTAGATTTCTCTTCTTGCTACCTACACACAGCAAAGCAACCATCGCCATCTAAAAAGGACTTCAGTTTCACCACAGAAACTATAAAGGTGCAGCAGCCCAAGAAATCTGTAGTTGCAAGTCTTATTTTTAAATCATAGGATATAGTTTTGTGAATTTCTTCCTCCGTTTTTGGCTTCAAAATGCATAACTGAGAAAGAAAAAAATAAAATCCATCATGAACTAGCCTGAGTGGTAACCTAAACCGTGGCTTATTTGATGTAATGTGGAATGATTCTTTCAAATAGATACATATTAATTTGTGCAGTGAGCCATTCAGCTCCTGCTTTGAAGTGCCCTGTGAGAACAGAACAAAATTTCTATTGTCATTGTGAATTGGTGAGATAGCACTTCCTCGAGGGATGGGCTCAGTTATTTGCCTGATGCTTAAAACAGCGCATAGAAAAACAGCTCAGTGTGTTTGCATGACTCTGCTATGGGGTTTTTTGCTAAGTGCCATTCTTACTGCATCTTGCCCTAATTCTCTGCATTGTTTATGTGGGACTCCATATACAGCTTTCAGGCTGTGCCAGATGTGCTACATTGCCCTTCACTGTGCGCTTGGCAATTATAATACACACGATTCCTTCCCCTTCCCATTTTGTAACTCTCAGCTATTCGTATGTTATGAAAATGAGAACAGAAGAGATTAGATGTGCTCTGTACTGCTCTTCTGTTTGCAGTTTGTGGGATAGACACTGATATTGAAGAATAAACTAGAAATTAGACTTTCCCAACTGAAATTAATTGCAAAGGATATGTGTAGCCTTATTGCTCTGTTTTGCAGTACTGCACGTGCCTAAGCCATACTAGGCATCTTGTATTCTCAAGTTGATTTTCTGACTCTCTTCAATAGGTAGTTATGGATTATAATTGGATATTTTGACAGTTGGCCTTGAGGCCCTGACCCAGTTTGAAGTCCCTGCTGTATTACACAAGATACAAGTACAGGCAGAGAGAAGGTCCAACTAACAAAACAGTGCTTTTGCCGGGAAAAAATAATAATTCACATAAGATATTAGTTTAGAGCACCAAGTCAGAGGCGTCCATGTAGTGCAAGCTTCATGCATTTGTTATGATTAGCTTTTTGAGGACGTTGAAAGTTGTTCTTTCCAGGTACCAGGATGAACCACAGTCACATGATTTTTCACCTGTGTAAAATGACAGCTGAGGGGGGGACTGAGTGGTCTAGGTCCACTGCCTGGGAAGAAGGTACTCATGTGGAGTGAGGGCAGATTGTTGACCAGAGGCTGACTTTGAAGTCATCATGTCTTTAGCACCATGACTTTGTACTTAATATCAAAAACGTATGGTTTTTCTTATCTGTGTGTTTTGTTAGCACTGCAATGCATCTGATTTTTATCCAGCTTACTCACTTTAAAGCCAGACACACATTCCTGAGGGTTTTGGTCCTGATCAACACCAGCAACTGGATGGGCTGCCTGGAGCATATGACAGCTTGCTACTTGAAAATGTGGCTCCATAATAAAAATGGACTATATGAATCTCATAGTTATTTTCGAGTTTTGGAGGTACCATATAGTGTCTTGAGATGAGGCCATCATACATTCCACTAACCAAGCTTTGCCTTTAATACAATTTTGCAGAATGCTTCGACTTCCCTTCTAGTTACTAATACATTTCCATATTTTTTTCTTAAGAAAACAATTGATATCAATCCTGTTTCTTATATTCTAAAGCTGCAGATCTTTTGCACTAATGACAGAATTGTTGCTATCAAAAATACAAAAGTTTAGAGGGATATTTCTTTCATTTTATTTTACATGACACCCTGAACCACCAGATGCCCTTAAAAAAAAAAAAAAAAGGAAGAAAATTTATTCATTTGTCTTTTACAGCTCCTTGGGAGAAGTATGGTCTAAATCTCTCCTTCTGTGTAGTGCTTTATTGTTCCTTGTGAGGTTTTGAATGCTTTCAAATAGTCAAGGGAGGGTAGCTGAGACACCTGAATTTTGTCTATGGTCCAGCCCTGATGCTGTTTAAAGTCTTTTGACTTGTGCTGAGCTGACCTCCTGCCTACTGTAACTATGTCTATAACCATCTGCAGAGTAGCACTAATTTAAGGTTAAAAAGAAATAATAACTTGAGGTATTGTGAAGCACTGCTAAGAGCACAGAGCCGATATAATAGAGCTGTACTAAAACATTTTAACAGATCCCTAAAATGTGAAGCTCTCTCTTGAATGGCTTGGCTTCAAGATACTTGGCTTGTCTTTAAGGCAAACTTCTGTTTTTTGTGGTTGAAAGAGTGGGAGAGGAGAAACAGAAAAGAGAATCTTTTAAAGATTCCGTCGATAAGCCTCCAGGGCACAGGCTGGTTTAGAAGCAGACTGTTTGTAGCCTGAAGCTAGGTTGCAATGATATTTGCAGCTTTCTTGCTTCCAGTTTTCCTTGCTTTGCCTTCAGACTGATTATAGGCATATGATTTAACATAACCTGCCTTCAGCTGCATAAAACTGATATGCCTAGGCTAGGGCAATCATTTGGTCTCTCTTTATAGTCACTGAAGTGAGATAGATTTGATTTTAACACCGGTGTTTGAATAAGATGAATTGCCTGTTGGAGACACGTAGATGTCTTACTGGCTCTCACAGAAAACTAAAGGATAATGATCTATAGCTAAGTTGCTTGATTTTTAGGTGGCTGAAGTTAAGCACAGTGAATCTCACCCAGAACATCTTTATTTGCTAACCTTGATTCTTCCATCTGAAGAACAAAGTACTCAGCAATTAGGAGCAACCCTAAATCCTCTACTTTCTCCAGAATCCTGTCCACTATGATGCAGCTTTATTTTTCCTAGAAATACTTTTCTGCAGTCGAATCAACTTTTATATTGCCACTGTCACTTCAGTTACCTTGAAAAAAGACTGTATAATTATTGCAGACAGAAGGAGGGCACTAGCCCCTTCTTGTGTTGTTTGACCAAAACAGATTTGTTAAGGACCTTTTTCTCCCTCTGTATATTTAATGTTCGGGGGGAAATTCTGCATAGCATTGCTCCAAACTTCGATTAGTGTGACTGGGAAGGCACTGAAATTCCCTTGGGATCATGCTGCATTGCCATGTGAGTTCTGTTGTTTTCATTGGTACTTTGAGTATTTATGTTTTAAATGGGAAAAGGTGAGTGCGGTGTCTTATGCGATTTCACTTAAACAGTGACATGGAGCAACCTTCCCTCACCTCCCCAAACACAAACCATTTTGTTTGAGAACATGCTACAGTGCTTGTGCTAAATTTTGTTAGAGGCAGTTTGTAGCTGTATTAATACACATCATTCTAATGGTCTTTCATTCTGGGAAGGTCTGGCACAGACATAAAAATTGAATTTTCTTGTGAAGGCATGTAGGGCTGCTGGGTCTGTATTGAGGTTTTTATCAGCAATAAACTGTGAATAGAAGCAACCAGAAAGAAAACGAGCAAGAAAAAAAAAAAAAGGAAAAAAATTGACATGAAATGTTGTCCTTTGTCCAGAGGCTAACCATTAGATCTCCTTAGGGTCTTTCTTTAACTCTGCAGATATTCATTCCATGTCATCTTTTAAATAGATGCTTCATTACCTTCGATCTTCGTTGACTTCAACTTCTGTGCCAGTGATTCACATAGCTGCTTGTTCCCTCCTGACCGTTTTCCCTGCAGTCATTTTGCCCAGCCCTCCTCCAACTTTTGTTAATGTGTCATTGCCAAAAAATGGACTTGATATGTTTTCTGAAAATTCTGTTTTCTCTTACATGACATCTGGCTAGTTTTATGGAGAAACCTTTAGCTAAATCTTCTACATGCAGATGTGGTACAGTACACCTTTTATTTTCACAATACAAATTTACTGCCTTTTAGCTTTCCTGATTCTGACTTGGTGGTGATGAGAAACATTTTTGTGGCCTGTCATTCCATATCTGTCAGCTGCCCCTTCATCTCTTCAGATTTCTTCCTGGCTCTCTATAGATGTATGAGGCATTTTTGAATAAGACCATTCATACATAAACCTTAGTGAATTTTTCTTTTGCCAGTTCTCACTCTCATCATATTTCCGTAACTTTGGAGCTCACTGGAATCATGTAGAAAAATCTATTTTGGTGGCCTATTTGCCTACTTGGAGAAGTAAAGGCTGGAAAAGACTCCATGATCCTTATTTTAGGGGAGATGTTCTTGTCTGGAGGCTTTCTAGCTTGTAAAAGTTTCTATGATCTTCTTTCCAAAGATGCTTCACTAGATATAGTTACCAATTTGAGAAGTTAATAGTGCATTGTTTCTTTGAATATTTATTGTACCATTAATGTTCCACTGAGCAGTTTGTAATACAAAGTGATCAGAAACTTTCTGGTTTCCTTTGTCTTGTCCTGATGGGAGAGGATGAAAAAAGAAATAAAAAATCCTTTAGTGAGATGTAGTGAGTCTCTATAGAAGCATTTAAGTTGTTGTACTAATTGCTGGTAGTCTATTAACAAAAAGTGTACCACAGTCATCTTATTAATGCAAAGGCATGTTATATTCCCTTTCCACTGGACGTTTCCCCACTCTTAAATGGGCTTAGTCTGCAGGGTTTACATATTAACTGTGCAAAAAAATAAGCCTTTTCTTAGGTACAGCTTCCTTGAATAATTGGTTTGTGATGTGTCTCTAGTATGGGTTTGGGGTGTCTTTCTCCTGCTTTTTAATATTAACATAAATATTTTTACCTGGGACCTTAAAAAAAAAAAATCCCATTAACTTGTAGGATGTTCTGTTGATATTTAAATGGTTGTTGTTGCACATTCCATTTCAGCAGCACATGTGTGTGCATTTGGGATATAGGCTGGGCTGTCAGTATTGTGCGTTCACAGCCATGGGAACATCTGGTGCCTTCTGAGGTAGGAATATCAGAGCTGCTCTATTAGGTGAGATGTGTCTAGGCTACTGTGATGTTCTAGTGGTGTTTTGTTGTGTTCCATTGCCTTAAAAATTGTCAGGAAAATGAAATGTCATTGTTTAATTACATCAGGAAAATGAAATGTCATTGTGTAATTACATCTGACTTCAGTAATGTTTACACTTAATTACAGGAGGGAAGAACTTCAATATACTAAATAATGTAAAGAGAGGAGACGACAGTGAAATATTACTGGATTTGCAGGAAAGATGGTCCTGCTAGCTTTGCAATAATCTGTTTCTGAATTTTGAAAAGTAAAATTATGACTGGGATTGAATTTTTGGATTTCGGCACTTTTCTTCTTGTTATTTGGAATCCAGAATGATGCTTCATGCTGTTAATACCTGCTGTTTTTCAAAAATGCTAGTGGCATCAGAAAAATGATTATATGGCAGTATGTCTGTGTCTTCTTTATTACAAAAAGTCACAGACACAGTCTCTGATAGCCAAATAAAGAATAGAAAATAGGGAAGAAATAGCTCTTGTAGTTCAGAATAAGGGGGTTTTGGTGGATTTTTTTGTTATGCCAGCCATTTATAGAACAAAATTTGCATATTTTGCTTCAAGAAAGAGTACTATGGGTAATAATAATACTACATGACTCTTTATTTGGGATATAAAAGAGCAGATGTTACAAAAATAAATAATAATGAGCAAAAATAAGAATAATAAAAGCAGTGAAATTATGTCAAAACAAGCAGAAGAGGTAGGATGATTAAGAGTAAGGCAGGCTGTTGAAGACTTGTATTTATTTAAAGGAAAAAGGTGACATGTGAACTTGAAACTAGGAATGAAATTTAATTTGGCTGCTGTGTGACTCTGTGTTCCCCAGCCCTACAGATCATGCTGTGAATGATTAAAGTCACTGTGCTTGATTTATGATACTTTTGCTTACTAGAGGGAACTTGAAAGACAGGAATTCTACATAATTTCTGGGAGGGTTCTTAAAATGCGGAGAGATTTCTGGGGGCTCTGCAAAAATACTGAACCATGTATTTACTAAGAGATTTTCAAATGCCTTTGTTATTTTAATCTCTCTTATTTTGTTAACAATAGGGAACAGGATGGAGAATGATTCATTTGTGTTTATTTATATTTTCAAGAGAACCAGAACATTTTTTGCCACCTTAGCAGAATTTCTGAGAACCTAAGTAGGACAAATTGACAAATCTGCTGCTCAGAACTAACCAAAGCTGTTATGTTTCTTTGGTGTTTATTCTATATTTTCTGTCCTCTCTTTTAGGTGGCCAGTGCTTCTCCTGGGGATGGAACGAACATGGGATGTGTGGTGATGGCACAGAAGCAAATGTTGGTTCCCCAAAGCCAGTCAAAGCTCTCAGTTATGCAAAATTAATTGGATGTGGGGCAGGACACTCCATGGCTCTTTGTCAAACCGCACATTAGACTTAGCACACCTGGAATCATAACATCATGGATGTGTGCGGACAACTTTGGGTTGCATAGCTCAGAACTGCCCATGATTAACACAATAGTTGGAAAGTGCAGATGTTTTTTTCTAAGTCTCAAAGGAACAACTATGCATAGAAAACTATAATACTTTAAAAATTGTTTCATGGGTTCTTGTCACAGGAATTGACTTTCTTACCCACATGTAGAATTGCAAACATTCTGCCTCGAAGCAAAACAACTGAAGACAGATTTACTTCTTGTTCTTCTGAGAAGTTTTTGGAGAAGAAACCAACTGGTTAATCACTTACCATTGGTGTATAAATTCAGTCTGAGGAAATGGTCTGAGAAGGTGGTCTTTTGTTATTGTATCTTTACATCATAATAAGCTTATTTTGCACCCGCTGGAGTGCAATTTCTGCTGAAGTTGTGAGCTCCCAGCAGTTGTGAGCTCCCAGCAGCTCAGAAAATCATTTGGATCACAAAGAAACACCAGAGAACATAAACAGATGCATACACACATTTTAAACAGAAGATTAGGATTTAAAAAAAGGTGATATAATTTAGAAGGCTGGTAAAAAGGGGAAACAAGGCCCTTTTGAACTAGCTTTATCTTGATTAAACTGTGAAAGGAGCAATATTTCTGCTGGAATATGTTCTGTGCCAGGCATCAGTTTATTATAGATTTACAGGGATGCACATCTGTGTGAATTATCATTAACTTGCAAACCAAACCTGAAGTTTCTGAAGCTACTGCTTAGGGAAGAAAAAAATTCTAAGAGCTCTTGGAAACAATCAAAAAATTCTTATCAAAGGGCATAAGTCAGTTGTAGCTGTTGAGAACAGTTTGATCGGATGTAACTCCTGTATTTCCAGCTGCCTTTGAATAGGAAGACATCAAAATCTAACCAGAAAGATTTTGCAAGTTTTCGAGCCTAAAAGGCACACCAGAATAATCCTGATGATTTCAGGTTAGTTCTCACTTCTGTTTCACAGCCCAGCTGAGTTACTGTTCATGGCATGCCCACAGTACTTGTTCCAGGTAAGTGCTTGACAGAGAACATAGGCCTAACAACTTGTTTTGGTAGGAGAAATGAAAAAGTACAAAATAAAATATCTTTAGATATTATTAGCTGCCTATGCTGAGCAAAATTTTGGAAGCTATTTATAAAACTGTTTTTTTTCACTCAGATACATTGGATGCTATTAAACTGGATGTTAACCACCCACAATACTTACAATTGCTGTGGTACTCAACGTATTTCAAGTTCTAAATATAGAGAGTTGTACTGTGTGGTAAATGCACCTTTTAATGAGACCTACTGGTGCTAAACAGGGGTTTACTTTTTAAAGCAAGCTTGCCAGGGTAGAAGCCTTACAGAATTAAAAAAATACTCAGAGAAAGGCTCTTGGGAAATAGGACAGGAAGACTTTCTAATGATGTGTCATCTTACACATGAAGGGGAAGGAATTAAGGTGATAATATGGGCTGCAAGGGTTTTTTCACCCTTGGTTTTGCAGCAATTAGAGTTCATGGCCTCATTTTCAAAGGTATTTTATTTTTCTATTTGATGGGTGAGAAACTTGAACAGACTATGAATTGGATTTTAACTATTATAGTTACCAAAAGAATTGGTAAGAATAAGCAAATGGGTCCTCTGCAAAAAGTGTAAAATTGAGACTTCTACTGTAAGGTGGATTTTTTAACCCATGTGTTGGTTGTGGTTCTTCATGGCAATATATTGTTCCAGGCTGTGACGTCTTATACTTTTCATTATCTAAGCTGCTATTTATTGACTGTCCTCAATACCATTTTCAGGATAGCAGAGCCTCTCTGCTATATGCACTCAACAGTTTCTCATGCTTTTTTTGGCAGTCCTGTCTGAGGTTTCTACTTCTGTTTTGCTCCAAAACCTGTGTACCAAATAAACATGTTCCCTCGTTTCAGTAATCGTGTCTTCTAAACAATTCTGTTCCTTCGTTAATCACAGCTGGTACGTGTGCCCTACATCAGGGCTGCTGCACTGTACGTGTTTCGACTGTGTGCTGTTGCTGCAGCTCATTTCCGAGGAGTCCAACAAACTATGTAACAAATAAATGTGAGCTGGTTATTTGAAATGTTTTCCAGTTTTTCACACCTGTAACATGAACTCACTTTTGCAACACAATGAATGATTTGGGGTGATAGGGTGAGGAAAGAAAGAAGTATGTTGGTTTGTTCCTTGTGCTGAGCCACATCTGATTTTCATCTTTGAAGGGTGAGAACTTCATTGTCTCTCCTTTGTTGTGCCTATGTAGATTGAAAATTTGGGAAGTACTGAATGCTCTGATGGTCAGGACTTCTAGATGCTGGTGTAGTATGAAGAGTGAATAGAATTCATTGTAGAAGGGATATGGTTAAATGTCAAAACCAAGTTGTTGCTCGTTCTTTCAGAAATTAATGCCCTGTTTAGTATGTCAGTAGCTTTGTTTGCAGAATAAAGCACTGTACAAAATCAGCTAAGGCTTTCTCTGTAAGGAAGGGAGCAGGCAATGAAAAGCTCCTAATCAAGTGGGGAAAAAAACCCTCCTTTGCTGGTGTCCAGAGCTTTGACTGCTACCTGTTGATGTCCTGATGGAGAAGATCAGTCTCTGCAAGGCAAAATGCAGAGCCAGTGTTCTATGCCCATGCTTCTGCAGTTCATACAGAATTCTTTAAGCAGCTCTTTTGTGATAAACAAAGCATGCCTTTTATGTAAGCATTCTCTGCTCAGGTTCAGATGCAAATGAACTGACAAGGTTTGTAACATATGTATTTATAAAAAACCACTGGAACAAGGTAAGCAAATGTCTGTGCAGCTGCTCTCCCCTCACTTTTTTGAAGATGAGCAAACCCCCCAGTGAGCTGACATTCATGACGGAGAACAAGTTGTGAACTGTTGACCTTCAGTCCAGAGAACTTTCAGGCTCTTGGGCTGGAGAGGGGAGAAGGAAGCTGTTGTAAGCCCTTTTGTTGTTTGAAATCCTAGGAGTTCTGGGGCTGTTACTCATGCAGCTTCCATGTGCACCTGCGCAAGACCCTCCTGTTCCATTTTAAAGAATGTCAGTAGGACGACGTGTGTGTTGTGTCAGAAGTTTCTGTCTCTTGGAGGATTTTTTGGCCTACTTGGTGGTCACTGATGTTACTTGACTTTGTGGAGCATGCCTGAGTGACTTGATGCTTTTGTGCTTAGAACACTGGACCCTGTATTTGAATTGTGTTCATTTGAAAGTAGAATTGAATCCTTCCTTTCTTCTGGTTTGCCCAGTCACCACTTCTTATATGGCACTGACTTCCCTCCTCTATCTGCATATTGTCAGTCCCATTGGTGTCCAGCTAGTTCTTGCCATCTGCAACCACCATAAAGGTCACTTCTGCATGAGTGACAGGAGATTTTGTTCAGCTACATGTTTCAAGCACGGAGAAACTGGGGGGACGGGAAGATTTCACTGTGCTTTATATGACATGTTTTGAGTTATAAGAGTTAAAGATGAAGACGGAAAACAGATGAAGGAGATCAGTTTGAATGTACAGGTGACCTGGAAAAATATTTAAATGAATGTCAACACAGTCAACTAAAACATAGGAAAAGGAGGGGGAAGACAGAGACAGGATACAGGTCCTGAAGACTGAGTAATCTCACAGATGTAGCAGCATTCCAGCCTGTCAGTGTGGTGGGAGTGAGATGAGAGACAAGCTATTCTGTTTCTTGGATGTTATTGTTCCCCCTCTTCCACTGTTTATTAATAATAATGTGAAATATTGATCCTGAAATTTTGGGGGTGTTTTTTCTCATTCACAGCACATCTTGAAATTTCCAGTTCTCCTCAGCTGGAACAGCAACATCTGTCCTCACCTTCCAGCCTCAGAAATTTTGTGATCAGGCCTTTGATCTAGTCCAGCATTTAATGGAATACTTACTATTTATTCAATTTCATGAACTCTGGATCTGATTTAAACAAGACTTAAGTAATTTTGGGACTTCCAGTTCCTTTTCTCCTGTATTAGAAATCAACATGATGACAGATCTTTGTCACTGAAATTGCAATGTCATGTTTTCACCAAAAAGTCCCATGTTCTCTTAGCAAATCTTGTGCTTTTTCTTTTGGTTAGATATTTTCTTGAAAAGTACTCCAGAATTTTTCATCAGTAGTTGAGTCATGCTTCTGCTATTTACTACCAGCTTATAGTTGAGAGCAGGTGAAAATCTTGTAAAGGGAAAAAGAAAATACTGAAGCGGAAGACATAAGTCTTGCTTCCCAAAGGCTTTGAATGGATGGAGTCTGAGGTAGAGAATCATTTTGTGTGGTTTTGATTGCACTTCAAAATGTGCACAGTGGAAAAGTGGTGTTTACACTAAATTTGCTGAAAAGTCTAGCTGACACAAAAATAATTATACATTTTAGCTTTTGACATATTGATATCTTGGTACATATGCAAAAAAGAGGTAGTACGTGCTTTGTTCTTTTCTTTTAGCTTTTGTTCTATTCTTATTTCCTGATAAATGCTGGTCTTGTTTTCCTCCATGTTAGAAAGAATTATTTAATAGCCCTGAATTAAAATGTTTTGGTTTTATAGAAAATGACCTTCTGTTGGATGAATATAACTGAGAATGGAGTTAATTTGGAGAAACTGCATGTGTAAAGCCATTGTTATTTTGTAACCCATTTAGATGTTGAAGGACTGAAGTCAGGCACATTCTTGAGCTTTTTGTGCATTTCATTCAGGTTCATCCATCAGTTGTCTCAGCATTCACCTGTTTTTAATGCAGAGACAGTTTTTACTCATCAGTGCCTCTGTAGAACATCGAAATAGAGTATGTGACTGAAAATACGCAACAGTGAAAATAGTCTCTGTGTTTGAATCATGGCCTGGATGAACCACACATTTCCTTGTGGGAGACTGAGGAAGCATAAATTTAGAGTATTGGGAAAACATATTTTTCAGCTTGGTTGGAAACAAGAGCAACAAAGTAATTATTCCTGAATAAAAGCTGGCTGGGGGATGAGAAAATGCAGGGGTGATGTTTATTTTGCAAAATTTCCTCAGGCATTTTTATTTTGTGACATGTCAGATTTTGTCTTATTTTCAGACGAGCATTTGCAGGTTCGGAGGGGGGTCTTGTCTAAGTCCAGTTCCCATGTTGGCCTCTCCTTCAATTCATTTCCATCTTTGTCATCTGTTTCCAGTTTGCTTTGCCTGTGGGCCACTTCGTTATTCAGATGCTGTGCAGTCTTAGGGGGGGAGTTCTGTCTGCAGGTTTTGGGATGAAGACTTTGTAATTTGAAATTGCAGAATTTCAATTCAGTATTATTCAAATACTCCCTGGTCATCATAATCTTTTATTTGCTATTTATTTGCTACTCTGCTATAAGACTGTGATTTTACTTTTTTTTATTTTATATATAGAAGAGAGGCTAAGAATTAGGAGATTTTTAATGTTCTGATGTGACTTTAGTTTTTGGCTGCAAATGTCAAGTGAGTTTAGCTTTTGTTTTGTTTTTTACTGATTTGAATGCATGAAGACGTGGTACCTAAATTAGGACAGCAGAGGAGTTGCCAATCAGTAATGAAAATGCTCTGTCATTTTAACTGTGTGGGTGCTTAATCGTTTTCCATAATAATCCTCTGCTTTAAAGCACAGAAGAAGAGGGATTCCTATAGGAGCATTTTGCTCTTCTGCAGACAAGGAAACATGGCATTTTTCAAATAATGGAGAGATGCTTCTCTCCTCTGGAGCCTTAATTCTGAGTAGATAGATTATAATAACTATTCCTTTTTAAGTACTGCCTTTCCTCTTTTGACACCAGAACACTTTAAAAAAAGGATAATGTCATAGAAACAGAAGCTGAGGCACAAAAAATTTAATTTTTCCAACCAAGGTAACCCAGCACATCCACAGTGGAGTCAAGAAAGAAATTCCCATTTCCCGAGTCTCAGGCCAAAGTTCTACTTTCTAGACTAGTGGGTTTTGATGATTTTTTTTTTTCCCCAGTCTTTCCTTCTCTCCTGGATCTTCTTTCCCCCTCACTACTGATTGCTGTTTCCATCACTCCTACTTGCATAACCCATTTTCCAAACCCATCGTGTGTCCTTCTCGTTTCCAACTTCTGCTACTGCCGCCTCTTCTCCTCCCACCCACTTGCACTGACACCACCGTGGCAAAGTGTGGCTCCTGAGGAGCTGCTTTGCTTGGGCTTAAGCCATGTCTCCTCTTGTGCTGGTGTGACTCACAGTCAGCAGCCTCTGCACAGACTGTGTTGTCCCTGCTAAGCCCTTTGCGATCTAGAAGCTATGCAGGTACCTTAGAGTGACAGCTGAGCTAATACAACTCTAATACGTTGCCTTTTGCTGCCCAAGGAATCTCTAACCTGTGCTTCATGGGCAGCAGAAAAAACAGTGGAAGCCTTGGAGCACACACTTTTAATATTTGGTACCTGGAAATGTTTGGACCTCTATACTTGCATAAAGTTCAAGTGAATGCTGAGGGTTGAAAACCTGACTTTGCCAGCTTGACCCAGGGAATATGTCTTCCCATGGGGGCCTGTGAATCTGCTTAGTTTTAAAGCATTTGCTTTGTCAGATAAAGAAAGTCAAGAGATGCAGTTCTGGATCCATTTTCTAACTTGAAGTTCAATTTGAATTCAAATAGTGTTCTTGATTACAAATAAACATTTGTATTTCCCTAAGAGAAAAATGGGGCACCCTACAGTCTTAGATGAATGCAGAGGCTTTGGGACTTCTGAACAGACAGATATTTTATGCCCAAACTCAAGTAAGTGAGTGACCTAAAAATAACCTGCATACTTTAAGCATGTTTTCATGAAGAGAAGGTAGTTTGTCCAGGATATATATGGAAAGCAGAGAGGTAGGCTGCCTGTTTCGAAACTGGGAAAGGGATATGCAATTGGCAGGGTAATAACTGCACTTGTCTTTTTCTTCAGGACATCTTTTTTTGTAATCAGCTCTGTGCTCATTTCCTTTCTGAATGCCCTTGCCTTAGCCCTGCTTGCTCTCTTCTGTGTTTCAGTCTGCTCATTTGTCCTAGCAGCCATTTGTTTCAATGAAGTATTTTCTTTTTGGCGCTGAAACTTTAAGAAGAGAGAAGGCAATTTAAGTGAAAAATCACTTTATCCAGATTAATGACTGCTGCGCTGACTGTTATCACAGCAGTATTAGCTAGATTTTTTTTTTCTTTTTTCTTTTTTTGGAGAGAACAGAGTCCTCAGAAATTTATTCTGTCTGAAATTGTAATTGTGGAGACACACCAGGTCGGTTCAGAAAAAACGAGTCCTCATGTAGTCAGAGGAAAAGCTGCATATATAGAAGGTGTGGTTGAGCCATGCTTTTAATGTTAACAAGTAATAAGCCACTAATTGCCAGTGGGTTCAGGTGAAGGACCAGCATTGGGTCTTATAGCTGGGAGTTCATTGCCTAAAGCTGAGTGAAGGAAGATACCTAGACAGATTTCATTTCCAGCAGGAAACAGAGTGTAACTGAACTGGAGAACCTACTTCTGTTCTTACTTACAGTGGTATGAAGTCAGAAGTAGTTGGTGGCATTATTGAAAGCCTGTAGTCAGAATCTACCCACATGTACAGTTTTAATGCTTTAATAAAGATATGTATGTCCTATAGAGGGAGGGGGCAGGCTTGAAGGAATTAATGTTTTAATAATACCCCAGCAAAAGCTCCTTAACTGCGAGGAAGCTGGGATGATGTGGTAAATTTCTCTTAGGGTTCAGTGTCAGGATTCAATGCAGCAGCTTCTGAGATTTTCCAGTTTTCTTTCTCTCTTTCCCTGGGTTGTCAGAGCTGCCCCTGTTGTGCAAGGGGAACTCTGGGGATAGACAGACCTTAAGCTTTAGGGCATCTCCTGAAGGTCAGTGGATGGTAAGTGCCGTTCTGTTTGTGAATGGTTTATAAAAGTCCTTCAAAAGACACGGTTACCTCAAATCAGAATGAGCAGAGAGGACCTAAATGTACCTAAATGAAAACAGGACTGGTAGATGTAAAAAGCAGCACAGAATGACAATTGTACCCAACCTGTCAGCTAAGGCTCAGGTATATGCAAAGGGCAGTGGAAGGGGAAGACCTACATGGGATTTACAGGGCAGAATTGTTAGTATTCCTTATGGTAATGGAGAATTTGAGCTACCTTCACGCTGGGCCCTTGAGCTAGTGTTAAATAAAAAATGGGGCAGATAAATCTATTTCTGGATTCTTAATACCCTGTAAGAGGAAAAAGATGTTCATTAGGCAAATCCTGGATGAACCTGGATCTACCTCTGGAGGTAAGAAATTTGTCTTCTGAGAATGACAGCATAGAAACAGTGTGAGAAAAATAGTTCTTGGGAGAAACTAAAGTAGAAATCAAGTACATAATGCTGTATCAAGGACTACAAAGGACTGTTCTAATTATGTACAAATTCAGATTATCAGCCTTTCTTCTATTCCTAAAAGACAGCTTGAGGTCTTCCTTGTTTTTCCTTTTGGAGTAGAATTTTGTGAAGACAAGATCCAGCTGCAGTTGGTTTTGTAGTTTATAATTTAGCACTTACCGGAGCCATGAGTGTTTCTTCTGGGCTTTTGTGCGTTTAATCTCTACTTCCTCCAGACCGTAGGGATACTATTCCTTTACATTTCCATTCTCATCAGCAGTTGCAGATGCTGTGGCTTGCCTAGAAGGTTGTCAGCTCTTCTGAAGTTCCTCACATGAGGATAAAGGTGTGTATCCTTCCTTTATAGAAGTACTTTACCGAAAATGCTCAAGCAAATAGAATGCTGCTGACACATAGTCCATAGTTGTCATTTGTAGCATCTGAAATGAAATTTAATCCCATTGTGTTTCTCAGTTCTTACTGGTGCATGTTTTGTGTGGCAAATCAAGTGCGACTCAGACACCTGGATTTCTTTCAGTTTCGTGTCAGGTGGACTGTTGTGGCTCAGTGAAGAACAAGTGAAGGACGGGGCCCAAAGAAGTAAGAAAAACTGAATTCATTTAATCAGCTAAAAAGACAAACATTTATTATTGTTGGGGGGGGGGAAGGAAGATACCTAGATAATTATAGGGTTTTTTAATCTTCCCTTGTAAAATTACTAATGGTGCGAATTCTTTAAACATCGGTTGTATCAAGTGTTTGCAGGCTTCATTTATTATCTACTAACCAAAATTAGCATTGTAGAACCAAAGCAATACCAAGCTTTTCTCCTACATTTCTGTTGAGAACACTGTATTTATTCAAGATTTTAGAAGCAAGTCTCTGGAAACCCCTGATTGCTTCAGAAAAGGATTCCCCTTTACACTATACAGCAGGCACTGAAACCATGATACAAAATTTATTTTCATGCTAGAATTGTTTTGCATAACATTGTGCATGCATTTTACTCAGTACTAAATTGCATACAATGCTGTTGTCTTGTTTCTTAAACTTTGAGACCATTTATACTTGAGTATTTTCCTGATTTTGTACTCTAAGTCCCAGTTTTAAAATAACACCTCTTTTGTTTAAAATTCATACTGATTACTTAATATGAACAATTTATGAAGGGTCTTTATGGATCTATACATCAATAAAATACAACATAACCAGAGCTGGAAAATTACCCAGCTGTTACTGTCAGGTCCGAAGGAAGGTCCCATGTGTCACAAGCATGCCAACAAAAACAGACAGGAAAAAGTTTTTCTTATTTTTATACACTTCTAGTTGGATTAAAAGTTCTTGATTTCCATGTCGGTGTGATGAACTGTGAAGGCGTGGTCAATATGACCGATGACTGCCTGATTGCACTTTTTAAAACCATTACTCTGTATCTTGTATACAAAAAGAAGCGATCCATAGCAAAGAAATGTACAGTTTTATAATGTTTTACATTTTGGCTACAACAATGTATGTAAAAGTAAAGAGCTTTGAAAGAAAATATATAACTTTGCTTTTTTTTTTCTCCTTAATCATACATTTGCAGTGTTTCTTGTGTGTTGTTTTTTTGTTTGTTTTGTTTTGTTGGTTTTTTTGTTTGGTTTTTTTTCATTTTCATTTTTGTCTTCATGCAATTCATGCTATGGAACAAAAAAATAGATTAAAAAAAAAAAAGATCTTCTACAGTTTTGTTACATTTTGGCCGTAGAAAAAGCCTGCATCTCTAGTACAACTCCAGAACCATGAAGAATCATCCATAAAACCTGCATGGAGCGAGTTAACTTTGTCCAAATGAGAAGGTCTTCTATGCCTGCACAGTTCCACACAGATGTTTATTAGCCATCAATGTTCATCTCCATCTTGCCTTGTCAGGTCACTCTGACTGCCTCTGTTGGCATATATTTAGCAATGACTGGACTTTCTTTGCAAAGATCTGCATGTAAAGAATACAATCAGTACTTGAGCTTCTTCCCTGTGCTTTTCACATCAAGCTCGGCATCTTAGTTTTAAAGGAAGGAGGAAAAGGTGAGATAGCTACATGCAGAGGCAGCCATATTCTTCTTCAACAGGATTTTTTTTTTTCCATGCAGTCAGCCAGACTGAGACCTCTCTACAGTGTGTCTGAGTATTGCTTTCAGCTTAAAATAGGTGCCCATGCAAAGTTTCATCCTACTGTGCTTGTTTGCTCAAACTCCTGCAGGGTTCCTATGGCTCAAAAATATCCTGAGAAAAGCAAAATCTTCCATCGTTGGCATGTTTCAGCATCGACTAAATGCCTAACCCATTCCATACAGAGCCAGTAGATCCACCATTAGCCAAAATAAGCACATACTAGCAGGATGCACCAGGAAGGAAACTATCTGGTGCATCTACCCTTCATCCTATGTACTGATACCATGCAGCACGTATGGCCCACCAGTACTACGCCAATGCCTGCCTATGTCATCTGAGTGCTATTTAGGAGTGTTGTCACCTAGCATCAGTAGTAACACCGTTTCCAGCAGGTGCTACTGTGAGACATTGCATCTTCAGACTTAGTCACCTGGACTATATGCAACATGGCATAGGCTAATTGAAAATAAAGCTTTTTAGACCATTCTCTGCTACTGATCCATGCTACAAAATAGATGGGATGGGAGACCAAGAACGTCTCACTGGACTAGGAGAGCTGTAGGGCGCAGACACTGAGGATAATCCTATCGCTTTTCCACTTATGCCAGCTATGCTGTTAAGGCTCCGTGACATTTCGTAACCTTCATTTAAAAGAAAAATGCAAAGTACAGCATTGGATCAATGACAGAATGGACTAAGAATGAGGTCAACATTGTAGCCAGTTCAATAGCATCTGCATGCACGGACATGCCGAGAGTAGTATCGCTTGCAACGTGACTCAGAAGGCCGTTGAAATACAGAAAAAGTTTAAAATATATGTATTTAAAAAAAAAAAAAATCATCATTTCTCAAGGATGGTCAGGCTATGTAATTGATCCTACAGGCAGCAACATGGTTGTACCCTAAAAAAACAAAAGAGTCAGTGGGAGGGATTTTCTATGTCTCTGTCATACACTCACACATACTTCTCCCTTCCACTTCATGCATTTTTACCTCAGGCAAAATTAAGGTTTCTGGTATCTTTGGGGGCAGGAGGGGGAAAAGGCAGCATAGAATTTATTTTGTTGCTATAGAGATACTACTCCTTTGTTCTCAGCATTAAAAAAAAAAGAAAAATAAACCAAAAATTGCATGCATTGTTTCCCTCCCTCCCTCCCCACCCCCGCTTCTTTTTCAGACATGCACGTAAACAGCTCAGCAAGTGTACAGAGAGTTGCACAAACTATGGATGAAATTCTGTTGGAACAACAATTAAGATGCTCTCAACGTGTTTCAAACAGGCCAACAATATGCTGACGTATATTACTCTTTAGCCAACCAGCCTCTGTTTCATTCAGTAACGAGAGGCGGTTGCAGTGCATCGTGAAAACCATACATTCCCCATCCCAAAGGATGTGCCATTTGGAGTGTTCCCCTGATCCACTGGAACCACCTGAACTCGCCCAGGCTGAATGAACACGGCCAATGCTTATCCAATACAGAATCAAATAAAACGCTTTGCTACAAAGGTAAATTTTAGAGGATATACTTTCATATGAAAGTCTTGTGGTCCTACTATATCTGTTGATGATAAGCTTTAAACTTATAAATACATACACTATCTATAACTGGCATTTACTATAACTATTGCCCATCATAAAATGGCACATGGGAATTCTATACTCCATACTCAGTGTATGGTTACATCATACAATCTTTGCAGTTTTAAAATATTGACTATATCATATACTATATACAGTACACCAGTGGTAAACACTGATTTGAAGAGAGAGATTTCTTTTCCAAATTTCCTATTCCTTATCAACTTTGATGCATATGGATGTAACTCTAATTTTGGTTTGTATGGTTTCCTCACATTACATGATTTAAACACAACAGCCTATTTTAAGAAGGGAAGGGTTTTTTCTTATGATTTGACTTCTGTTGCTAAATAGATTATTCTGACTAAAATGAAGTTACTTCTGAGATATTTGTAGCTGTCAGAAGTCTGAGAAACTAATTAATAATGATTTATTTATGAAAGGACTTTAGATGGATTATCTTCCAATTGTAAGATACCTGTGCTGACAGATGTTCATGCTTTTCTTTCTCTGTTGAACTAAGCAGTTACGAATACCCAAATAATTTGTTTTAGTGCTCTGTTAAGGTATCCGAATAATCATTTCACATTTCTTGAGGATGTTCTGCTTTTGTGTTTTATCTCTTCTGTCTGCCACCTCCAAGTATGTGCTCCTCAGAGTTTGGTAAGATCTGTGAGCTTTTCAAGTGGCAAACCTTCATTGCTATGAAATGTTAAGTGGTCTCTTCTTAGAGGACGGGCTAATTTAAGGGCATAGTAGAGCATCCTCCACTAAAGCTTACTGCACCAGCTGGGGTGGAAGACTTGACTGCCTAGCATAGCTGCATGGGGTAGTTACAGCTCCTCAGGCTTTTCTTTCTGAAAGAAATAGGTTAGAAACTCCAAATGCAGACATCAGGTGGTGGTTTCCAGCCCAAACGTGCATCTCTACAGCAAGCGCACTATTGCGTGCTACAGCTACAGCTGACTTTCTCTTATTTATTTAAAACGGTTGCTAACTACATGGTCACAGGACCCCAGCTACATACCCTTTCTTATTCCTCCATCAGGCGGGCAGGGATATTCCCCGGTTGATAAGAGGAAGCAGGGTCCATATCTCTCCCGAGTGCCAGAGCGCGTAAAGGGCAGGCCCTCATCAGGCGTAATAGCCTGGTCTATGTGGGGACAGTCTTCGTTTGCCAGCGCCGCCTTGGCCACCTCACCATTCAGTTTCGAATCTTCAAACATATAAGCAGAAGGCTATTGAAACACTATGCACTGTTTATTAGAGTTCCAGCTGCAAATTAAGGGTTCACAGCTAAAGACTTCTATAGCGACACTATAAAAGGTAGCACATCTGTCCTAGACACTGCGTTCGTGTGCACTGCACCAAAATAAAATAAAGTCTGTTAAAGTGGGAGGAGAAACAAAAAGTGATCACGTTAGGTGTAACAGCAGCCACCTGTACATCCGCACAGAGGGGCACTTTCAGAAACGAGCGTGCATTGGTTCCTAGTCCTGTGAGCAGAAGACTGCGGTTAGAAATCAGATTATGTTTTTGCATGACGTCAGATGGTGCATGAATGACCGGTTTGTCATGGAGCCTACTGTCACTCAGAGCTCTGGAGAGGCAGTGGACTGTGAGTTGTGTTTTAGAATTTGAGTATATTCTGTTTGTGCTGATTTATACCTGTGTGCAATATTACTGAGGGGGAAATTCCTGCTCTTCCCCTCCCCAAAATTTACCAAGATGGTTCTATAGCATTTCCAGTATCAGTCATGCAGAATGGCTGTACACGTTTTAGACACACAGAGTATGTTACATATGGAAATACAACAGCAGAATGTGGATTTAAGAAAAAACAATCCATTTTCTGATGTTCTCCTCTGAAACACATATAGTATTTGCAATGCCAGCACAGGACACTACATACAGAAAACACTACAGCAGGCCACGAATTTGGAAACTCGATAGAGTAAAATTTACTCTTGGCTGTAAGTAATGAAAATAGGTTTTAGGATTTTCCCATCCTGCTCCACACATTCCCATGAAGATAGACTGAGAATCATACGTTTTCTCTGTGTGACTGATTTTACATTTATAACACAATTTAAAGTGCTGTTTAGTGGAGTGTTTGTTTTAGGGTTTTAAAGTGCAAATTAGTATATTGAGAATATACTCGAAATATGGCACAGCTCGATATGAGTATTTTGGTTGAAGGGAGGAAAAACAGTCAAAATGTGCTTTCTGAAGCTCCACAAATGCTGAGATATGTTAACTGAGTGGTACTGGCAGCATCCTACACCTCGGTTGCACAATGCTTATTACCTAGACACTGTAAGGCAATGGGTGATTCTGCAAGTCTTTAAGGAAAGACAAACTCAACAGATAGACTGAATTTCAGTGCCTCTTCTAGATTCACATACTAGCTTGTTCTGAGCGCTACATAATACTGTCATTTATTTTTCAATTATTTTGAAGCCAAGTAATATAACAAGCCCAAGGGGAAAAAAAAATACATTAGGTAGGGTTTGGAGAGATGATTCTGATCCTCTGATGGACAACATAGATGAGTAGAAGGCAAAAGTGTTTTCAAGTTATATTTGTTGCTTTGCACACACATGCACACTCTCACACACACACACACGTGACACATCTATCACGCACTAGTAATTGCATTCTATGCCTTTATTTTTCTTCTATTTAAATGTCACTGGCTTGTCATAACATAAACAGCCTTTTCTGCAGATCTCACCTCTGCCTCTTTTCTTTCTCTGTGCAGAATCAGCCTGTTATTTCCCAAGAGAGGGAGGTAGTAATGTTTTGTGAGCAATGAAATAATTAGGTCTCTTGATACATTAAAAAAATTGCAAAAGCCATAGGTGCATTTTAATACTTGTGGACACTGATTTCAATATGATTCTAAAGTTGTAAGGTTCCACTGAGTTGCAATTCCTTTCTGTTCGTAATACTCACTGCTATTTAGTACTACTCTGCACAAAAACTTGGCACGGCTGCCATAGTAACCATGGCACTGCAGGTACTGAACCGTTGATTTAAAAATCACTTAACTGTGTTTGGGGAGAGCTGCAGTCCTCTTGGGGATGAGCAAAGAACTGGGCTGCTTCATAAGCCTCTACTGCTACAAGCTGATGGCTCTAATCCTGAAATGAGGGAGGCAGCTGTGTCAGCAGAGCTCTACGCTGAAATCTCTGAGACACCCACTGCTACTCCTGAGTCCAGGTTTGCAAACTAAATTGTTAGTGATGGAGGGGGAATTGGTCCGTTTCAGGAGCTCAGAACCTCTCCAAGCAGATTGGTTGTGGTTCAGGCTGCTCACTGGTAATAGCCATTGATCCTTTTGGAAGCAGCTTGCAGGCTCTGTTGTGCTTGAGTGGCAAGAATATTGACCTTCTTTGAATTAATTTCTTAAATTGCATTATAAATCTCTAGCAACTTGAGCTGGAACTTGCTCTTGCAGCTCCCTCAGGGTCCCTTCACACTGATGAATTTTTCTCTATGCTTGTTAAAAATCCACAGCCTTGTTATTTTATTTCTATTCAAGAGGAAGAGAAGAGAGTAGCTGGAGATGCAGAAAAATTACTGAACTATCCTACTAACGTGCCTTGAACATTATATGCATGGGCCATGCCTTAGGGTTCACATTTTGGATAGCAATGCTAAATCACAATGACAATTTGGCTAAATATTTAGGAAGCAGAGAAATCACCAACACAGAAGACTGCATCTACTGCTGTAGTGTTAATTAGAGTAGCTGTGTTCCAAACCACTGGCTACAGCACCAAATTCTCTGGAGATAGGACACAACAATCACTTGGTATTTAATATGTGATTAGTCTGTTATGGGAATAAAGAAAACATCTCTGATGACATCAATCCAATGAGGAGTTGTCATTGTTTTCATTAGCAGATCTACTTGCTGAACAACTTTAGGAATGAGGTATAAAGATTGAATGAAATTCTGTTATTTTAGTTTGATTTCTCAAGTTTCCATTTGCATGTTTGCTTTTTCCAAGATTAACTTTGTCTTTGAGAGAACTCCAGTTGAAGCAAAACTACTGCAACCATTGCTGTCTGGTGGCTACCAGTCTAGTTATACTAATGACAACTACTTCTAAGTGCTTAAAAATTCTGAGCCTTGATTCTGGCCTGCTAAATTCACACGAGTCTTTCCATCCCTGCTAACTGAATCTGAATTAGGCTTGTACAGCATTTTTTGTTCTTTAGGTTCTGTTCCATGAAGAAAAGTCAATATTATCACCTCTGTTTCACAGGTGGATAAAACTACCATACAGTGAAGTGACTTGCCTGCTGCTATGCAAGTGGTTATTTACAACAAAATTTTCTGACTCTCAGCTTGGCATCTTATCTCCCTAATTGTCCTATCTGTGAATACCTAGTTAACTGCACCAACTTTAAACATTCTCCTGCAGAGATTTGGCTGAGAGGCTAAAGAAAGTATTCAGCATATTTCCCAGGTGAGTGGTTTGTTTCTCAACTACCTTGTTTGTGTGGCTTCCGCTTGGTTTTTTTTTCCTGTCTCATCCACCTCCATTTCCTATCTCTATCTGTCTGCACACCCAAATGCCTTGGTGTTTCCAAGCCAAACTTAGAAAAACTGTTGGACTTTGTGTTAGTATACTTTGCTATTTGTGGAGAAGCACAGTAGAGACTGCCCAGGTACCTGCTGCTGCATGGCTCATGTCTTTTGTAATTTTTTTTCAAATTTTTTGCAAAGGGTTGCAAACTGTCATAGTGGCTTTACCAGGTGCTGCTGGTTTTGATTATAAGCCAGGGTCTGACACTGAATCTCCAGCTATTTGAACTGCATCTTATGTTCAGAGTATCAATGATATATTTATTACCTCAATCTATGCTTGGAAATGTGGCACTGGTACAGAAATGGTTCTTGCACTGGGAAAGTCACCCCAGTCGTCTTCCCTTAAGCAGACACTGCCATTCTCCAACAGCTGCTAAGAAACAAGTTTCTGGTCTACCCTTCTCACTTCAGATGTCTTCAGAAATGAGGTGTGGGCCAGGGATGGTCGCAATTCACACTGCTTTCTCTTGGGCGTTGTAAGTTTGACTGCAACAGGGCTGAGAGAAAGCCCACAATTCACAGCACAGTACCCAGGTATAGTTACCCATGAGTCAGTATCAGACTACATGGGCCATGACAGATTCTTTCACACTGTGCTAAAGAAGATGAGGTGTTCTCAGCCTTAGATCAGAAACACAGCAATTAAGAGACATAGTGCTGTTTTTTTGGTTAGAAGAACAGAGATTATCTTCCTCCCAGCTACCCTTGCTTAAAGATTGAAAGAGACAAAGACACAGCTTCAGTACCTACAACTTCCCTGAGCAGCCATTCCACAAAGGCTCAGGTGACCTCAGGGCTCTGCAGCCCTGTTATAAGGAAAGGGGTTGACAGGCAAGAAGGAGGCAGGAGCAATTAAGTGCAAAGAAGGGCCAGAACTGAGAAAGTCAGTTGCTTGAGAGTTGAAGATGTTGCTACTGGTGAAACCTCGTCTGAGTAAAGTTGCATTCCACACCACCACTCCATGTACACCTAAAAATTAATCTACAACTCGTTTAGATCTCAACTGTGCTCTGATAGTCCTGATCCCAAACCTAGGATTAATGTCTGTGGCTAGTGCCACTCCTGATCAATTGAGAGAGTCCTTTTGTTCTCATTCAGAACTTAAGGGTCATTTTCATTTGCTCATTTTAAACCTGTCACTAACCCCAGCACACACAATAGCTGCCTGAAGTGTCTTATGAAGAAGGATCTCCATCAGGACTCTAACTGCACAGACCTTTAATCCAACTGGATCCCTAAAGAAAGAATTGGTATGTTGTCCACTGAGTTAATTACTCTTCTATTTTTCAGTCCTCTCACGCTTTTCTGGTGATGTAAAAGGGCTGGTACTGTGGCAAACATTAGCTGTGTTATATTATGCTGGCAATGGGAAACTCTTTTTGGTATGATTGCTTTCCCTGGCTCTAAGGCTAGTGACAGAAGGGTACAGGAACAGAGGTGTGCTACAGTTTTTCTTAGCTACAAGCCTATTAGCTGGAAGTGGGAAGTAGACCAGCACTGAGGCTGCTGAAGAATAGATTTTTCATAAGCCTTTATTCTGATAAAAACCAAAACCCAAGGATTTTACATTCCTTTTTGCATCCTAGTTTTGCAGCATCACTTTTGCCTAATACTTCTTGTGCTAAGTGAATGATTATGATGAAGTTAAGAGTACGAATCCAAGTATTCAAAGATATTTACTTTGATTTGTGGAGGAGTTAAGAGCTGCTCGTCATCTGAAAATACCCATTGACTTTATATTCCTAGATTTCACCTTCCTAGTCAGCCAACTAGGGAATTTACCCCACTGGACCTGTTGTTTGTGAACAGAGAAGTACTTGTGGGTGATGTGATGGTTGGAGGCCATCTTGGGCATAGCAATCACAAAATGATAGAGTTTTTGATTCTTGGAGCATAAGGAGGAGGGTCAGCAGAACTTAGTGCTGACTTGGTACTACCTTGGACTTACGGAGCCAGACTTTGGCCTATTAAGGAGACTGGTTGACAGAGTCCCTTGGGAGGCAAATCTGAAGGGTGAAGAAGTCAATAAGGAGATCCTAAAGGTGCAGGAGCAGGCTGTCCCCATGTGCCAAGAGAGAAGCTGGTGAAAGAAGACCATCCTGGCTGAACAGAGAGATTTGGCTGGAACTCAGGAAAGAAATGTGAGTTTATCACCTTTGGAAGAAGGGGAGAGCAACTCAGGAGGACTACAGGGATGTTGTGAGGTTGTGCAGAGAGAAAAATAGAAGGGCCAAAGCACAACTAGAACTTAATCTGTCCAGTGCCATAAAAGACAATAAAAAATGTTACATATAAATCCATTAGCAACAAAAGAAGGACTAAGGAGACTCTCCATCCTTTATTGGATAGGGGAGAAACATGGTGACAGAGGATGAGCTACATAACTAACGCCTTCTTTGCCACAGTCTTTAATAGTAAGACCAGTTGTTCTCTGAGTACCAGTCCCCTGAACTGGAAGACAGGGAGCAGAATGAAGCCCTCATATTACAAGGGGAAACGGTAGGTGACCTGCTACACCACTTAGACACACACAAGTCTGTGGGGCTGTGTGGGATGCAACCAAGGGTACTAAGGGAGCTCATGGAAGTGCTCATCGACCCACTTTCCATCATTTATCATCAGTCTTGGCTCACTAGAGGTTGGAAAAAGTGATGTCCAGCTACAGGAATAGCCAGAAGAAAGATCCGGGGAATTGCAAGCCTGTCAGCCTGACCTCAGTACTTGGGAAGGTCATGGAGCAGATCATCCCTGAGTGCCATCATGTGGCACATGCAGGACAAGCCAACTAGGCCCAGCCAGCATGAGTTTAGGAAGGGTAGATCCTGCTTGACCAATCTCATCTCCTTCTATGACAAGGCAGAGGTTTTCCACAGTGTTCTCCTAGAGAAACTGTCTGCTCATGACTTGGACACATGCAGTCTTTGCTGGGTAAAAATTTGGCTGAATGGCTGGGCCCACAGTTAATGGACTGTTTGCCTGGTGTTTTCCAGGGCTCAGTGTTTGGGCCAGTCCTGTTCAATATCACTGATCTGGATGAGGGATCAAGGGCATCCTCAGTTAGTTTGCAGGCAACATCAAGTTGAAGTGCTGATCTGCTGGAGGGCAGGAAGGCTCTGCAGAGGGATCTGGACAGGCTGGATTGATGGGACAAGGCCAATTGGATGAGGTTCAACAAGGCCTGCTGGGTCCTGCCCTTGGGTCACAACAACCCCAGGCAGCACCACAGGCTGAAGGAAGAGCAACTGGAAAGCTGCCTGGTGGAAAAGGACCTGGAGATGCTGTTTGACAGCTGGCTGAACATGAGCCAACAGTGTTCCAGGTGGCCAAGAAGGCCAATGGCATCTTGGCCTGTATCAGGAATAGTGTGGCCAGCAGGACCACTTGTACTCAACACTGGTGAAGCCACACCTCAAGTGCTGTGTCCAGTTCTGGGCCCCTCACAACAGAAGATACACTGAGGTGCTGGAGTGGGTCCAGAGAAGGGCAACGAAGCTGGGGAAGGGTCTGGAGCACAAGTCTGATGAGGAGCAGCTGAGGGAGCTGAGAGTGTTTAGCCTGAGAGAAAAGAAGGATCAGGGGAGACCTTGTTGATCACCTGAAAGGAGGCTGTAGGCAGGTAACAAGTAACAAGCAATAGGACATGAGGAAATGGCCTCAAATTGTGCCAAGGGAGGTTTAGATTAGATATTGGGAAACATTTCTTCACCAAAAGGGTTGTCCAGTGTTGAAACAGGCTATCCAGGGAAGTAGTTGAATCTCCATCCCTGGGGATATTTAAAAGCCATGCAGATGTGGCACTTAGGGCCATGGTTTAGTGGTGGACTTGGCAGTGTTAGGTTGATGGTTGGATCTGATGATCTTAAAGGTCTTTTTCAACCTACGTGATTCTATGATTCAATAATTTCTCTCTGAGATGTTGCTTGGAAAGGAAATATTTACAGTTAAATTCCCAACTCTCTTGAGTCTCTTTAATTCAAATTTCACTCCTGTTAGCGAGTTGTTTCTGTTTTAGTTGCCTAGATAGTGTTTGCTGTCCATTAATATTCATTGGCCAATCATCAATTGCATCACTCTAAATCACTCTATTTTTTTTTTTATGATAGACTCCATCTAAACTCTGCTGTGCTTCTTCACTGATTAAGAGATGGTCAGAGCATAATAATAAATCAGGTAGTAAAGCAACTTCACACTGAGAAAAATATGCTTTCCTTGAGTTGGTACATGGCTATAGTGATTTCTGAGTTAATACTGAATTTTCTGAGAATTAAGAGTAAGAGATAAATTTCATGCTGTCTCTCTAGAAAATGTTCAGAAATGCCCATCAGCTATTTTTGATTGCTATTTTAACGTAGTTTTTGGGGGTATATGGGAGAGGTTGTAAACAAAATACTTTGCTAAGAACATCATTCAGCAAAGTAAAAATTATGCTTCTGTGCCAAACCATCTTTGGCTACAGAAATCAATTTTTATAGGCTCCAGAGCCTCATGCAGGATTAAGAAATGTGGATCCCATAGGTAGGGGCTTATTTTTGTTGTTGTTAAATCAAGTCCTTAGAGTGAAAGGGATATAACTATATTAAATTAGAAAAAGAATTATGGAGAAAATATATTAAACCACAGACAAAAGATGATGAAATGATGAAATTATGACTTGGAGTGTATGGAAGGAAGTATAGCATAGAGAAGAACGGCATAGAAGACACGGGTTTAAGCCTTTGAAAATGAACAATTATGTGTCGGCATGGGCACCACTGGTTTTCAAAATGGCAGTGACAAAAATCCTGAATTGGTAGGTTTGGGAGTTTTTTCTGCTGGAGAGTAATGAAAATTAATTTTTGTCATGCGGACTATCTGAAAAAAAAAAGAAAGTAATTTAACTAAGTAGCTCTATTTTCATACCAAGTACTTACTCTTTGCATTAATACCTCGCATCAGGTTTTGTGTCACAAGCTCAGTGAAGTTACCTATAGTCTGTGACATTCCTTGTTCTTTTGCATTAAAGAACTGTATTGTAATCTCCTCGGCTGCCCAACATGGAGCTCAGGTTGATGGGAATTGGAGAAAAACTTCACAGAATAAAATGTGACACTCTGTAACATACACAAGTCGCAAGCAACGCACAATAATAACAAATAAATGTTAACAAACAGAGTGAAAGAGAGAAAGAGAAAAAAGAGAGAAAATGTGAAGAACATGTAAAAGAATTAAGATTCCTATATAACAACTCAGTTTTAGTAACCCCAATATTCTAAGGCCATTAAAATAAATATCTTTATCTAGGTATCTTTATTAGTTTCCTGATTTTTATATTACTGCATATTTTGAAAGTTGCCATGAAGCTCTTTTGAGTAGATATCACACTGATGGACTTTACACTGGCACGAGAGCAAAATTTAGTATGCTACACGAAGAACACAGAATCCTTCCAAACCAACCTACCTCTTCAACATTTACTCACCACCGTGTTGACCTGGGTCCCTCCAGGAAGCCGTGTCCCCCAGGAAAGGCACTCCAGTGACGGTGGTGACCGTCTCTCCCAATACTAACTTGGCCAACATAGTAACATCACTCCCAGAGAATATCACCCTTGAGAGGTACTACTTCTTGAAGTGAGGTGACAATATGTTGGCTGCCTACCTATTTGTACTGCTAGAGAATTACAGGAGCTCTAGTAAAGTAGATCCAGTGCATCTTGCTATTAGTGGCATTATTGGATATGTGCTTAATGCAGTGCTGAGAACTGTTGCTCCCGGAAATGCTGCATTGCAAACAGCTCTGGAACATCCTTCTTAGTTTTATCCTGACCCTTCTGGGGTTTCACTTATACCTATCCTGAACTTCTGGGAGTCTCACTAACACCATATTCTGTAGAGTGCAGAGGGTCATTGACAGGTCAGGTAGAGGTTGCAGGAAAATGCAGTCAAGTGAGTCATGCTACAATCTTATATTACTGCTCTGACTGAGGAATACAGTATGATGATCTGTACAGTATGGAAGGTGTCTGAGACATGGAATATGGATGAATACAAAGAACAATGACAGCAGGAATGGTACATTGCTTGTTATTTCACTTTGTGCCTATAAACAGACAAGCAAGTAGCCAAATGGCTTGGAGAAAATTTCCAGCAAGTACAGTCTAAGAGGGATATAAGCAAGTGGACTGGACACAGAATTGGCACCTCACACCCTACACCCTTTTGCCCCTGGCCTTTTGTAGTAATAGGTAAGTCATCTAGTCTGTTTAATTTTACTGCAGCAGAGATATACTTGTTGCACAGAGGTGCCTTTTCTTGTATCTGTCCTGCAAACACCAATCATACTTGTCAAGCAGAAGGAAGAGATGCCAAGAGTACCTCTTTTGTGTTCCAGGAATGCCTTCTGCACCGGATGGCATGGAAGCTGCAGCGGCAGGCATGTGCTTGAGAAAGAGGATTTACCATATTTACATTTGCTTTGTGCTGGAGGATTGGCACAGGTTGGCCTTATTTGGCTTGTATCTGTGTTTTCCCATGACTAAAAGTGCCTTGTGCTCATTAAGTTATTAAGGCATGAAAAGTCCTAAATTTTATTATTTAGTTCTACAATTGTTTTTCAGCTTAGTGCAGTCCTGTCCCCACACACACTCAGCCCTGGCTCTGGCCCACAGGGTCTGTGTGGGGACATTTTCTAAATTTAAAATTTTTTTTTTTTTACGTCTCACCTAGTGCCAGAGAAAAGCAGGGAACACAACACACTGTCCTTGAATTAATAACTCCTCCTTTTTGCTTTCAAATTACTTGGTATAGAGGATGTTATCTTTTACTCAAATTCTAAAGTAAACAAGCAACATAGTATAAGTGACACCCACCAGTTGTATCCCTACAGGAAATGACAGATGAATAATTGCACAACAAAGTATTATGTTATGTTACTTAAAAGTTCTGCTTTGCAGGTGACCCACAGCTATAACATTGCAGAAACGCCACATGGCGCAGGGTGCAAGGAGTAGATCCAAAGTGCTTCCACATAACTGTAGGCACTTAACTGAGGATGTTAAGTTAGAGCTGCAGTCATCCGTGATGTTTTATGGAGAAAGACACCCCCACAGGACAATTCAAATCATAAATGAGCAAATTAGTGAATCAGACACTGAGGCTGCCTGATTCTTCTTCCAAGATAAGGGGGGACCTCAGGCAAATGCAACTTAAGTTAGGTAAGAAGAACTGAGTGTTATTCCATTTATTTTGAGCTGTTAACACTTCCTCCGTTAGATCCCAAGGACTCCATTGTCAGTGATATCAAGATGTGATCATTACCTCGTTTGCTATTTTGAAGTGAGGAGTTTCGGATTTTTAAAGGCTAGGAAGGCCAAGTATAGTGAGCAAAGAAAAAACACCTCTCTATTACCATTTCCACTGCCTTTTTTGTATTTTTTATGTCCAACACATTTAAACATCAGAGTTTTTTGAGCTGAAACAGACCTAAACTCTTTGCAGTTACTTTGCTGTCTACTCTTCATCTTACAAGAGGGTCAAAGGTTTTATGACACTAAAATTGGATGAAATTTTTTTTATAATTTTCAAAGACATTTGATCAGAGGATTTGCTTCCCTGTGGTTTGAAGGACCACCACAGTGACTACGTACCTATGGCTTTAACAGTTCTTTGCTACCCATAAAAGCCACTGAGGTTCACAAACCACAGTGAAACGTTAGGCAGCATAATGGGCCTCTGACAAGAACTGCCAAGAGTTCCCAGCTCCCACTGAGCATTGGCACTAGAATTACAGTGCTCAGCACAGTTCTGACGTTAGAACTGGTGTGTTGCACAAGGAATACAGGTTATTTAGGTTATGGTGACAGAAGGGATGAAAAATGAAGCCCTGAGAAAAGAGCAACTCCTTCAGAAAGCATGAGTGATAAAGCTGGAATGGGTAATTCCACGCCATTTCTTTAAAAGGAGATCAGCTCTCTCTCAGGAAATTGCATTGAAATAATAGGTTCCTAACATCACAGCTTGTTCCAGTTCATCTGACCATGGAGTACACTGGAGTCACTGCAACTATGTAGTTTCCCTCTGTTAGTAACAGACTGGGATTTACTTTTACTGTTCAGACATAGGGATAGTCTAGGAGTGGGTTATTGAAAATTGGGTTTGGGGCAGATAAGTAAAACAACCACACTTTTTTTTTTCTGAAGCTAGTCTGTATTAGTAATGACAGACATTTTCCCTCTGCTCTTAGTTGCCTGAATTCTAGTAATTTTCTTCCCACATTTTACAGCTATGCAAAGAATAATACACTGTGAAAGAGGCTGCACAATATATTCATATGAAGATACAATATCCTTGGAATATAGCTCAAGTGAAGCTACATGCAGAGGGGATCAAAGAGGTGAGAAATTGTTATTTTGGCCATATTAAGGTAAATATAAACACTGCGTGTGCTGGTGTTATAAATATATATATGCAAAGAATAAAAGGCTGGGGTAGATCTCTGAAACAAACCCCAAATAATCAATCACCTGGGCTTATGTATTATGGATGCATTCTTAAGACCATTGCTCTGTGGCACCAGACAGTACTGTAGGCATCAAACAAAGTTACAAATTCTATTCATATTCTAAATTTCTTTTACAGTGTTGGAAAATTACATTCACTGCTTCATCCAATGACAACTTTAAAATGTAACCTGCAGTCAACCTATCCTGCAGGTAAGCACACAGCTCACGGCAGAGAGTGACTGAGGAGCTGAGCAACACTTTTAAAGTGAAACTGAGGGCTTTCCGTATTTGTTTTGCAAGTTTTGAGGTTTTCTTACAAACTTGCACCTTAAAATATTTCACTATGTACTGAATTAAATTGCTTATATCCATAGGACAGTGTGGGGTTTGGGACAGAAAGCAGCCAAATTTAAGTGGTTGAAACTGTCTTTTTCAGTCTTGCTTCTGTTTGAAGGTAATTTTGTTTGAAAGAAATTTTGGGGTTTTGGGGGGTTGATTTTTTTGTTTATTTGTTTGGTTTTGAGTTTTTTACTTCTATTATGATACTGTTTAAAATACTCAGAAACCTTTAGATCCAAGACACTGCAGCATAGCAGACTATGGTTGACTGATACTTATTTAGTTATATTCAATCAGTAGCCTTGCCACAGACCTTTCAAATAGTATTTGTCAGTTAAGTTAAGCCCTATGTCAAATGAAAATACTGGAGATTACTTCCAGTTTCTCTTTGCTGTCGACTTAGCCTGTTGAGTATTTGATTGTGGTATAGTAGTTGACAAGTATAAAATGCTGCCAAAATGAAGCCTTGATTTTGAACAGGGCCTGTAAACAACACTGCAACAAGACAAAGTTACTAGTTTGACATGGAGATGGTAGAACTCGGTGTGTATATGTTAAGTGAGGGGACACATGGTCCTCTGTAGTCGGAGATATCCCCAGGTCAAGGAGTTTTAGTCAGATTGGTCAGGTGAAATCTCCTTTGTATCAGACCCAGTTCCTCCAGGCACTATATAAGCAGTATCTTCAGGATTTATGGGCATAGAAACTGCCTTGTAGACAGTGTTTTGTATAGAGGAAATCCCTACTTCCTTAGTGCTGCTATGAAGGCCTGCCTGCAGCAGTAGCTCTGCCATTCTCTACTCTGAAGTGCCTTTCCTCCCTTCTGCTGCTTTCCCAGCCACCCATTGGTGGGATCAGATGGGATGGAAAGCAGGGAGGGTTGCTGCAGAAAGGTATGGTAGAATGAAACTATGACATCCTTTATATCGAATTAAAATCAACTGCTGTTAATTAAAGATACGCTCCTGCCAGGTGTAGATTAGCCCAGGACTGAGCTGCTGAGAGTGTTGGGGACAATAAAAAAAATTAATTCAAACCTACCAGAATTTAAATTCAAAGCATCTTTGCTTTGCCTGCAAATGACCATAGCATCATTGGCAGCAGCTGTGCAGCCTGTGGGCACAGTTCTGCTGGTTTTATGTCTGTGCCAGGAAAGTGCTCCTTAGCCTGGGAGGAGGCACCGGGCTGTGGCTGTGCAGAGCTCTATGTAGAGCCCCCTTGGCCCTGCATGCACAGACCAAGAACAGATGTGAACTGCTGACTTGGTGCATGAGAGGGCTACAGAGAGAGAGTCATATGTGGAACTACTTCATACTCATCCCTGTTTTGTGAAGTGTTTAATCCCTCCACCACAAACAATATATGGAATTAATAACTTCCTGTGATGTCCTTTGCACCTGAGCAGCTAAGCAGCTTTTTTTTTTTTTTTTAAATAATGTATTAGATACAAATCACATGATGTTATGTGACCTAGACACTGTCACACTGAAGCTTTACAGTTGAAAATTACAAGAAATATCTTGGACAACTCAGGCATTATTTTAGAAACGTTAGGCACCCATTTTGTGTTCTTAGTGCAATGTTAACTTGTTGTTTACAGTTAGGTGCTGTTAACAAATCCAAATATTTTACAGTATGGGAAACACTGCTTGCAAGTTTCTGTTTTCCTATAACGTGCAGGTGATGGTTTCAGGAACAAGTCAGTGCCTATGAATGCTTCATATTACAGAGGTGAAACTCAACATCCAAGGCAATGCAGATCTTGTTTTAACAGTTTGGTTCTGATCTTATTATTTTTTATTTTTCTCCTGCACACATATAGACCTTTTCCTATCAGGAAGCTACAAGACGCAGGCAATATTTTTTGCTGCTAGTGGTGCATAATAATTTTCAGAAACAGATCTCCAGCTACAGTGTTGCCATTTTGTTAGCTGAAGTGTAAGTGTGCTTCGTTACTTCTTAAAATATATATGCTCGTATATGTATATAAAAATAATATCTCTTAATTATTGCAGAAATAGATAAGATGCTGTTACTATCAATACTTCATGGATATTGTGGTAACAGCTGATTTTAGAGCCCTGGTGGTGGCAAAACAGTTCCACATTGAACCAAAATTACACGTATTCTCAGGATACCAGTGTGGAATTGCACTGAACTCGTAGAGTTCTTAGTCCTCTAGTTCCCAGAGAGGACCAGGGTAGGTAATGGAAGGAACTTTATAGAGTAAGGATTTCTGAGCAGTCACTCTGGAGCTGACTGCTACAGTACTCCAGAGCCTGGCATCTCTTGCAAATTACAATTGGGTAGTTTGCATATTGCTCACAGTAGGAGACACGCAACAGTGTTGTGCCTTCTTTCCCTCTTCATGTGTGATGCCACAAAGACATCTACTTATGAGGAAGTTTGCTGCTTGAACATGAGTTGTGATAAGCATTTGCAACCTGAGGGGAATGGATGATAAAACCATCACTTAGGCGCCAAAGATACGATTGGTACAGTCTATCAGTCACGTGAATTGTGATTGGCCTGTTGCAATGGAATAGCCTTTAACAAAAACAAAATGAAAGCTATTTACCTTCTGAATGGATTTTACACAGTTGCACAAAAGAGAAAAGAAATAACAAAAGAAGAGAAAAGAGAATAGAAAAGAAGAGAAAGATTCCCACCAGCTCTTCCCCTCCAAAATTAGCATTGGCATTGGTGAAGTCACACACAAAGGAAAGTCTCACTTTCTTTGTGCTTCTCACAATGACATCAACATGCATGGCTATGAGATGATGAGAGAATACCTCACTCACAATGAGTAACAAATTAGAATTTTCTTCAAAGCAAAAAAATGATAACACAAGACCATCATAGGTATATGCTAACTCTTTCAAAGCACCTCTTTTGAACTATATGTCAGTTAAGATCATTTGGCTGGCAATCTGTCCTATCTAATACAACACAGGGGATATTCTGAATAGGCTGAAGAATGTCTACTCGGCTGGAACATCTGCCAAAAATGAAGTTGGCTTTTTTTTTCAACATGGTTATCTACTTTCAAATTACGCCATAGAATAAATAGTGATATTCCATGGGTAGAGGTAGATTATGGGGTTTAAATAATCAAATTGGAGCCCTGTAATTTTGTGTGCTATAGGAGGAGTCTCATAAAACTGAGATATTCCCATAATTAACCACTAGCCATGGGATATTATAATATATTCCATGGTGACTAGTATTTTTTCCATTTCCCTCCCCCCTCCCAGTAGAATTAGTATGGTTAATTTTACTCTGGTTTCACCTATTGCTAACATGAATCAGTATAATTAAAAATAAGAATACCATATCATGAGGCGATCACTGTTTAGGCCAAACCAGCCAGTAATAACCAGTCAGACCTTTTCCAGTTGGCCTTTGCTGCTAGAAGGTTGAAAGAGCTGTAACTCACCAACCCATAACTTGCAAAAGGAGCATGTTTTAGAAAATATGGTTCAAAACTCTTCATAGTTTTAAATACTAAATTCTAGTGGAATATTATAGAATAGATTGATTTGCATGCCATGGAATAAACATCCTTACATCTAGTCTTGTCTCAGAGTGAGTCATTTTGCATTAGTGTCAAGAATTTGAGCTGTTGTTCTACTTTGCAGTTAATCATCAGAAAGAGACGCGATTGTCTCATGAATATGCATGATGGTATAGTTGTCCCTTCAACTTACTAGGCACCTAGTTTCTGTAATGAGATGTACAATATCTGCCATTTAAAACAGCTGAAAGATCCCAAATGGGAACAAATGAGAAAGCATCTGGCTGTTTCGAATTCCAGCCCTGTTTTGTCAGAAAACTCTGTAATTGCTGAGTACTTGGCTCCTACTCTGCTCTATGAAGCATTCAGCTCTCAGGAGCCTCTGAAATGCATTACACAGTCCAGCAACACAGCTGCAGAACTCTCAAAATTCTTCCACTAGATGTAACAGCTTTTCAAAATATCTTGAGACTTGTATGCCCTTAACCAGGACCAAAGTTTGGGCTCCTAGAGCGTGCTCTCATCCTTAGTTTTGCTGATCAGCCTCCACTGTACCATTTGTCCCTGCAACCTAGACTTCACACATATTATTCACTGTGTGATGGTGGGACTAGAATGGATAAATGTGCTACCCATTGCTCTAAGAAAGCAGTCTGGCTGAATCTTAAATCACTACGCGGGATGGAGGTTAACGGTCAGATGGACATTCCTCTAAGAGGTTTCCTACCTGCTCTGTTAATTTCTAAAATTTCTTCTTGGGCCAGTGGGCATGTGTCGCTCTGAGTACTGTGGTGTGGAGAGTTTACGACAGATTTACAATAATTGGGGGATCCCAGCTGGGGTGGCCTCGGGATATGCTTCTTTTTTTTCTTTGGTAGCTTCTGCTTAGCCATAGCTAAGGAGTAATACATTCCGAAATTGTTCACAATGACAGGGACAGGCATGGCAATGGTCAGCACACCAGCGAGAGCACAGAGGGCCCCCACCAGCATGCCTGACCAAGTCTGAGGATACATGTCTCCGTAGCCCAGGGTCGTCATGGTGACAACAGCCCACCAAAAGCCGATGGGGATATTTTTAAAGTGTGTGTGTTCACTGGCACTAGGGTCATTTGGTTTAGCACCTATTCTCTCGGCATAATAGATCATCGTGGCAAAGATTAAGACGCCCAATGCCAAAAATATGATGAGCAGCAAGAATTCATTTGTGCTGGCACGGAGGGTGTGTCCCAAGACCCGCAACCCAACGAAGTGGCGGGTCAGCTTGAAAATTCGCAGGATTCGCACGAAACGGACTACGCGGAGGAAGCCCAGGACATCCTTAGCAGCTTTGGAAGACAGGCCACTGAGTCCAACCTCTAGATAGAAAGGCAGTATGGCCACAAAGTCAATGATGTTCAAAGAGTTTTTGATAAATTCCACCTTGTTTGGGCAGAAAGTGACTCTCATCAAGAACTCAAATGTAAACCAGACCACACAGACACCTTCGATGTAGGTGAGAAAGGCTTCAGTCTCTGCTTCCCTGTAGTGCCGCACCTGGGTGTCATTCCCGATGAACTCAGTTTCTGTCTTGTTCACAATGGGGTTAAATCTCTCGTGGGTCTCGAGGCAGAAGGTGGTGATGGAGACCAGAATGAAGAACAAGGAGGCAAATGCCACATACTGCGGAAAGAAAGATATGAGAGAAATGTTAAACAGTAGGTTGAGTACAGGGGCTTTGATTCTGAAACATCAGGGATAGACAAGGGCTGTATTAAAACTAAAGATAAGGCCAAGCAGGTGGGCTTAAGATGCCAAGTCTCACCTAGAAAGACAGCCTAACATTCAAACTGGGAGGGAGAGAAGTACATAAGTACATGCTAAAATCCTTTCTATACAGATAGCACCTTACTGTGAGTGTAACTTGAAGCAAGCATTTCAATCTCAGAGCTTTCTTTGGGATTTAAGCTTAAGGACATATTGAAATTTTACTTTCCTGAACCTGGTCTTCTCTTACTTCCTTGTCTTAAAGACAGTGCACAGCTTCTGGGACAATTGCCATGCAAGACTTTTCCCAGCATTGTGTCAGTGGCTGTCTCCTGTTCCCAGCTGAGTGACAGTTGTGGTATTTCAGATCTCAGCAAGGGGCTAGTAAATATTAGGGGCAGTCTCAAGCGGGCACTACAGCAAGGAACAGAATCCTGTTTGGCATCATCAGACTTTCTTGCCAAATCCCAGGGACAGGTTGAGAGCAGTCACATATCAAACTGAGCTCTCCTAAAGTAAACACCTCTGTTCTCAGTTCCCTTCTCCAGATCTTTTGGGAGTGGGGGACAGGGAGAGTAAGAAAGAGGTTTCAGGTAAGCCTGTCAGCTGATCCCAAAACCAACGGATCTATTGGCTTTTACCAGACATGGTTTACTTGAAGAGATTCTCATTACAACATAAGACTTGTATTAGAACTAGATGAATCCTTGTTTTAAAGGATGCTGGATTACAATTTGGTTCATCAAGTGACAGTGAAGGTGGTAGCAGTTCCCAAAGTCAATGAGTGTTTATCTTATGAGCATTTCCCTCTTCTGCTTCAGTTCCTGCTTTTCAGAGAATCATAGAATGGTTTGTATTGGAAGGGACCTTTAAAAATGATCTAGTCCAACCCCGCTGCCTTGAGCAGGGACATCTTCAACTAGACCAGTTTGCTCAGAGCCCCATCCAACCTGGCCTTGAATGTGTCCAAGGAGGGGGCATCTTCCACCTCTCTGGGCAACATGTGCTTGTGTTTCACCACCTTCATTGTAAAAAAACCTCTTTCTTACATCTAGTATGAATCTTTCCTCTTTCAGTCTAAAGCCATTACCCCTGGTCCTATAAAAACAGGCCCTACTAAAAAATCTGTCCCCATCTTTCTTATAAGCCCCCTTTCTTACAAGACCCTTTATTGACAGGCTGCAATAAGGTCTCTCTGGAGCCTTCTCTTCAAGCTGAACAACTCCAGCTTTCTCAGCTTTTTCTAGTCTTTCCTCAGCCTAAAGGAGATCTCTTGGTTGTATTCCACAATAATTGAAGGGTACAGTTAGTACAGTTAGGCCAAAATTCACAAGTCTTGTAACCACAGTTCCTCTGCTCTATCCTCCTTTAATCAATTAAGTAATTTGCATGTATCTAAGTCTGTTTTTGTGTTGGAGTGGTACTGTAATGGTAAGACCTTTTCACATTTCACTCCCTGGATCTGTTGTTTTCTTTGTTTTGTGTGTCACCTTGACAAGAGATATCATATAATATATTTCACTGTCTTCATGAGCATGAGCAACTGTGATAATTAAAATATTATTTAAGTATTCTTCTAATGTCCTGTTATTCATAATGTCCCTTTTTCAGCAGTGTAGCTGAAATAGGAGTTAAAAAGGACTAGTTTCTTCTAATTGTTTGTTGCCAGTGAATGCACTGCAAGAATCTAACCAAAATTGCTGCCAAAGGAACAGACCTGATAAAACTAAGCTATGCTTCAAGCTGCCTAAGCTCTCCTGCAATCAAGAAATTCCTTCTGTCTGTTTTCCTGAGTAGACCTAGTGCAGAATTACACTTGACCTTCCATATTAGCAAACAAAGTCAAAAGCATGGGTTTGCCACAGGCTGAGGTGAACCATTTAATAGAATACAGAGAAACTGGGAGAGAATAAAATCACAAAACCATTTAGGTTGGAAGGGCCCTCTGGAGGTCGTTTGGTACAACTTCAAATTTGGATCAGGATGCTCTTGCCTGGTCCAGCCCTGAGTATCTCCAAGGCTGGAGATCCCACAGCCTCTCTGGGCAGCCTGTGCTGGTGATTTGGCCTGTAAGAGCAAATAGGCTTGGAAGGATATAGAGGCAAACAGGCTCTTCTGCTTTTCAAATTCATTTTTGTTGCCAAAGAGATCAGAACCATTGTCACAGATTTAAAAAAAACCCACCAACCAAACAGTACCTTCCCCTAAATGCTCCATGTTCTCACAGCACTGTTATGTGATGATCTGCTATACATGCTGATATGTGCTAAAGTCAGTGCCTAATATATCTGGGAGATAAACAGTATGAAGATTAGAGAAATGGAGAAGCAGAAATGCAGCTATCTTTTTATGAGATTCCTCTGTTGAACAGGGAAGTTTCTCCATGCAGTGTTTCTCCATCTGTAAAAGAGGTTAAAAAAATACCAGCTGGTGTTGGTCTTGTGCTTTGTGATCCTATATAAATGTGTACAGGTTCTACAGGCTTTTATCTAAATGTTATTGACTTTAATATATCAACAGTTTTCCTGAAAAATAAGGTGTGATCAAAATAACTTCGTATATGATATTGGTAACACTTGGAGCTTAATTGTCTGCGTATGAGTAAAAGAAGAAACAAAAGCATCTTGCACCAAGAATTCAAGAAAATATTCCCAGGATCCTTAGCATGTCTGCTTTATTTCAGCCTGGGGCAGATTTTTACATAGTTTTACAGGCCTGAGAATTCAGGTGGCAGAAGGAAATGCTGACAATTCTTTAAGTCAGGCAGCACTCACAGATAAGAAGCAGAGAGGGGAATAAAACCATCTTGCATTTTAAGGGGTCTGTGAAGATGGCCCCTTTTTTTATGCAGACTTGAAATGCAACTCTCCTCTTGGTGTATATTGAATATATCTCCTTAGTGAGTTTTTCCTGCTTAGGACAACCTTCAGGCTGACCTTGCACAGCAAGTATCTTGAAACATGATGTTTTGCTGTCTTAAAGGGAACAAACAACCAATTCTTACAGGGCATTTGAGTTCTCTGCAGTGGTGCATGATAGCAGTGTTATCAGCAGAGAACATCACACCCATGATCTCTTTTGTTAGCCCTTGTGTAGGCACACCGTGGCTTCAGAGGGAAATTGAGTGCTTTTAGTCCCTAATTAAGCAGAACAGGAAGCACCTCCTAAATGAATGTGAAGCCTTTTCTTCCTTCTGTTGGTATTTAACAGCATCCAGAGCCCTTTCCCAGGATGGGCGTGTTCTTGTATGCTTTGCAGCTTTGAAAGTGTGAGTCTGCTTTCAAGACTTCATAAAACTATGTCTGAGTAATGGTGTTGACAGGAAGAATCACAGTATTTCTTCTCCAATTTAATTTTGTTTTTCTCTGTTGAATTACTATCTAGTCCTAAGACCTATGTTATATTTTGGAAGTAAAAATGCTCCCTCGTCACTCCATGCTTCAATATTGAAAGGCCCTTGTTTTTTGTTTTAGAAGAATGACTGCACAGGCTGAAAGGAGAAGACTGTGGAGAGCAGCCTTTTAATAAAGGTCCCATTACAGTTCCCCAGAGTCTTGGCTGATCCAAAGAAGTGCAGAAATGCCTGAGAATCATGCCCGGTGATTCATACACTGACACCCATCTCTGATAGATTTATCACCAGCAGCTGCTTGGGACACAGAAATTTAGCAGTTTACTGTAAGTGAATGTGTAATATATCATTGGCATAGATTTATATTTGTGATACCCAATTCATATTGCCCCCACCCCTTTTTTCTTCTGAATGTTTTTCTTTGTTAATTATCTGAGATGAGATTTAGCAAACTGTAAACAAAATCTAATTGCACAAAAATCAGCAAGTATGCTTTTCTAGGTAGACCAGCATTAATTCTTGCCAAAGAATCAAAAAAAAGTCATCAAAAAAAAAAAAAAAAAGAGTTCTCTCTGGCACACCATCAGAGGCCAACAGAGATCACCCATCATGCCCAACATGATAACTTGTCAAATCCAGAGATGGGCAATGCTAGTAAAATCTAGTGAAGACTATGGGACTCACACATGTTCTATTGTCTTTGAAAATAAGTCTGTCTTTTTTTCTTTCACTAATAATGGTCTGAAAACTAATTAAACCAATGGATTCATCTTGTGTAATTTAGTGGTTCTTAATCTTCTTTCTACTTACATTTTATAGCAGAATTTCTCTTCTTCCCAGGATCTGAATGGGCTGGGGGACAGGAGTGAGGATTTTAGGAAGTGATGTTATGTCCTGTTGGCATCTAAAATTTTATATAATTAAAGAAAATACCTAGGTAAAGTGTTTGAAGTGATCAAAACTCTTTTTTTCTGCTTAGACACATGTGAATGATTTCTATTACATGACAGATGCTGTTGCCATCACTTTTTTTTTTTTCCTGGCTCTAATACCAGCAAAGAAAAATCTCAGATTGTCCAAAACCACAGAGGCCATAAGAGAAGGCAGAGATGAGATTTTAAAGGAGGAGATTTTGATTAGAATATAATTTACATTAAAATGTCTTCATTTTGGAGAGATAAGAAGTTACACTCCTGCATAATTTCTGTTAATAGCGGATATATTTTAATAAATTTATTTGGAAAGTGTCTAGAAGATAAGTGGAGAATTTAATAATCTAATTTATATTGCCTCTGATTAAATCTATCTGTCTGTCTATGTATCTATCTTTCTATCCATCTATCTACGTCTCAAGTGCCTGCTTCTCTCTATTTCTCTACTGCCCTATGTCTAACCCAGTCATTTTTGCCAGTGCAGTGGGAATATGAAGTACCAATTAATTCAGTATACTAGTATTTCACATGGGCTTTGCATAACTGTAAAAGGAGCAAGGTAATGGAATCAGATATAGCCACTCATGAATAACTAGCCAGCATCTTTCCACTTAGTGTGGAAAGAAAACAAAAGCCCAACAGCCTTGAAAACCCAAACAAACCTTCTAATATGTGAGAATTAGGAAGCTATGCTTGCTTTAAAAAAATATCTGAGAAATGGACCAGACAGTATATTAAATACACAGGTTTTTCTGTTTACTTCTGGGAATCACTTCTTAAAACAGGACTTTACCTTGCATTTCTGAGATAGTTCTGGTCTTGGAGATAAGAAGCTTTTTTATGCTTAGTTTTAAACAGATATGCTGGGTAACCTGCTAGAATTCATTCGTATGGTGCCTGGAATATCCAGACTTCAGTGCAGATGGGCAGTGAAGGCTGGTGATGAAAGTGCCAGGACAGAAATCAGATATTGAGGCTCTTTTCCAACCTGCACGATTGACACATTATTCGTTTTCAAGAATGTGTGTCCACATCTTTTTCCACCATCTTTTGTCTATTTTTTTTCTATTATTTAATTGAGATAGTAAATTTTCTGGGGCTTGGGACTGTCTGCCAATTTATGTCTGCTCACTATCCAGATCAATGTATGTCTGGAGTGGGGACCTGGGAAGGGAGACCTTGGCTGAGTCTCTGCTAAGAGAGACAGCACTCTTGGGCCTTAGACAAGAAAAGTGGGTAGTGGCAGTGGAAGGAGCAGGGCTTTTGCAATTCAAGTTTCAGTGACTTCAGAGTTTGGTTTCTAGGAAATGGCGGTCTACACGACACACTATTCATAATTCATTCCAGATCACATGTTCAGAATGAGTTAGTAGCAGCTGCACGCCACAGACCTGTGCTCTTCTTCTTTGATAGTGCTCAGAGTCATTTAACAGCCCTGACTCAAGATAGATGGGAGAAAAGAAACACATCACACTCAGAGAAGATTTGTCAGCCTTTCTCTTTCAAGAAGTTATCAGAAATATTTTAAAGTCCCTCTCCTTTTACAAGGAAATTCAGGAAACTTACCTTTCCCTGAACCTCTGGATGAAAAGCAGAGGAAGGTGGCATCTTGATTGAACTACATCTCTTGAAGCATGAGGAAAGCTTCTGTATAAGTGGCACCCTCTCTTTCTACTGATCTATTCTGGTGAGTTTGGGTTTTGCTGACAAAAATATTTAAATCACTGCATGATAACCCTCCTGGTCCTGTTGAACCAGCAAAGAACAGGAGCTAAGCAGTTGTCATCTCAGTCTGTGTGAGCAGGGCCTCTGAGCAGCAGGAGATTTGCTGCTTCTCTCATAGGCGAACCCAGGGCTTGCCAAGACTGAAACTGGAGATGAGAACATCTCAACACACAACTTTGTCTCTGAAGGAGAAACGATGGAGCTATTAGTCCATTCTGCGGAGCTTCCAGAAAAGTATATTGTGACTCTAGTGAAATCCAGTATGCTGGGGTTAGTTTGTTTTGGGGTTTTGTTGTTTGTTTGTTTTGTGGGAGAGGACTAAGGGTGTGGGTGGGCAGAATAACAAAAAAATCCCATGTCTAGTAATTTTTCACAAAGTCTATTACTGGTAAATACTTGCAGGAACAAGGTGGGCTCAGAAGAGTTTCACATCACTTCTGGCAACACATGAGTTAGTTTTCTACAAAATATCAGTAATTCAAATGCACCCAGGGACCTGTGCTTTTTGGTAGATCTGCATAAAGCCCCTTGATTTCCATTCACAAGGTATCTCTTCAAATACTTTACCAACTTTCTTTTACAATAGTTCATTTGCTTGATTAAAACTACTGAAAACTCCTATACCTGCATGAAAATGCGAACATTTGATTATCTGTGACTTGAATCACAAAGCTTTGCCTAGTTTTTATTTTAGTCTGAAAACAGTACCTTTACCACTCTTCCTTTAAAATTAATTTAATTTAGTCTGTGTATCACCAAAATATTTAATTGGATAAATTTTTTTCTGCAACTTAGCCAAAATATGGGTTAAACGAAAGCTGGTTTATGTCAAGACTGATCTTCCAAGCATTCTTAGAGATATGGACCCTGATTCAAACAAATGACTCATTTTTAATGTGTAAGTAATTCTGCTGGATTTTTGAAAGTAATACTGAATCTGTATGACTGATCAGATGACTAAATGTAGGCACATGATAGTAGCAACAAGATAATACTGTGGAAGTGAGCAAAAGCTAGGACTCTGTCAGAAAGCAACCTCGGCAATATTTCATTAAGAGTCCTAATGGAAGATGTTTCGAGATCCTTTGAGCAATGATTATGAAAATGAAATTATTTGCAAGGGAAAAAAATCCAGTTCTTCTTTCGTAGATGTGATGTAAGTGTATGAAAGCACAATCAGAGGTTACCACCAAGTTCTTCTCAGTGAGATGATAAGACAATTGATAGAGAAACTCATATCAGCAAACATGTTGGTTCACTCACAAGATTATTTAAATTCACGTTTTGTAGCTGAGACAAATGGAAGAAGGAGGCTTGCAGATAGACAGAGCTTGCTCTGGAGTCAGATAAAAAGTCCACTAGCAGCTTATGGATAAAATGATTATGTAATGCCAAAAAATATATGACAGCTTGCAAAAAAATCTTGGAATGCTTAGTGGCACACAGACATGAAACAGCGTGTTAAAAGAAGTGTGTAGTCATCTGTGGAAAATATGCTTAAGTTATTCGGTGTTGACACTGCAATAAATAAATTAGAGGCTGATCTCTCAAATGTTAGTCCTAGCAGGCAGCCATGTGCTTTGACAAGGTAGTTACTGGGAAAAGCCAGACTGCATCAGAACTGTGGCATGTACAGTGTTTCTCTGTGGCCACATGGCCAGCCAGGTGGTCACCAGGCAAAGGCTGGACTGGCTGGTTGTAGGTCACAGGCAAGTTTTCCAGTTTCATCTAGGACAGATTAAGTCTTGTGATTTAATAGGAAACATTGACACAGAAGTTAGACACTCCCTAGTCTGGTAGTGAGAACTGTATGGAGACAGTGTGGTGGGACTAAGAAGTGTTTCATATTGCTCAGCAACAGCTCAATGGGAAATTCTTAACATATATAGATTCCTGATCCAAAAGGGCCCCAAGACTTCTGTAGCTAGGTATATGGGACACTGCAGAGGAGCTGTAAGTGTGAAAGTAAGCCTTCCTTCTCTTTGAGGGACTGCAGAATCTGAAGGGACCTCCAGAATTTCACCTTCTTGTTACAGCTTCTTTGCTCACTTCCGACTGACAGCTACACTGACTGTTGTTAAGGACCTCCAATGCTGAATATGGTAGAAATTCAGCAGGAAATTTATCCCAGTACTTCACCATATTTTATCTGTATTTTTTCTTCCTATACCCTGAATAATCTTTGCTACATCTTAGGTTTGTTCACTTTTGTCATATCCATCACAGACAGCTGAGCATTTAGAAATTTGCAGATGTTTTCCTTCTTTTGTAAGCTAACAACCACTAAACGTTCAAATGTTCCGCAAGTCCTAGACTCCTGTTTTCATATGCTCATGCGTTTGCTGCATAAACTCAATATAATTATTAATCTCATTTTCAGATGATGCCACATGCTTTTATGCTGTCAGTTCTGTCAAAAGCTTCACAATTAAAGAAACTGAGAAAGTCATGTAACATCTCGTACACGGAGCATAAACTAACACATGACAAATGAAACCAGGGAACTTTACTGCCCATCAATGCTAGGGTTTTCAGCCTCTTTTTCTTAGGTGGTAGGTTACATTTTTTGGACTCTGCAGTTTCAATTCTAAACTGAAAAGGAGAGTTTTGTAGCAATGACTGGTGGTAGTGTCACGCGTTAGGATTTTCAGGATCTCACCTCACCACCTTTGTTCTGGATGCTATTTTATCTCCTGAGAAAATCACACTTCCTTCCTCTCTAACTTGCTGCCAGTCTATTTTTTTCCCCCTTCTTGTTACAGCTTCTGCACTGGGACTTGCCCGAAGACAGCTTATGCTTATATGGTGTACAGCCTCTCTTAAACCTACTTTTGGAATGGTGCTAGAAGCCTTTCACAGAGCAGAAGACATATTTCTGGAGCCATTTAGAGTCCACCTGCAGTGAGGTTTGATTTACCAACCTCAGCTCCACACCAGCCCCTGAGGAATGAAATTGTTACAGGTATGAAGGAGGCAGAGGGTGCTCAGTGATCTCCACCTCCCTTAGAAAGAGCATGCCCTGCTTGCTTATCCTTTTTTTGCAAGAGGAAACCCTCAAATGTGTGAAAGTATGGCAAACACCTGACACACAGCGGGGCTGTCTTGAATGTAGAGCCCCTTAACCTAACATACAAGGCTAATTTTCCTCCATGTGGTTTTTAAGCCAAGATATCCAGATCATGTTTGTATTCAGACACAATGCTTCTGCTTCGAGACAAATGAAGATAAGTACCTGTCAAATCTTTAGTAGTTTCAAATGTGGGTAGGCTGGCTACATAACAGAGCTCAGACAGGGTGTGAGGTCTGTCAAAGCTTCCACACATGCTCACCAGGAGCTGATGGGGTATGTTAGGCAACAGGATGCTGGCAGCTCCTACCTAGGACAAAGCAGAAGATGAGCTCCCAGAGGTAAGCAGTTTGGGTCTGCAGTGCCTGTGATGGTGGGGTCCTTAATCCAATTTCTCTCCCAAAGCAATATTGTAGCAAAAGTAATTATGGTAGAATTCCTCTTTGGAGGTACAACCCAACTTATTTCGTATTTGACCATGGATTTTGAAACCTCAGTTTCTGACTCTGCGGGAGATGTTCCAAAGAGCTTTAAATTCTGGGAGCAGCTGAGTGTTTACCCTCTGACAGTTCAGCTCAGCGCCTCAGAACTGAGGCACTCAAAATAACTCATCATGCTCGAAAACTGGAAGCCCTGGGATCCCTTTGGTGCCAGTAAATGTTGAGCTCAGGATTTCTTGTTTTCACTGCAGTTTATGTGGATGGATGTCACAGATGATGTAGTCCCTGAAAAGGCAGAGTTCTTAACAAGGTGGCTAAAAATAAGCCCCAGGCATGTCAATGACTGCTTCATCTTAGATAATTTCACATTATTCAGAGAAACTGTTTTTTCTTCATTATCTCTTTTGGTTTCCACGTTATGACTAGCAGTGGGTTGTAGATACTTCTCCTCCCATATTATTTGCTTAGCTTAAGCCATTGCTACCAGTTTGTGCTTTTAAAGCATTATGGCCACAGTTCATCCCTACCATCATGCAGTGTGTAGCACAAAAGTCTTGTTAAAATCCTAGATGGCCCAAAAATATTACAAACTGTTGAGACCTTTTTGTGCCTTTGCTCTACAAAACCTAAATATCAAATATCAATATTATTATATAATTATTATATAAAATTACATACAAATAGCCTATAATTATAATTATATATATTTATATATATTAATAATATATAATTATAATTATAACTATTATAAAACCTGAAGAAATTCTAGCAACTATTAAACAAATGAGAAAACATTTTGAAAAGCAAAGAATGTTTTCATTCCCTAGTTAGGCAGAATCTATTGCACAGCTTAATTAGTGCAAGGACAAGGCACAGGAAGGGAGCATACTAAATTTCCAGTGACAGCAGTCTTTGTCAGTACTAGGTTTTTGACTGGCTGTGAGCCATTGTAGATATCCAAATTAGTGACAAAATAGCTTATAAAACTGTGGTGGTAGCTTCTTAGGCAACTTCCAAAATAGCCTTTGTCATATAAGAAAGATGGGGACAGACATTTGAGCAGGGCCTGTTGCAATTGCGTAAGACATAGTGGTTTTGAACTAAAGGAGGGTTGATTTAGATTTAGATGTAAGGAAGAAGTTTTTTTTATTATGTGGGTGGAGAAACACAGAAACGGGTTGCCCAGAGAGGTGGTAAATGTCCCATCCCCGGAAACATTCAAGGCCAGGTTAGACAGAGGTCTGAGCAATCTGATCTAGTTGAAGAAGTCACTGGTCATTGCAAAGTGTTGGACCAGATCACCTTTAATGATCCCTTCCAACTGAAAGGATTCTATGATTCTATATAGTCTGTCTTGACTCAGACCAAAAAGATTCAGGGTATTGGACTCGGTGAGTGCTGACTGTTTTTTCAACAGCCAAGTTCTCAGTAAAGTGTCATATTGCTCACAGCACAAGATCTCTCGACTTAGGAATGGTAATCCCTATACTCATGGTAATTCTTTCCCAGTGCTAGTCCCACAGTCAGCTGAAGAGTAAAAATTCACTAGCTTTGGCAGCGTGGCTGCAAATATCCATTCAATAAATAAGGCCTAAGTATAAATGAAGATGTATGCAAAACAGACAATCAACCTTTTGTATATACAGATGTACAGACTAAGGTTAATATATAAATATAATTATAAATATAGACACACATATATTTGAATATTAGTTATACTGTACTCTATTACAATACAAAATGGTATATATTATATATTACATACAGTGTCATAATGTAATAATATGTGTAATAATATATGTAATAATATAGCTACAATAATATATTGTTATTATATATATAAAAGGTATAATATGATAAATTACAGAAATATGTTAAACGTAAATAAATGTTTATATATTAGGTATCTAATACCTGTCTCAAGGACTGTGGGGATGTAGAACTGGCAAAGAGGCCTGTTCTCCTCTTTTGTGCACCTGCCAGGGTAGCTCTCATTACTTACGGGTGGCCTTGGATTAAGAAAAACCATCTGTGTGGTGCTGCTACACCAGACCCGCTTTGATTCGTATTCCAAAAGCCGAACACCAGCCCTCTGCAGCGTGAATTCTTGCCTCAGCTTTTACTGCTAATAATTTCCCTTTGTGGAGTTCTGCTTCACTTGTTCACAGGTACAAGATTTATAATTGCTATAGTCTCCTAGTCACAGAATGCCTTCTCTGCTGTGTTTCCAAATTTACCATGCCAGTGAATGAAGGGGGTACGGTGGCGATATCTGGTATTTCATCGCCCTCTTTTTCAAACATCAGTTCTACTGTGTCTCTGAAGAGGAAAATATTTATTTTTGTGTTTCCATGGCTCCACTCTTAAATGTGTCAGCAGTGAGCAACAGGAGCTGTAAGGAGGCCAGTTTGTGCCAGTCTCCTGCTCAGATGGTCATGCACTTTGCTTCTCTGATAATTCTTTTTTTTTCTTACATCTCCTGGGAAATGGCTCATTTTCTTTGTGGTGAGATCCCACTGTTCTGTGGGCAAGTATATATATGATATTTATTGAAAGCTATTTCTTTCTCACGGTTTGAGCACTTCTGTTTTAAGTATCTTAAGGTGTCTCCTTAAACTCTTTGAATACTGTCTATATTTTTGCCTGAAGAAATCATTGCTGTCATGTGTGAAAAACAAGGAAAATGTCCTCTTGCTGTGGAGCTTGATAACACTAGTCAGGTATCCTATTTTCTAGGATGCTCTAGTAACTCTTAGGCAGCACTTTTACATTTCAAAGATGCCTTCCAGAGTTTGAGTTTGCCTACATAAGAAGAATCACATTGAACTTTGCACAGAAACTCTAGGTAGTTCTTCTTTTGTCTGTGAAGGTACCTTGGAAATACTGTGGCAAATCATGTGCCTGCCCAGGACTTTCAGTCAATACAAGGCAAACCATGACCATAGAAGAGCCCAGGAAGCTACACCCCAAACTCATGATGGCACCTGCCTTTGCATGAGCCCCCATCATGTAGTATAGTACAGCACATTCCCATCCCCTTGCTGACAGCACTATCCTGATGTAAAGGAGGGGGTTGTATCATCCTTTCATTCCCTGGTAAAACGTTTTCTCTCCACAGTGTATATTCACTGTTCCTAGTCTAGCTACTCTAGTGCATACATACAGACATGCAAAAATGCTGTGCTTATACGGAGGAGAGCTATGAAAAAAACTTGCCCTCACCGTTATGTTTTTAAGGCCAAATTATAGCCACATATGGTCACATACAGTATCACACTGTGATACTCACCCTGCTATCAGTTAATGTAGTGACCACCCCTCCCATAAGTCAGCTCAGTGTAAGCAGCTGTGGAGCTCCTGCAGAGAGAGGATTTCCAGGGATATTGCTGCAGGGCTAATTGCTTGGCATTGTCAAAAGGGCTCCCAAAAGCCCTTTGCACGTGGCTACTGTGAGAGCCATTATCTCATCTGGTGCTGAAGAGGTGCACTAAGTACCTCTCTCTGTGAACCCCTTCTAGTGAGGGCTACAAAAGGCTCAGGAGGAGTACTTCAAGCACCTACTGTGAGATGTGTTGCATAAGCAACAAGCAAACACTTCTAAAACTAACCTCTTGTGCAGTCAAGGTTAAAAGAGATGGAAGTATTAGGAAAGGATCACAAGGTAAGTCACAGCCTGAACCTAGAGAAAGTTTGTTTTCTGCATAAGAGGAAAGGAATTTACAGTATTTTAAGAGGTTTGCTAGCAATGTTATGCAACTGTGTTTAGCTTGTGTCCTGCAGTACACTCAACATCTTGTGGGATAAAAGGATCCTCTCATTTATTATTGTTTGCTGTATTTTGTCAGTATCATCTGTGGCATATTTTCATTTCTTAGGTTTATTTAAGTGCACATGCAGGTATGATGTGAACTGTTGTTGAAGAATCAACTCACTTTCTGAATTCTAACTTCCACCATAAAGGAAATATCTTTCATTTGAAATAGCTTTGTTTGCATATTGTGCATCTACCGGCACTACAAAGAACCCGAAATATTGTATATCACTTAACAGTGTGGAACTCCATGCCTTAGAAGTGCTGTTGAAATGTTAATGTGGGTATCCATCTCTGCAACTATTTTTTAAGGCAAAACAAGTAGGTACTACTTCTGTCCCATAGACAAGGTGATTTTGAGGCTTAAAGGTTAGAACCTGTATTTCTCAAGTATGTTTTAACTTTGACTACACAACACCAGTATCGAGATTTTAGACTGCGGCAAAGTTAGGGGATACCGTTCAACACCTGTGTTTTAATAGCCAAACTTCCATAGGGATGGATAAACTGTGAAATTCGGAGTGCTGGGCTTTTGTTAGGGTACTGTGTCATCTGTTGGTACTGTGTCTGTTGGGTGGGTGTGTATAAAGAACTGGGGGGGCAGTGCTTAGATTTGTGTAGGCTCTGAGAGTTTTGCTCTTTGTACAACTCTGTGGCATCAATGCCTTTAGAAATGGCCACTCTGGATTAGAAAAGGGTGGAAACATTTCCACTGCCCTTTCTGGTGTCTTCAATACTTTGTCTGAAGTCCTCAACACTAAGATTTCTTATCAGATATTTTAAAATGATCAGACTGCTGGTTTATCAAAATCTGGCCCTTAAGGAGATTTTGCTTTGGAGACTCAATAACTGTGAATCACCAGAAATCACTAATCACTTCTGGAAATCTTCCCTAGCAAGTATCCGTATAATAGGCACGAAACTGCATGAAAATTAAAGGGAAACTGAGTGAGAGGAACTAACATCAGATGCACATTGATTTCAAGAATGTAATTTCTGTCTGAGAATCTCTGGATAAATTGTATTTTCTCTCCTGAATGTGAGACAGGCTGCTGTCCCATGTCCTTTCTGCAGCATGCCTTTCTGGCTTAAAGAAGAGCTTTAGCAAATGGTTACTTCTAAAGGTCTATTTAGAAATAAGGCCTTTAAAAATAAGGAGTGGTCCATAATGGTGACTTGGCTGAAAAAAAGCAATTCATAGACTTGTAGGTAATAAGTAAGGTGAATACAGCCAGCTACAGAAAACACAGAGATGGAGGACAAGGGACTGGGGACGAAGTTGGAGAACAGAGGAGAAAGGCAGGACTTGTGTTCAAGCCAGGACTTGTGTTCAAGCCAGGTATTCTGTTAGCTAACAAGGATGAAAAATAGCACTTTCCCCAGAGGGATTATTTTCACTCACTCCATTTCTAATTCTTGAGTGATTTCTGCCAAGTGTGTGCTGCCATAAGCCTGCTTAGAGCATGAACCATGTGCAAATTAATGTTGCAGGAGAGCACCAGAAACTGTTTCCCAGGCAGGAAAAATTAAAGGTGTTTTTAAACCATAGAGCTAATTGGGAATTTAAAGGTGCCAAAATCAAAGTTTGTGATTTATTTAAAAAAATTTGTTATTTATTTCTCAATCAGAGCTTGAAGTGTTTTTATATTTAACTTGCAATATAATCTCAATGAGGTGAAAGAGACAGCTTCCCATTGTGACCTCTTCCTTGAATGCCCTGTGCTTCAGATTAAGGTGCACAATTTTCCGGAAAGCCGGAAAAACCTTTTCTCATCTTGATGCATTCGGTGCAAGCAACTTCCCTAAAGAGATTACTTGCAGCTTAGCAACATAAATGCTACTCTAACCTCAGGATAATTCAGAGAACAGTGATTTGAGTGCAGTAAATGGTTTTCTTCATGAAACTGTCCTTTCCGGACTGGAGTCTGGGAAGGTGAATGCACTCCCTGTTGCTACCTCATTTGCCTCAGAAGCAAGAACCCAGGATTTCTGACTGCTTTTCCCATGTCTCGTTAACGAATCCAGGCAGCTGCCTGGCTGTGGGGAACCTTGATACACAGAGTGGTAGGAGTCCATTTCTGCACCGCTTCCTCCAGTGAGCAGCAGAGCTGGGTTTGGATGTGAAGTGTTGCGCCGAGTATGTGATGACCAAGCTCTTGATAATCCAAGATTATGGATTCCCAGATCCAAGCTCTTCATAAAACAGTCTCTCAGTGAGCTAAATATTTGCAGCAGAAAGTTGCATGTGCAGTTATCCTGGCCTTGTTGGCTGCAAATTTACATTTTGCAGACCTTTTGTCTCAATGCAAGTGTTAAGAGATTACTAGGATTTTGTTTTTCTAAATTCCTTTTCAAAATAGTCACAAAAGTTGGGGAGGGAGGAATTGCCAACCGTATTTTAAAGGAGCTGTAGCCATGGTAACTGAGGTACCTTCTGTTGCCAGGGTAACAAATGCAGCTCAACTGCCTTGCTGTAAAACCAGACAAATCTACTCATGATCTGTTGATTTTGAGATTATTTATAAATTGTTGAGCTATTTTAGGCACTCAAATCTATAAATCAAAATGTCTGTTAAAACGACCAATACACTGTGCTATTTATGAATTATTCACCCCATTCTTATTTCACCGACTGCATTTTTTTTCCTCTACCAGTGTATCTAGGCTTTTTCCACTCCTAGTTTTTCCTATTTATTGTTTAGAAAATGGTTCTTCTATCTGAAACAGATGATTCATGTTGCTGCTGGTTGTAAATCTTACTCATTGGAGAAACTCTAGTCCCCTCCCATCCCACCCCTGCTCCAGTCCTGCAGCCTCTAAATGGAGCTTTATGTACTTCTGCCCTGAAAAAACAAAATATGCTTTGCTAAAAATTTGCTAATGAATTAGATCAATACAATTTGGAATGAGTTCCATCTCAAACAATCAATACAAGCCCAGTGATGTACAACAGGCAGGCAGGTAAATTGGTCTAAATAAATTTACAATTGATTTTACTTTTAAAACCAAATTAGGACACTTACAGTCTTACCAAATAAGATCAACTGCAACTTATGCAAACAAGAGTATTGCTAGTTTTGTCTTTTCTAATACTTGGAGTGGACCTGTTACTTTTTATAGCTCAGTAACTTTTATTCCTGGGATAGTATGCATAATTTCTTGGCCCAAAAGCCTGGTTTGCCTATTATTAAAGCAGGTCATATTTTTTCAGGATTTCCCTTTATTAGATTGTTTTCACTAGTAATTTGTGGTGGCCTCTGCTTGTTAATGAACACTTAAAGATTGCATAATTTACTGTAAGTTATGTGATAGGTTTACACCTTTGTATCCTGGTATGGATGTGCGTGAAGGCCAGGACCTGCCTCTTGGGTGGGTGCACCAGCACTGCGTGCCTTTGTTTTCCTCTTCCTCATCTGTACTCCCCACTTTGCCGCTGCCTTGTGTGCCCAAGGAGAAGTACACGCTCGTAGGAGAATGCTTTTTTGTCCAGGTGGAGCGTTGTGCTGAGATTGCGCTCCTTGACACTGGAAGGAGGATGTACGGATGGGACCGTGCAGTCCCAGATCATCATAGTTGCATGTGCAGAGAGAGCTTGGATCTGGAAGGAGTGTAGCTGTGACACTGTGCTCGACTCCATATGATCTGCCATTCCTAATCTGCTAATTTGGAGGTATTTCCCCTGCACAGATGACTCATTCAGGGACATGCGGCAGGCAAATCACTGGGAGGGAAACAAAACCTAGCTCTTCAGAAATATGCAGTGCCTGCTGCAATCATTTCTTGTGTCTATAGTCATGATTTTTCAATAGTTATGCAAAGATTGCAGTCTGAAAGCAAGTAAGAGTCTGAGTTACTGGAAAGCTGAGTTGTAGAAAGTTCTCTCAGATCTGTTTATTTTGAGTAGTGGTGTCAGCAATGCTGTAAGACTGGCAAGGTTAAGAAGCTGCCTTTAAAAACTAGTAGGTACTAAGGCAGTCGTCATGGGATTTAACACAGCCATTGGATTTTAAAGGTGCTTATTTTCCCTGAACAACATAGGCTTGCTCATGAGCGTGATGTTACAGTGCTCTCTGTATTCTAGTGTAATAACCATTAGCATGAGTTGTTCTCCTTGCCCCTTGCTCAGAAAATCCTATTAATTCTTTATATGCTCACACAACTCACATTAGTATTAAAGATGAGCAAATCGGAGTTAATAAGTGTTGCTTTCCCCTAGGTTTTTGGCATATAATCTGACATCATTCTTACAAATCTTAGAAGTGAAAAATGCTAAAAGGCGTATTTTTATACATCCTGCTGTAACTGGGAGGCCTTTCCAGGGTTATTCAGGGTATTATAAGGGCTGAACTTGTCTTTCGTTAAAGGAGAATTCCACAGTGGAATAACTTTTTTTATTTATTTTTTTTGCCTCATCATGCTTTCATTCCATTATTCCTATTTATATGCTGCTTTATTTTGCTTAACTTTTTCCTCCTTGGTCAAAGTGCCTTTCAGATTGTTGCAAACTACTTTTTTTACTTCTTTAGTCACCTGCTTAGCAGAGATGGATATAATGAGTTAGCTCAGTCTCAGTATGTTATTCTAGCCTGCAGCAGCGTCTTTTGTTTTAAGTGACGATTGCCTAAAAAAATGAGGATGGAGAATGCTGGGATCTCTTCAAAACTCAGTTTAGACTGGAATGTTTTTATTTTGAGTATTAACCCTTAAATGTTATTGCTCTTATTGATGGAAATAATTAGGTATCCTGCTCGTACCTGTTTAAATTGATAGCACATTACAAGGCTTTGACTTCTCAATACAGTTAAAAAAACAAGTCTAATTAGTCTGCCGGTTTGTCTGCCTTTCAAACCTACTCAACAAGCAGCTCAAGTACAAGATGTTCTTGTCTACTGCAACTGACAGATACGCTGCACTTACCCAGCCCTCCCCTTGCCTGCCAGACAGGGAACTGTATCAGGATAGTTGAGGTGCCTGAACATAAAGGATATCTAGACTGACTTAGTGGCTCACAAATGCAAGCAGCATAATGCAATGCATTTATTACAGCGTTATGCTCCTGTAAGTGGACTTGAATCTCTGACTGGCTCTCTGGGATTAAATATTTTTGACATTGACTAGAGAGTTTCTTCTCCCAGCTCTCACTTAGGTTTAATGGTAGCCATGGGGCTGAACTTTCCTCAGGAGATGTTTGGAGAGTGGCTTGGTTTCATTAATTTCATGGGCCAGGACCCTAGATGTGATGTGGTCATTAAAGCTAGACCTAAAATAGAAGGCAATTGGGTCAAAGATGGGGAAGCAGAGAGGTCTTATTTTGTAACACCTGCCTTTGTATTTTTAAAAAAAACCCTCATGTAGTGGAAGGTGGTATGTCAGCAGTTATGGAAAAGAGAAGCTAACTGCTGATCTCCTGCTGAAAGACAACACTGGAGTTCGCTTTCACAATGGACACAGTGAATTTCATAACTTCAGATTTTTTTAACTTATAAATGGCTGTTGGGCTGACTCTTAAGCCACGGTCTTGCAAGCAGAAATTCAGATACAGCCTCTGGTTTATGATAACCTTCTGGCATTCAGCAAAAGTTCTGGAGGTGGAAAACAATGTGGAGAAGCAAAGTGTCTTGACTAATGGTGAAAAGTGGTGGCTGTGAGAGCTGGACACCCACCTTACTGGATGTGATCTAAGCAGATGATCTCAGTCTCCATGGCAGTCGGTCTCTGCTTGACATTGCCTTATCTGCCTTATTTTGACCCTCTAACCCCCTTCTCCTTCAGATTTTTATGTGCAGTTTCTGCATTCTGGGATCCCTTTCTTGTCTGTCGTGTATGAAAGGAGAGCAGTATTTGTTCTTAGGACCTTCTGCTATTTCAAATACAAAAATAGACTGGAGCCTTCTGAGAAGGGAGTAAATTCCTCTTAAGCTAATAGAGACATGTATCGTTGGTTTAAGAGTGCTGATGCAACACTAGTCTGTAGCTTGGAAGACAAAATCTTTTTGCTCTCTACCTGGGAAAAGATTACTAACTATTGTGAGAAAGCAAATGGGCAGAAGGTGGTATGCCTAAATGGTTTACAGTGGGTAGCTTTAAAATGAGGCATCTCTTTCATCCTAGCAAATGAACTGACAGAAGCTGCTGTTAAATTTTTCTTACAGCTTTTGTTTTTTTTTTTCCTTTTTTTCCTCAATGTGCACTGGAATATTAACACTAAATTCTCTAAATTGCCCTCAACAGGAGCCTCACCAGCACGGCAGTGACCATATCTCCTGTGGGAATACCTGCTGTATTTCAGCTGGCTGGTGTGGGGGTAGGTTGGCAGCACAGCCCAAGCCTGCCAGCTGCTTGCCTAGAGATGTGTTTTATGTCCAAATCTTAAGGGGTGATTTTTACCAATGAGAGCAAGTGCTTTGAGGGAGGGGGTGTTTCTTCAGGTTGAGTGTAAAACTATGCTTTCAATTCTCTTGCTTTCTGAAGCCAATTTCTCTTAATTCTGGGAATGCATCCTGTACAGCTGAGAAGCAGCATGCATGTAAGTGGGAAGGAGCAAGAGATGAAAACAAGGAAACATGACATTGCACTAATTAGCTCTCTGCTGCTTGGCAACAACTAAATACTACTTGAGAGCAACAGGAGTAAGACTGAAAGGAAAAGAAGGTAGCTGAACTGAGTTAGGATTCAACAGATTTTTTTTAAATCTATCCTCTTCTCCTTACTCTTTTCTTAGACTCATAAATGGAAGAATAAGCATCTGAGTGAGATTTTTTGCCTATCCTGGCATATTTTCTTCGATAACATATCTCTTCCAAATAGTATATGCTCCTAGTATACTAAGTCTTGTGCATTGAACACAAGGTGAAGGTGTCATGAGATGAGGATTTCCTTTCCAGAACGATGGAGATGTCTAGACATTACTTCATTAGCATAATAATTTTGCTTGTCTTTGGATATCCAACCTTATTTGTTTTCTTGTTTTATTTTCATTTTTCCAGTAAAATTAATTGGACACATCTGTATTCTTATGCACCTTACTCAGAGAAAGCTCTTTGCAGAGCTTTCAGATAAGTCTAAAAGAGGAGAAATCTGTCATATTTCTTCTCCCTGAAATCAGCAAAGTCAGGCTAGAAATGACCAGCTAGAAATGCTCTCTGGCACTGGGAAAAGAATTGGAAATTAAATACTATTATTTTAGATGTAACTTGCTTGAAATGAGAGACTGTCAAAGTAGAAAGCATATTAAAATAAAATCTTCACCACCATTTCACCCAATCATCTAGAACATGCCACTGAGACTTAGAGGACTACAGAGGCTCTCTCTGCAGACAGGTTTTGTGCCCTATGGTATCTGCCTTGCTCATTGGAATGCACTGAGCTGATCTTCATCCCACATCTCCTGTGATGCCCCAATGAAAGATGTGGATGGCTCTCCTTTCACAGCCTCAACTGATTCAAGTGTTCCTTGTGCCACAAAATTAGTTTTACGCCTTTAGTATTTGTAAGTGACATGTTGATTTTCAGGCTGATCCCTACTGCACGAGGCATGCTTCTGGCAACTTTTGATATTAGTGCTTTGTAGAATCTCCAATGTGTGAGGCTGCCTGCCAGATGTCAGAAACTAGTGTCTTCTTTCATCCATTATGATGGGCTTTCTTGCTTTAAAGCAAAGAAAAAAGTGCGCAGGACGGGGGTAGGGTTGTGTGCAAAGAACACCAAAGGCAACCAAACTGCACTAAGTTAAAGAAAAACTCTTTCTTTGGGATTGGAAACCAATGCATTACTGAGGAAAACAAAGCATTCCTGAAAGATCTGTAGACCAGTGTTAGGTTTTGGCATTCAGTGTTCTTCTCTGGAGACCGGTTTTTCAGTTGTAAGGCCAGACTGGCAACAGATGTAATAGAAGCAGCTCTGCTGGGTTTCGTGCTTCTGGACCCTTATCCTGCTGGCACTGTAGGTGACACTATGGCTGTTGGGTCCTGTGCCTGGAGCAAGGTGTGAAATAAGGCAGTGGGATTCCTGAATAAAAGCCCAGCTTGAGACACTGTGTCTGAAAGTTCCACAGTATTGAGTTATATCAATGAGGCCTATTACCTTGTCTCTCGCCTCACACACTATTAGGTAGGTTCTGATCTGCTCACACCCAGCTCAGACAAGTGGAACTTATTTCTACAGTGTTAAGTCAAATTGTAGAACTGTCCTTTCAGTTTCAACTAATAACTTTTTGTACTTGACTACTTGTAGGTTTTTTACCTTATTTCAGGGGGAGAATGGCAGGTAGTTGGGGGGGAGAAGAAAAAGACGGTGTTTTGCTCCTTTTTCCCTAGAAATCAGTGGCAAAGATTAATACTGTTGTGTGAAACAGCATTTCCCATAAGCATACCTCAAAATGATTTACGAAAGAGGTAGGCTAGCATTAATTCCCTATTTGTGGATGGGGAAGACTGAGCAGCAGAGATGAAATTGTATTTGTTCACTAGCGAAGTGTATGTGCTTCTAGGAAATACATAAATACAACCCAGAACATCGTGTGGAATGTAGATATGGCAAAAATGTCCCTTGAGAGCAGGTATTGCTTTTAAGCTACAATGTTAGTGAGCATTCAGGCATGACTAAACATGATTCATTAAGTCTGTTGCTTTGAAAATTTTGTTAAGATAGAACTAGTAAATGGGTCAGGAGCCAGCCAACTTCCAAATAGCAGAGCACTGTGGCTTATGATGCCTCTATTCATTTGCTGCATTAATGGTACAGCTTAATGGAACAGTGAAAGAAAATGCAAACATCAGTCTTTAGTACCTTTAGCCTGTTAGACAGGTTTTGAGTCTAGGGTCATTCAGAAAATGAAGCTCTGTAGTCCATTTTGTGCTGGTTTAAAATTGGAACAAGAACACTCTTATGCACCTCCAAGGATGTCGTGTCTCCAAAAAAAGAATAGGCTTGTTGCCTTATTTTTCCCTGACTCATTATTTGAAAAACTGGTGAGATTGGTAAAAGATACAGGCTTCATGTCATAATTTCATGTGTAGACTTGTAACTTATTTAAAAGGGCACTGTTGTCCAATGAAGTGGGTCAAGACATAGCTTTGTTTTTTCATTCTTATTATGATCCTAAAACTAGCAGATTTCATGAAAGCACTTTGTGTTTAAGGCTGCATTCAGAGCACAACTCTCAGCTGTAGCCTTGAAATTATGTATGGTATGTTTTATCTTCCCCATGTCCACATCAGTCCAAATTATGGTGACAAAGGAGATGGTGAGATGAAAGGAATATCACAACAGAAGGTAATTTAGCCGCACAGGAAATCAATTTCCCAGTAGTTAATAATGAGCGGTAAAACCGGTGGGAGAGCGAGGACAATGTGTACGTGCATGTGCTGTGTTTGCAAGTTTGCTCACTGGTTTTATTCTGGAAGAAATTGAATTTTGCTGGTGTACAGAATAGAACTTTTGGAAATAGTTAGACTTTGCAAACTGGATGATCACAATTTTCTTGTCAGGCTGTCCTTTTAACTTGGGCATCAAGATATTTATAATAGACTTCTTTGTCACAGAGGGTTATATTTACAAAGCAGTGTGCGTACTTTTTTATTTTTAACCTGGGAAAAGAAGTAAGGTGTTCCTTCTAAAGTGGCCAAAGAAAAAATAGTGTGGAGTTTGTCTGCTGATTGCACAGGACTATGTGGTTAGATGCATACACAGACAATTTAAGGAATGCTTTGTTTTGTGGTCAGTTTATTCCAATTCACGTAGTAAGAAACTCATGACTAAGAAACTCATATCTATAATGACTTTTGCAGTTTATCAGTGTATGTATTTTTAGCCTCATCCTGGGGAGGTGACTTGACTCTGAAGTGACTTGCCTGCGTGAAATAAGAAGCTTCCCGAAAACTCAGGAGCAACATGCAAGTCCTTGGAGTTCAGTGCTTTAGCTGCAAGACTATTATTCTTGTCATATTTTCCCCTTTTCAGAGAAAACATCCAACTAGACCACAGTCATGCTGTTTTGGAAATGGGTAGATAATTTGTGGCTTGTTTCAGTGGGTAGAAAATTCAACTTCCAAGGTCCGTGGAGCAGTGAGTTATGTTCTCTGTCCAAAGCTGTTTGCAGTCATTAGAACAGTTGTGAACCTTTCATTATTGAGCCATACTCACTCATAAAACCTCAGTCTGTAGCTTTTCCCTTTCTCAGTTTCTTGTTACGTGTTTGACATTGAGTTTGCAGTGCATGGAAAATTTATCCCTTCTACCTGTAATCGATTAACTGCATCTTGAAGCAGCTGTGGGGTGATTCCAAAAATGCGAGTTGCTGGGGAGATGGAGAGACAGCTCTTTATAATGCCTTGGGGACATGTTGGTGATGGGTGAAAATGTTGGGCGACTTATCTGGGATAGCCTGTGCTCAGTAATAAAGACAAAGCTCTTGCATCTGCCAGGTGCGGCAGGGACCTCTGGAGGCTCCGCATTTATCTGTTGAAATGAAAATTTGGTATCCTATGAGAATTTGGAAAATTTGGAATTTGGAAAATGGAAATTTGGTATCCTATGAGAACAGAAATAGTGGATGCCATTTGCCATCTTTTTGGTAGGACAGCAAAAGGCTACAGAGGTAGCCTTCTAAGCCACTACCCAAACTTAGCAGCTTCGTTAGTTCACTTGCTTCTGAGGAGTAACTGTCAAATATTCAGTTTTACCAGGCCTGCAGACAGGAATATCATATCAGTCCTGGTTTCATCTCCTCTCCACTGCCTTTTTTTGCCAGGGAATATGCAGTCAAATTCATATAGCCAGAAATACTGGCCCTTCATGGTCAGGGAATTCCTATCCTTTTAAACTAGATTCCTGACTCTCATGCTGTGGGTCTCATGATGGCAGAACGTGATGTCCCGTATTTATGAGGGGCTGCCGAGAAATACCATCAGTGAGGCAGGCAGTGCAGTTCCTGGGCATACTCAGGATTGGGTAGTGCCAGTGATGGAGAAAAGCAGCCAGTTCCTGGTGGGAGGGAGGCAGGGAGTTGGCCGTTATTGATTTTTTTGCAGGGAGAGAGAGAGAGGCACAGTTAAAGCGAAGATGCATTTACAATACTCACTGACCAATTCCCACTGGACAACTCATATAGCAAGTTGACATTGTTGACTTCATCCTCAAAATACTCAATTTCATGTGATTGTAGGTCTGTGAAACAAAGATACCCATATCTTCCTCTGTTGTCCTCCATTTTATGATGAACTTGAGAGAACAAATGTCATAACAGCAGGTTTATAGTGTCATTCAGGTTTTGGATATGCATGTAAAGTCCAAGGCCTCTTTCTTTATTAGGTTACAGCTGGCATTAGTTTTACACTAGCCAAACTAGGGCACTTGACAGCAGGTACCAGAAGGCAGAAATTTCATAGCTAGTGCTTTGCCTGTGTACCAACCATTTTGTTAAAGTAGGAGAAATATCTAAGCATAATAGCTCCTCCTGATCTCATCTATTCCTTTTCATTAATGAAGCATCAGGGGAACAATCTGCACTGCTCTTCCACTGAGTCTGAGGTAAGTCAACCCTCCTAGCTGCTACCTGGAGGAGTCCTGTGTTTTACCAGCCTGCTGTACCATTGTTGATCTGTGTTAAACTGGAATTGGTGATGGCGTGGAGAGGAGGCGTCACTGAAACAGGACCTAACTGCTGCAATTTTATGCACAAAAATTAATATTTGACAGTGGAAGAAGCAACCCCTCAAGTCCTCAGACCTCCTGGAGCCCATCTCAACATAGAGGTTCAAACAGCTACCCCTGATTCACAACTTTTCATTTCAAATGTCTTTTGCTTGACACCATCTACCTTCTCCCCGCATCCTGCATATTTGCAGATATTGTCAGATCAAATTGATGTCACGCAACAATGTGAGAAGTTCTGCATAGGATAAATTGTTGTGTGACTTCATCTGAGAAAAATGCTCATTCCTTAATCTTCCTTGAAGCCACAGCAGAATTCCCAGCAGTGTGGAGTTTGGCACGGGAGTCACTAAGAGCCAGAGGGGCTCAGTGTGGAATTGAAGTGGTGATTTCTGTGCAGTGTGTGGCGGGGAAGCAGCAGAGAAAAAGGTGGGCTATCTATGAATGTCCTGTGGAGCAGGGGGCATACACAAGGGAATTGGAGTGTAAAGAAGTGGGGGGACATACTCTATTTCCTTGTTTGTTTTTATTATGGCTAGAAAAGATGCATTATCTTTTTATGTGAGTTTCTTCTTTGTTCTCAGTTCAGCTTCCTGACAGGAAAACAAACTGTGACTGGATTGTGTTTTGCTTGGGGCTGTGTAATTCTGAATAGTGACATACACATTCAAACACTCTGGTATGTGCACCTGATGGGCCATGGAACACGCTTGCGTTATTCCTTGAAAAGCTGTTCTGTGCTGCTAAGCTAGAACGTGTGCAGCAATACATTAAACCCAACCCTCTTCATGTGTGTTAAAGCAGGGAACAGGTCAGTTAAAATGAGAATTAAGCTCACCAAATAGTGGAGCAATAAAAAATTATCCAGCTTTCCAGAGAAATCTACAGTGAAGACATTGCCACCTAGTAACTCTGGAGAGAGGTCTTCTGTGGATGTACTGATTTTCAGTATCCTCCTCACTGTCTTGTGTTTGATGTTAACGGGGAGCACCCACAGCAGAGCATTTATGTACTGTGGAGTGGTTAGTTATACTTCAGGATGTTTAGGGATAGAGTCTGTATTTTTCCAAGAGCTTTTGTGTGTTAAGGGAGAACAATCCTTATGCAGTCCATTAAAAAAAACCAACACAGCAAAACAAATGACAAAACAACAGAGCTTTCATCTTGTCTGCTTCTTTATAGATTAGCAAGACATTGTAAGGGTCCAATTGGGTACCACAGCAGTGCTTCCTATGGTCAAAACAATTTATGGGGATTTAAGTGAGTGTTGACAAACTGTTCCTTACAGTTTACTTCTGAGATTGCTGGATAACAACTATTACCTTATGTGACAGACCAGGAAAAGGAAGCAGGTGAGGGACACACTGAACCCTGGATTAAGGGAAAATTAAGAGAATCCAGCTCATCTTCTGTTCCTTCAGACAGCCTTGTATTTCATTTCGGTTCCTGGTTTTAACACCACAGAGCTGCACTTAAGAGTCTAAGTACAGGCAACACTAAGAGTCTAAAATAGCAAAGCATTTTGGACCAATTAAAATCACAGAAAAATTGCAAAGCAATCTCTTGGAAAAAGTAAACATCCCAGAAATCAGTAATCACAAAATTCACAGAAAGTGCTGAATGTGTGCCTTACAGGGCCTGCAATAAGAATCGCTCTGAGCTTTGTGTTAAAGCCATGCCCTGCAAAATTAGAAGATCTGAAGGACCCACAGGGAGCGTTTGGTGGCCTGGCCTGCATGAGTTACACTGTCTCTATAATTACAGTGTATTTCCCTTCAGACTGGGCACTCTGAGCCTGTATTAAGTGTGCGAACTGTGACCTGTTTGTAAGTTATTTTCTGGCTTGCTAAAGGAGCTGTCTTAGCAGGAGCTTGTAAGTGTGGCTCATCCTGTTGAGATTCCATTTCCTGGACCCTTACGGTCAGAATTGCTTTTACAAACCAGCCATTCCCCTCAGCTGGCACTGCTGCATTATTAATGGTGCTTGCCTTTCTCCAGGAAGATACTTTTCTAGTGTAAGATGAAGTTTAGGTGACAGGCTTTCATGACTACCCCTTCTCCACTCCCCCACCCCCTCCCCCCCTTTAAGCTGCTGCTACTAGCTGAATTTTAAGCTTTTATACCTAATCATTAAATTTGCATCATCTGCTATAACTTAAGTCTTGATGGATGGGTTACTGCAAGTACTGTATTGGCCAGGCTGCTCAAGCATGTTATCATCTGCATACATACTGCTGGGTGCTCCACTCCACATGTGTCTCCCTGGATTTAAATTAAACTTGCCTTCCAGTAGTTGTTATTCCAGAAGAGCAAGGAAGGAAAAGTATATTAAGATTGTGGTTACAATTAACAGCAGATTTCCTTTGTTATTGATAAAATAATTACTACTGCTTAGTAAATGCACATGGTAATACATCCTGACAGGAAGAACATCTCTAGAGAGGTGAGTTGGAAGAGAAGCCCAGAAAAGTGAAAATATTTGCTGTGCTCACACAGCAGGAGGTTAATGGCAGAACCTGCTGGTCTCCTGACCTGGCAGGGCAAGAAACAGTTTTCTGGAATGGATTCAGTTAACAGAAGTTGCACTATTTTTTTAACTTTGCTGTCATTAAAATAGGATTTAATGTGAGGTAATGTGGCTCTGTGTGCAGAAAGGAGGGAGAGTTATAAATAACCTTTTCTTGCATTATGCTGCACCTTCTATCTGTGGATATTGAAGCACTTGACAGATTAATTAAGACATACAACTCTCACAGGGGATCCAAAGAGCATCAAAAGCTGTTGAGTTACCAAAACCCTAGTGATTTTGCATGTCATCTGAGCAGCTCTAGGTGACTGGGAGCACCCTTAACCCATTGCAAATGCAAAGAGGGGTTCATTGGTGTCAATCCACTTGAGTATATTTAAATCATAAAGGTAGTTATTAATTACTCTGCTTGCCAGTGGTGACACACCAAGCTGTGGTAACATGATGCTTTGGAGGCACCTTCAGATAATCACCCTGCAATAAGTTTCCTTTTCCAGAGGGATGCCAAGCAACTAAACGCCGTATTCCAAAATGAGCTTGTCTCTGGTTTCAGACTTTGGATAAACTTTCAGGTTGCACCCAGAACACTAGGGGGTACTCTTAGCTTTTCTCCTGCAATGGAAGCTGGGTTTTTCCTGCTCCCTGTTGTTAGGGATGAGTCATTCAGAAAATTCTGGTTTTGTCCAAATTTACAGGTGATGACAGCCCTAGAAATAGATTAAAAGATTTGAGGGTGTTAGCTGGGATTTTTGTAAGTGAATCTAAGTGGATTAGGAATCCAGCACTCCTCACAGGTACATGGGATGGGGCATGTGATTTCTGAAGATTCCTTGCAAAATCTGACTCTAACTTTGCAAAATATGAAGAGATGCATTCAAGGTGTTTTGAAGTAACAGAAAACTGGAATCTAATGTGAGAATCCAGTCATGCATTTAATTCCTCTATATCTTCTCTTGCCTTCTGTGGCAGACTATGAACAGCTACTTCTTGGCTGTCATTTTTTTAAAGGTTCTGTGAGAAAACTGGGCCGGGAATAGCACCAGCAGAAAGAAACATCAGACATCCTCTCCAGCATGTAGTGAAAGACTGAGTGATTTAGCAACATGGGATTCCAATTTCCCATGAAAGGATACCTGCTGTGGACAGAGGAAAAAAAAAAAAAGGGGTGTGGGGGAAGCTTGATTTGCCTGGGTAGCTGATGATCTGCATTACTTGGAGCTTGTGCATGCATTAGAGAAAGAGCATGTCCTAAGGTCCCCAGAGCTGTCACGAAGGAAGTGTCAGGTTGCCCAGGCAAGCAGAATACACAGAAGGTGATCCGCAGGGTTGCCGCTCTGGCAGAATGGTTGACTAGAGTTGTCACTTTGGGGTAATGTGATGTATGCATTAAAAGGGTAAAAAAAAAAAAAAAAGCCACAACGAAAACCCTCCATAAAACCCCTGTCAGCAGCAAACATTCATCTTTAAGCCTTATACACAATATGCAACACAATTATTTATTTTTAATGCCGGCATGCCCTCCTCCCTTCCCCCCTGCTCATGCCTCCTTCTTGCCTGTCCTCTTGGCTGTGTCCATGGAGAACAGCACTCCCAACTGGCTCGCATCTGTCAGATTTTCCTGTCCTGGACTGCCCCTTCCCTTTCTGCCATTTGTTTGAGTTTTGATCCAGGGCAGTTGGAAGCTTTGCCCCTCACATGTTGTTTCAAAGTGCCAGGGACAGAAGATAATGCTGCAGGCTTAGGGTATGATCCAAAGCCATTTGGGCTTTTGGATCAAATCTTTCTGTTTTAAAAACTGGCAGCAAGGCTTGGGACTCTGCTGAGCAAGTGTGGCTTCAGGTCACTGCTTTATTTGTATTTATGAAGTACTAGTCCATGTAGCTGTGATGGCAGTAATCTCTCAGGCGTGTTGGCTTCCTCAAGGGAAATGCAGGCAAAGGCTTTTTAAACAAAACATTTCGTCCCTTCCTCTTCCTTAACAAATTGTGTGTTGAGAGAAAAAAATTAGCCTCCAAATTACAGCCAGGTCACTGTGGCTGCTTTGGAAGGATGAAAAAAATAAGGAGCAAGAGTCATGAGCCTTTAGGCTCTGAGACTTCTGAGAGCTAACTCTGAGCTTGCTTTTCCTGTGACTTCTAAGTTCTTCCTTACAGCAGTCCTCTCTTCTCAACTCCTTACACGTTTGCTTATTAAGAAATGGTTCTTGTTTCTGTTATTTTGAAAGATGGCCAGTGACCTTTCTCAAGCTTTTCTATGTGCTTTCCAAGGAAGAGAGATCTTGTTGCTGTGGTATGGGAAGCCAAACCCAGATCTCAGATTGGCAGCCTCTGGGGCAGCCTGCATGAAGTTAATTTGTGTCTCCTCCCCAGCCCTGCGGGGATGGCATGGCAGAGTTTGCTAGTATCCTTAGGGCTCCGGGGGATTTCAAGCATCCCCTATAAACTTTAGCAGAGCTGTAGCAGTGTGTGCTGTGGGGCAGCCTGAGGTTGGCCGTGGTTTTAAAATGACTCTGAGAGCACTCTCCTATTGTAGAGTGGCAGGAGCTGTCAGTGGTGACACTCTCCCTTATTCCCCCACGTCCAAGTGCTGCTACTGTTTGTGTTGCATCTTCAGGATAGTAAGAAGAGTCTCTTTCTTCTTAATGAAATTGAAACAATGTAAGAAAAAACAAAGTAGGCAGGATATCCTCTAGATTGGCTCAGGAATTCTGCAGCCAGCCTCTCTGCTGCAGTTCTCCTAACCATTTCTCCAAACCTATCTCAGTTATAATATGTAGCATTTTCTCTTTCTACTCTGACTTTTGTACAGATTGCCTATGGTAGCAGATTTTGCATTACTTCAGAAAAACATCTTTCCTCCCCTTTCTTTGCCATCCCTATTATTTTTTTTTTTTATTCCAACAACTACCTTAACAAAGACCTCCAAATCTGTGGTTCCTGAAGGATGATTGAAGGAAGAAAGTTATATTTCCTTTCTCTGTAGTGAAGTTGTTGTCTTCAGTTTTCCATTAGCTGAAGCCCCGAAATAGATCATATAATTTAAAATAAATAAATCCTAAATCAAATCATAGAAGTATCACAGATAGATTTTTGGCATAGGCTATCCACATCAAACCAAGATAACAAAGAATCAGAACAAAGAGGAGAAAGTAATTGCTTTCGTTTGTCTGTGCTATTCATATGAATGTCACAGATTAATACATTTTACAGGATTTGGAAGGCTTTCAAAAGCCAGTATTGCAGTGGGATCATCCCTATAGCAATATTTCAAAACAGCTCCTAGTAGAAGAATAATGTGAAGCATGATTTCTAATTAGCTTCAAGTTTATCTCTGTTCTACCTAATCTCCTCTGATATTCTATCTCAGTATTAAAAGCTTCTTTAGATTGATAAAGGGCAGAACTGAGCAATTCCTTATCTACTGAACACATTTTGGACTTACACTCTTTTTCTTTCTGGTATTTATAGTAATTCTTTTCACAAAATTAGCAGATCTGTTTCATTTTAGCAGCAGATTTTCATATTCAGTTGCCTAAAACTCTTGCAGGGTAATATGAACATTCAGTTGCTTTCCCAAAATTGATGTCTGCTCCGGCAATGCAAGGACGTACATGTTCAGCTATCCTTTTGCGTTCTCAGCTCCCAAGCAAGCACAGATACTATTTTTACATGAAAAATGAGTCTGGTGTATTAAAACTATGATAAAGACACATTAAAGCTAAGGACCCAAATCTAATTTTTTCTCTTTAAAAGACATTGCCAACTGTAGAGGCTTCATTGAAAATTGTCCAACCTGTAGTGTTGGACACAGCCCTTCCACTTCCAACAAAATGACCATGAAGTAAAACCCATTTATAAAACTGCTGTGGTACAAGACGAAGACTTGTGAACTGGATTTTACATACAGCAAGATGAGGCACCCAACTGACAGGAGGAATACATATGGCACTTGCAAAAATTCCAGGTTCACCTTGCTTTGCATTGTCATGCTGGGCAGATACAATGAACAAGGAATTTTGCAGCATTTGGCCAAAATGTTTCTGCTGTTAATAAAGCTGAAACATTGTACTTCACTTCAGTATGCAAATTAGAGACCAGTGCAAGCAATTTTAAATATAATTACATTTTAGTGCTGGTTTACATTCACGATTTGTATTGTGAAGCTATCCTCCCTGGCAACGGGGTGTCTGACTCCATGATTCTAATAAATGCATAGATATATTCTAGAGTATCAAACCAAGAATAGGTTGGATTTCTAAAAAGCAGGTTACATTTTAAAAATTCAAAGGTCTTTTTTAACTTCAGAAAACATATTTTTTTAAAGCCTTTTAAAAATTGAAACCTACATTGAAGTTTTTACTGAAAAGCTCACACAGAAAATTAGGATGGTTCTTTTGCTATAAAAACAAATACATGAAAATCAGCATTTACTCTTTTTCTGACGAAAGCCATTCTTCCTAGTATGTTTTCCTAATTTTTAAGCTCTCAAATGGCAGTTTTAATACTGACAGAGTGCACAGGAGCATCTCTAAGTGACACCAATGCACCTTCACAGTGAAATTGCTCAGAGAGGAAAGATTTTGAGATAGATTTGAGGAGTTCGTAATCTAAGATGGGGGTGGAGTGTGAAGGGAGTGCATTATTTGTGGTGGTTTGGGGATTCTGTGTGTGTGTGAGTGAAGCTCCATTGCATTGACTTATCCTGGCTGATGACCTGATTCAGTACAATGAAGACTTCTAGTAAAATCTCATCCTCAGTTGAGCTCTTCGATTTTTGCAGTGTCCAATGAGTAGGGTAGAAATTATTGTTCACCCCTGCGGCCTCTTTTTGTTCTAGAATTTTGGACTTTGATATAGAGGTCAGCATATCTTACTCTGTATTTGTTAGCCTCTTCCCTTCCTTATGCTTTCTCAGGTTCCCTCTGGTTTTTTTATGCCAGTCTGGATCTGCTGATAATAACAATGCTTTCCCTCTCTATTCCCAGTCAGACTTTCCTGCCTGCCACCTGCTTTGAGAAAGTGCTGCTGCTCAATAAGAGGTTTAGTACTGCTGTGATTTCACCTGGCTTTCAACACCTAGTTAATACTCTGCTAAACGTTTCAGAACATGCAATGTAAAACTGGTGCTGACCAGGTGCTACATTGGGCAGTCCAGGTGACAGCAGAGAATGAGCTTGAAAATAAACACGTAAATTTCAAATTTCAGATGATTTCAGTCTTGTATTCTAGAGCAATATTAAGAATTCAAGCTAGGATTGATAACTTCCATCTTAACTGCCAGGTTCAATTCTTATAGTTCAGAATATATTTGTAAGTCCTTATGGTGGATGTTACTGCTAATATACTTAGAGGTAGGCTGTGTTTTGACAAGTTATTTATGACAAACCATTTGGCCAGGCTGAGGGCATAAAGTTAATTACTTGTTTTGTCTCCAGGATGACTGCAGTGACCTTGGACATGAACCTCTCTAGAACAGTGGAAATGAGTTCTTTAAACAAGAAAACAAACTTGAAGTTATCCCTCACCTTCTTCCTGTGAATTACTTGGCTCAATGAAGAAACTGATGTGCAAGGAAAGTACCGTTTCCAGAAACAGTTTTTTAAACATCGGAACTCTAAAGACAGCTGTAAGTAAATTTAATGAAATGAATTAAGTGGAACTAAAGACGGATCTTTTGATGTGCTTCTATATACCTTAGAAACAAAGACATATTCCAAATCCAGCCATGTCTGGAATGTGAATCTCTCCTACTGCATTGAGGTTGTCCTGAGTCTAAAAAATGTCTGAGAGGCCCAGATGCCTGTGACTTTTTAAAAAAAAAAGTCTCTCCCTCCCTTTCTATACATGAAGCAGATTTATTTTACAAAGAATACAACCCAGTCTATTATTGTGCTGTCCTGTTCAAAGGAACTCTTAGGGCTGTGACTGGCTGCTATATACCTTTTGAGTGTCCTTGAGTACTGTAATATCTACTTGTTACTTTTTGTGTCTCTTAAAAAAAGACCCCAAACAAATAAGAAAACAAACAAACAAAAATCCTGAAAAACTCATTAGGAAAGGCTGTTGTAAATTTCCTTAGTTTAGGGCCCAAGAAACAATGCATAATGTCCTCTTCCTCTCTTCAAAATCCTTCTCCCTACAAAAGCCTCTAATGAAGTAAGTACAGAGTCAGTTGAAGTGCTGGGCCAAGAGTCAAATGATGGAAAGCCTTTTTCATAGCTCTGCAACAAACTTCCTTCTATCAGTGTCTTGGTCTTTTTCAGTACTCATTGGTAAAATGTGATTCAAGCTGCTTCTGTTTTTCATACCTTTGACAGGCCTAACCAGTCCTTGAAGTAGACATGGTCCATATCTCACTGTGTCTTGCTGTGCTTATAAATGCATTGATCATCTGTCTGGAGAAGACACTGTCTGTAATAAATGCAGCAGCTAATTGTAATAAAGTCATGTTGGCAGAGAAACAGGTTCATGTCATAAACAGGGTTGATGGCAAAGGAGGAAGATGCAGGCAGGGAGCTGGGGAAAGGATCTTCTACTTGTAGATGGAAGTGATTCACACACTGAGAAGTTTTTTACATCTTTGTTACGCTTCTATGATGGGTGAGCAATAGCCCTCAAAATCATAGTCCAGACCTTTCTAGGTTTCAATGTTTTGAGGTTTTAGTACAATGCTCTTGCAAATTAAAATCAGCTGAAGAGAAATGCTTCGGTCTGCTCTTGGCAATGAGGTTTCATAAGGGTCACTCCTTCTAGCAAAAAGGGAACTATAGCCAAGACTTATAACTGCTGTCATCAGTTTTTATATCCAGACAATTTCTGTGATATTTCCCCATTAACCATAGGGGAGAATCAATAATAGTCAATACGTGGTAGTGTTTGCAAGCATTTTAAGCTTTTTTTTGAATATTGAATGGCTAGGAAAGAAGGCCTAAAGAATAACAAACATCGCCATAAAACTGCCCATGTTTTTTGAACTGCTTCTAGGAGTTCTGTATTTAAAGAAAAATAATAAAAGGATAGCACAATATGGGTCTGAGAGTGACCTGTGACTTTTCCATAAGTCTAACGGTTTAGTGAAATTATATGTCCATGAGAAGTAGATCCAACACATAAGTCACAAACATGGTGGTCTTCCCTTCAAGAAGAACTACAGTGGTCTTCAGCATAGGCTTAGAATACTCTTGCCTTCTTTCTGTCTCTTCCTTTTTCTATAGTGCTTATGATCTTAGTATGAAACTGCCCTGCCTGCCATGGCTCTACATCCGACAGTTTAGAACAGCATTTTTTTCTTCAGAAGGTGAGGCAAACAGCTATGTGTTTTGCTGAATATTTGCAGCCTGCAGTAAAGACAGAAGACCAGCTTCCTGCAGGTTACAAATCAACCTAGTTCTGCTTTCTTCAGCAGTCATGATCATTTAAACAAGAGCAAGTGGCTTTTTCTCCTTAACTTTCTGTTATGAAAGCTACTGAGTACCCAGATACACTGCTGGCCTGAAGACTAAGCTCCTTATTAGATTCTTGAAGTAAATCTAATGGTTCCAAGTTGGGAGGCAGGGGGGAAATGTATCTTGCATTTTGTAATGTCTTAATCTTCTTCTTCACCCATGCCTGTAAACAGTTTTTGCTCCTAATTAAATCGTTATTTTATAAGCTATATTAGGACTATCATAAATTATCATTTTCATTAAAGAAAGGAGTGTAAAACATAGACTTTTGGCAACAGTAGCAATCAGGACTCTGTCCTGATGTAGAGGGATTCCAGTACATTGCTAAAAAAATTTGAGAGTTCAGTTTTTTTTGCTTCGAAAAACCATCTGTTCATGGAGACTTATCTGAGTCTGGGAAATGCCCTGTGAAAGGGAAGTGGTAAGAAATTGTGCCTCCTTGGAATATTTTGCCTCTAAGAGCACTCTTTATGTTAAAAAGCTGAGGAAGGGTTCCTGAGAGGATTTTAAAAAATTGTTTTGAAGAAGAAAGAGGGGAGTGCTTCTTGACCAAGGAAATACAAGCTGTTCTAGTTAAAAAAAAAAAAAAAAGAAAAAAGAGAGAAAAGAAAAAAGAGGAATAGGGCAGAGGCGGGAAAAAAAGAGTTATAGGATGTCAGGAGCAAAGACGAGGAGCATAGGAGAAACTGAGGACAGGCAAAGGTCTCAGCCACAGTCAGAAAAGCCTCTGTAGAGTGTGAGCAGGCTCAAAATAAGAGACTTGAGGAAAAAAAAAAAGTAAGCTTGAATCTAGTGTTGCAGCTTCCCAGTGGAAACCAAAGGCAGCCTTATGTGCAGGGTAGGAGTATGGGGACTGAAGCAGTAGAATAAGACTTCTTGAGGAAATAAGAATCCAGAGTAGAAGAGTGCAGTGAAAATGACAGCAAGAGAGATGAACAGAATTCAGTGGGAGAATGAGGAGATGAAGGGTAGGAAATAGGAGATGATATCCATGATATCCATGTTGTGACAGATTCAGAGTAAGAGCACTGGAGGGGTGTTTGGAATAAAATGAAAGCAGATGAGTTGGGCAACACAGCAGGATATGTCCTGGGCATAGTTGGAGATAAATGGGGAATGCCGGTGCACAGATTTGGGGGAAAATTGAAAATAATGAGAAGTGAACCTGTTTCCCTCACTTTTGATGAGGTTTATGTTGCTTAAGATTCTTAACAAATTTCCATGTATTATCCCAATTATTTGCATAAAAGTACAGATCTGCATAAAAAGGAGGAGAATGTAGATAGTGAAGGAAGAGACCAAGAATACAACTCTCAAAGTTAAAACAGAGTGGGAAAGGGAGGGTGAAGATACAGAAGAACAAAAATGAAAATACATCACGTAACTCAGTATTGGAACAGAGGTAGAAACCTTTAAAGTGGCACATCTTTTCCATGTGCAATCATCTTCATATAGATGTAAGCTGGCAAGGTAGAAAATTATTTTAAATTATTCTAAAATGCTATTATCTTGACAGACTGATTATATTTGATTGTGTTGATTATGGCTATTAAAATAATTTTTCTCTGATGAAAAAATATATCTTCATAGTTTAATTGCAAATATCCAAAACATAGATTTAAGAAATTGTGTAAGCCTTCTGCTTAGAAGTTCCCTTTTAAATATGAGGAGGGGAAAAAACAAACATGCAAAATGTGATTATTTATTGTAGGGTTCTTTGAAGGAACTCTTTTCTGGAGAACTTGTGGTCTTCTTGCTCATCCCTGAAGTAGTTAATCTCTTGTGGAGTAAAGGTTGAGAGAACTGTGACTCTTTAGTCTGGGGAAGAGAAGACTTGGGGGGAAGGTTATTAATGTATATGAATAACTGAAGGGAGGATACAAAGAAGCTAGAGCTGAGCTCTTGTCAGTGATGGACAGTGACAGAACAAGAGGCAATAGGCACTGACTGAAACACAGGAGAGCTTCCCCTTGTACATCAGGAAACACTTTTTTTACCGAGAGGGTGACTGAGTGCTGGATCAGGTTTCTGACAGAGGTTGTGGTGCCTCCTGCCTTGGAGATACTCAAAAGCTATCTGGATATGTTCCCAGGGAACTGGTTCTAGGTGACCCTGCTTGAGCAGTGGTGTTGGATCACATTAGCATCCTGTACCAGGTCAGGAGCTTTGCCATGCCTGCGACTATGTTTATAAAAGCACAGCACTTACTTAATTTTTTAATGTAAAAACATATAGCACTCTGTTTGGAGATATCCAGAATCAAAATCCTTAAATTAGTTCTAACTATAAGGTACAGCACTTATTTCTCCAAGAAGGAATACACATTAGTGTTAAGTTGTCATCCACAGAAGAAAATTTCACACAAATCACTGCAATTTTCCTGTGTGAATGCATCTGAGGTTTGGCATGGGAATGGGATTTGTGTTGCATATATCTTGAGCTCTTTGACTGCAAGCAAGTAAATTTTTTTTTTCAAAGACTTTTTTAAATCAGTGCTATTTTGCAGAGGTATCTAATGCATTAATTCGGACTGAGCTGCAGATATGTCATTTTGAAAGTCTGGTTGCCTTCTAAAGCCCACTTGTATATAATAAAGATTCTTTCATTAGATGTAGGTGTGCCTTAGTTCTAGAAATTGTGTTGGCAGTTCATTTGGTGAAACTTCCTTCTAAAATTTGTACCCTGTTTGCCTCAGTGACTTCCTTTGGAAGAATAATTAGAAATAAAGGTCTTGCTCAAATTTCACAGTAGATAAAATGTTGGGAAAGGGAGAGGAAAGAGAACAAAGTCAGAGCTGAGTGTTTATGATCTAGTACCAAGCCTCAAGAACCTGGTAGCTATTCCAGCTGTGTTGACTCTGACCAGTTTATTGGAGTCAGTGTTTGTGCCTGGCACCCGTGCAAATCATCCAAGTTATATGTGGCCTGACTTTGTCCTTGGGCTTTGAATTATTTTTCTTCTGATAGAAGAAGCTAAAAGGAGAAAAATGAGAAAAGAAAGTGGAAAAGGCAGGGAAAAAAAATGGAAGTTGGAACAAGTATTTCCTTGGGAAGAAAATTTAAATGGACTATGGAATAAAGAATGAAAATGTAGAACATTTTTGTAGATCAGGTCCTATGTGACAATGTTGGCAGACGAGGGAGAGCGCAGACAGAATTGCTGAGTGTTTCCATAATTCTTATTCATTCATGAACGGTTTACCCCTGTGATTTTGAAAGTTTACAGTATTTTGTGTGTGTTTATCTGGTTTGAAAATGTCAAATGTACCCGAGTGACTCAGGAATCCAAGAGCAATTTAAAGACTAGGCTATATTTCTCTGAACATCTGTGGGATTAGAGGTCTGTCACTTTTTAATAATTTGACTTAAACTCTTCCATTATTTCAATGCTTATAGAAAACATCCTAAATCATTACAGAAATTTTTGCTTTTCTGCTTGCCAGGTTGCCATAATTTCCCCACAAATTTCTTTTAGTGAATGAAATAAAAATTTTCTCCAAATTTACTTGGAATTTTCTAGGACCTGGAAATGAATGGATTATGTAGAAGTTATGTTTTATTTAGATGACTCTGTTTTCATTTAGAAATGTTTCTGGGCATCAGGCACTGAGTGGATTTCTATCCCCTCAGTTCCTGCCTTGGCAATTTGTTTATGCTTCTGGAGTGTAAAAGCATAATTGAGAAGTACCTCAGTGATTTCTTTAACTATTTCTTTCTCTTTTCTGCATAGAGTTCTAATTCTTATTAGGCAATATATCTAGTTGGTGAACTCCCTTGAGCTCTAACACAGTACCTGTACATGTAGAGGATTATCTAGCCCCATCAGCTATCTTAGATCTGTATTTTCTTGAAGGGTTGTGTTCTACTTTTTCCTCTCATGTAAGTTTTCAAGTATTGTATTTGGTTCATGTAATGGCACTTTCAAGGCCCTGGGCCAATGCATTTCCATGAACTTTGTAATCAATATATGCTTTTGAAAAAGGTTTGTTTGACTTCAAGGCAAAATGTATGAGACAAGTTCCACTTTTTTCTTAAGCTGCTAAATGAACAGAGGGCTGGAGGTTCTATAGATACCATCAACATTTTCCAGTTGGTGATGTTTAGAGAGCTGTTTGCGTAACCATGTTTGTTAGGAAGTGCTCATGACTCTACCTGGAATCAACAGGAGCAAAATATTGCGTGGCACCTCTGCTACTCAAACTGAGACACCTTAAATATATGCACATTTGAAGATGATGCCAAAATATGTCATTCACAGTGGTTTGTTTTTTTTTCTTTAGCTGTTAAACTGTGTGAGGTGAGAGGGTGAAGGGCACCACAACCCTCCGTTTGGATCAATGTTAGTTTGTATAGTGGGTATCAGTTTACTGAGGGCAATTGATATAACAGTCTTTTTTTTTTTTTTAATAATTAAGGTGCTTTCAGTGAGTGTTGCAGACTACAACAGAAACTGAGCTTCTAAACAATTAGAACTTCCATGGGCAGCTAATTCCCTCCCATAAATTCAACAGACCTAAAGATGAATACTAATTAGAAGAAAGTATGTGCCAGACACTCAGATGGTGGAAAAGGAAATCATTCTCTTCCCTGCAGTGCTGCCAGGTTCACTTACATCAGATGAAAGTCTGACCAAATGTCCCGGAAAGACAGTGCAATGCATATGGGAGATCAGCATAGGAAAGCCTAAACCTTGAGATCATAAGTTAATACTAAATCTTGCAGGAAAACTACCTTTAGAATTTCATCAGAGATGGCTTCATTGCCATTATTATATACCAGAACCATTCAGGACACAATACCATGTGCAATAAATGACTTTGATCAGTGGTAGTAAGCAAGAGAGAAGTAATTAGTGGTACTGAGTACATGGTTAAATAGCGCTTTCTTTTCTCCTCTCCCCGTTGGTTCTAGTTAATATTATATGTGCATCTTCCAAGATCAAATTACCTGAACCAATAGGTAACATTTTCCTGATGAGCATTCAAGAGCAGACTGTTGTTCTAAGGCAGATCTGAGACTGCCGAATGTTTGCTAATAAAAAAGTTAATTTTGGAATAAGGCGTAGGTGTTTGCAACATCTGTGCATTCCCCTGAGTAATGTCTTGTTGTCAGCTGTTCCTCCATACACTTTGCCAATCATATTTGTACCCTAAAGAACCGGCTGAGCAGACATAGCCCAGCAGAAAACAGAGCTTGGCTGCCTGTTTTGCAACTTCATGGTATTGAAGTCACTTTAGGAGGAAATCACTGTGTGTGTGTGTGTGTGTGATCTTGTTCTCCTTACACTGGAATTCTGTGCCACCAAGAGAGAAGGAAGGCTGTTGCCTCAGTCAGGCACATCTTAATCCTATGGCAGTTTTTGCTGAGAGAAGTTCCCTTTGGTTCAAACATTCAGTCTGAAACACTGTGACTTAATGAACCATTTTAAGCACCACAAAGTACATCTTTGCAGTGTAGAGAATATTAAGCTCTATGGCTTGTTACCAGTGGTGGGGAACTTTGGAGATCATGCTAGTCCTCTTTCTGTACTGAGATTTGTGGTCTTGAGTTCAGAAATTGTTGACATACAATATGAAGTAAAATTACAGGCAGCTGACACTTGAAATCTAGATCATTATGTTTTCACTGAGTTTCTGATTATAAAGAGGTTATTTACATATCTTTCACTTGATATTTTATGTGAGAGTTGGAATGAAAGATGATCAGCTCTGGGCATTGCTGTGTGTACTCTAATCCATTTGTTTCTGCAGTTAAGCAGAGTTGTCATTTAACTTTTGCACCTTTTGAACAGCAAAATCCACTTCCTTTCTAGTAGGTTCCTTTCTAGATCAGTCAATAATTTAATGGAAAATTTTGCTGCATTTCAGTGGACAAATCAGTGCTGCATAGGCTCTGTAAGCAGCAGTCTACTTCTGATGCATTTCCTTTGGGCTTTGTGTGTGTGACTTATTGACATCTACAAGACCACTTCTCTTCGGCAGCACGTTCTGTTAATCCTAGAGACAGGAGTGGTTTGAGCTCTACCGTACTTCAGTGGCATAGCATTAGGAAATGCCTTTAAATCAAGAATTTTAAGCTTCCTTCTTATTCCTCTCCCTTTCTTTCAAGGATCTTCTCCAGTGCTCTCAGACACCTGGAGATGCATCGGCCCCTCAGGGTTGATCTGGTCTGCTATGGAGTACTTACTTCTGCACCAATTTTATGGATGGACAAGGCGTTCAGCTGTCTGTGGGACTGCAGAAGAGCTCTCCTCTGCTGTGAGGAGCAGGAGGCAATAGAGTGGAGCTATTTACTATTTGCCTGCTTGCAGAAACTGCAATCACTGCTGAATTATGAGTTGAATGGTTCCCAGGGAAGAAACTTTCAGTCCCAGCTGGGACCTTAATTCTAATGGTGAAATTTGGTGTCTGTCTTCAGACTATTAAGTTTGTTAATAGCCAACTTTTCTATTAAGCCACTGCTTTACACTGCCTGAAAGTTATAGTACTAGAAGTATCACACTCTTAAGTAGCTTTACAACTGCAAGATAATTGTGCTGTCCAGACAGCACGTGTGTTTGGGTATATCACATGCCCTACAAAGTGTGGTTTTATTCTAGGTCTCCCTGAAAAATCAGTCTTATAAATAAACTGATGTGTAGATATCATGATCATATATTTCTTCTAGTGCTGTTTTAAGGGGAAACTGTGTTGACTAAATAAGAAAAGTTCTTAATTTTTTTACAAGTCATCTGGGGTTTTGCTCATTTTTATGAACAGTAATCTGGTATAGATTTGGGTTTGACAAGTTTTCTCGAAGATTCTGTACAAGTAAGCATTGGTCAGGATTAGAAGGACAGCCTGGCCTGAGCTCTTTGAGGGGTTGCAGGCTTAGATTCATGTGCTTTCCACTGAAAATAACACAAAGTGATTATGTTCCTTGCAGTGCTTTGAAAATCTTGCCTTGAAATTCAGCCCCGGAGTGACAGAAAAGCTTTCAGACAGCAGAGAGCCTGAATTTGCTATCCATATGACACTGAATTATAGAAGAGTCTGGAAAATTGTTTGTCTGGGCATAGTAGCAATCCATAGTCAAAAGAGAATTTGGAGACATGTGATTAGACTTTAAAAAAGGGGGTTGAAGTAGAAAAGTCAGTTGTGTTTCTTCTCTTCTGTTACAGTTGTTGAAAGCACTTCACATACACACACACACAAACAAACACTCACCTATGTAAAATGCAGAAAGGACACAAACATATTTGGGGGGGTAGATTTGACCTGTTAAAAATTGCTGATGTTGCAGGAAGGGTGACTGGGGGGTCTGTTTAATTCCTCACTGGTCTCACCTGATGGTCCATCTCTCTTCCGCTCTACTTTTTGCCTTTTGTCTGTCCATTTACAAATGTAATGACTTGCTGGTAATGACCACCTTAGCTGGTATTTGTGCAGAGCCCATCATAAAGGGTTGCCAACATTGCTTTTGGGGCCTGTAGACATTTCTATGCTGAAAATAATATTCTTGACATTTTTCTTGTTCTGGGTAGCTGCATTTCTGCATTGAGAAAAGTAAGGCTCCAATTGTCTTCTTTTTTAATGAGCTTTGCTTCATGACTGCTGATAATGGTATCTTGTGTGTATGAGTATTTTATATTATGAAGAGTACACTAAATTGTAAAACTTATCTCTGAGGAAAGGTGCCTAATTTAGAGTGTGTGCTTTTAACATACAACTCATTTATCAGGCAGGTTTATAAGATTTGTAGACCCCAATGTTTCTGTGAAGGGCAAGCACAGAGGACTGTATTCAGAATTTCCTAGTGGGATTCCACCCAAACCTTAATTAAAATATGAATTACACAAAGACTTTGAAATGGTCACAGTGAAATAAAAATAAGAATGCAGTGAGAATATATTTTTCTTCTCTCAATTTTCAGAAATTGTGAAGAAAGGCAGTAACACTTTAAAAATGTCTGCACTTGTGAATATCATGTACAGCAAACTCTGAGATTTTCATGCTATTGTGCCATTAGAGGAAAATACTACAACGGTAATTCATGATGTATCCTTGTGTTTTGATATGGATTGGTTAGGCCATAGGTTTAAACAATCTCTTTTCCAAATAGGTTTATGCAGTCTTGTGGCCTTGAGAGGATATAAGAAAATTTTTGAATGCAAGGGAGACTGATACCAGTGCCCTTCTAAGACACTGAACAGAATGACCTCAAAAGAGTTTAGCATCAGCTGAGAAAAGGCCATTTTCAGGGAAATGTAGGCCTCCACACTTACTAAATTGCTAGAGCTCTTCTTTTTTCCTCAACTGAGATACTAGGAGTTTACCTTTTACATAATGTGAGCATTCCCAAATGTACTTTCCTCCTGGCTTTCATATGGCTTTGCCATGTTTTTTTTAATACAGCTTTCCTTAGCTGTAGGGATTATTTTATTCTGATTTCAAACTAGCATGGCAGCAAAGTGGGTCTCTGTTTACTCTGTGTTAAATATCCTTATTTAAATCATAGTGAAAGAGTCTGAAAGCTTTTTAAAAATACAGACACTTAGTCGTTCTAGCAGTACACTAGTTAAAGCAAAACCAGACATTGCTGTAGAGTGATGAATTCTGCAAATGCAAGTCTTAGATTTGTAAGCCTGAAGTTAAGAAATAGAATGAAACTTTTGATTTCCTTCTCCCCCTTCAAAGCTCTTGAATCCAGCAGTTCCTCCAGAAGCCACTTAAAAATGTTTCCACTCATTCACTGGGTGCTGAACACTTCAGAAAATCAGGTCAGTTCCTTAGGTTTCCAAATATAGATTAAGGATCCTAAATATAAGCATGTTATTCAAAGAAAAATTGGCTTCTCTTTATATAGATTGTAAACCTACAATCAAATCCACTTGACTTCTTCTATTTCCAGCTCTTATGGAGGTCAACAACAATTGTATTTAGTTCCTGCTTTAGTACGAAAATGCCCTTCCTTGCAGGTGAGTGGGTGTGATTCTCGAAGTCCCTCTGGTTACTTGCCTTCCCTTACTAATATAACAGGCTATTTTAATTCACTCCCTAAAATCCAGGAAGAGTACATGAATTTCCTCAGCTCTGCTTAGATGCAGAAAGTTGTACTTTGCTTCCAGATCAAATCCTGTTCATATCCTTTCTTCAGGTTATTCTTTCTGGAATGCCCTAAGAGGGAATATTCATTTTTAGCCTTCCATTCAAGTTATCTTAACTAAACCCAATTTTTAACAGCAGGGTTGGCAGCCCCCTTTCATCACTGCAAAATCACCTTTCTGCTTTGTCTCTATCCCACTTTTAACCCCAGACATCCACTTGACCTGATGCTCAGTCCAGGAGCTCCAGAGATGGTCTGTAGGAAAAACTACTCCAGAGACAATGTTTTTGGTATCCTACCTGCTCCATGGTCAACCCCTTTCCAGCCCCACTCCTACTTCTGCCCTTGGCTTTGTCTCTCTGATTCATACCTGAGGGAAAACTGCAATTCCCATCAAGTGTGATATACCTCCAGCAGTTTATGTTAATTCTTGAAATAATTCTATTTACTTTGTGAAGTCCCCAGGGAGAGCTTTTTCCTAAATAGACGGAGTGACTATGAGTAGCACAGTAGGCGCTAAAAGAACATGCGGAGAATTTGTGGTTAATAGTATACTTAATCTCTAGCCCTTACTATTAAAGCAGTGTTTGCTCCTGAATTGCTTCCACATCATTTTCTTTTACTTCTGGCTAAACCAGAGACAAATAAGAATGCCTGTCACTTCTGTACCATGTTTTATCCTAAAGCCTCTATCCGTGAGAATTTTTTTGCCATAAATCAAAGCACCTCTAAACCTACTCTGGATTATCTCAACTGAGAACCCTCCCCTAATAAATATAAAGAACATATACAGCGTAAGTATGTAAAAAAAAAAATACATATGTGAGTTTTCTCATCAAATGGAATGAACATGGCATATGTTTGCCTACTGTAATTAAGAACTGAAAATTCTCAAGTTTGATCCATGTCTCAAGAAACCGGCTGGAAGAGCTGAAGTGATCATGGTATGGTTGCAGTTACCCTGTAGGGATCTGGCCTGAGTGCAGACACTGCTCTCTGAGCCTTTGAAAGTATTCAAGTCAAATAGCTGGGTGCTAATGGCCATCTGGGAATTCAGCTGGCAAAAAGGAGCTGTGTGCTGGCACAGAGCTGTTGGAGCTGTTTGCTGCACTAGCTGTCTCACTGCTTTTCCGTGTAGAGTAGAGTGAGGGTGCATGCAGTGCCAGTCCTCTGTCAGGACAGAGAGCCTGCTGCAGATCTCGCTTCATGCTCCTGAGGCACACAAGTCACTGTCCCCTGCAACTGCAGGAGGGCCGACAGAGCTGTACTGGGAAAGCTACCAGGAGGTCTTTTTCAATGGGAAATGACTGTTCCCTCTCTCAGCAGTTCCAAAACAGAGCACCTTGTAGAGAGGCCAGCTCCAAACTGAATGGACTGGAGCTAATGGCTGGGTGTGAAGTTGGGTCTCTGGAAGACAGAGTGCACTGTCAAAGAAACACAGTGAAATTTATCCCAGTGCCGAACTTCTGATAATTAAAATTTCATTGTAATGTACCACTGATTCCATCTCTTAATCTTTCAAATAGGAAGTGTTTAAAAAAAAATAAATTCTTTCCTTGCTGTCTGTTATGTAAGTGGGTCTGTAAGATTTAAAACAAAATTAATAATTTTCAAATTGTTGAAACCATTGAGTGCAAGTCAGCAGCTTCCCTTTAACTTTTTTATAGAGACATATGTCTCCTGGGATCACTTAGCAAGGAAGTATTTTTTTTTTTTTTTAAGTTTGCTTGAGGCCAATTTTTGTCCCAAGCATTGAATTTATCCAGCTGTAACTGCAAAAAGAAGTAAAATCATGACTGCCAACTTGCAGTACTTCAACCAATGCATGTAGAGAAGAAGGGTTTGGTATTTACCAAAAACTACAGGTCCATTTCTTCAATTATGCTTTGTTTTAATAAGACAACTTCTGTCTTTCCATTAGTGAAAAGAAGAACTGGAATCAATGAATCAGATCATAAATTGTTATAAACTGCAACAGCTTCCTAGTTTTTCAATTTTCAGCTGGCTGTGCTCTATTGACCTCAGCCCTAGATATCTTAACTGTCAGGTACTGAGGTGATTTGTGAATCTTTAAGCTTGTGTCTCAATCCCTATTTGCTCCACTCCAGCAAAGGCAAGGGAGGCTTGGTTTCCAAGGGGAATGTTGATGTTTCATTTCAGTTAGCTTAAAAACAAAGCTAGTTTCATGAAATGGGGCAATCTGCAACATAGAGGTGAAATTACATTTGTCATGCCTTTCTTAAAAAGAGAATGCATTGTCTGTTGACTCACGCTAGTCCTACTAATGGAGGAGTCAAAATAGTATTTTTGTTAGGGAGAATATGGATTAGCAGTCTTAGAAGTAGGGATTTGCTGTTGCTCACGGCAGTCAGCTGAGAGCTAGATGACGATTTCTTTCCATTTCCTGCTCCCCAGTCCTATCCTGAGGTATGACACGGGAGAGGGGAAGAAAGATTTGGCTCCCTACCTCTGAGCCTTGGAGATAGTCCTGGGAAGTGGAAAGCAGAGTTTGACAGGGACCATTGCTTCCTAGACCCCTGTGCACAAAATGTAGTTGGCAGCAGCTCGATAGTGGCACCAGTGGAAAGTTTGTGTCTATTGTTCCAGACTGAGGTGGCAACACTCAGGAATTTTCCATTGAAATAGATTTCAGTTAATTAATTTTGCATATTCTGGAAAAGCTGATTTTAATTCCCCCTTGTATTACCCCTGAAAATTTCTACTCTGTTGAAATATTTTAATCTTCTCTCAAAGAAACAACAATTGAAGTCTAGCACTTCTGATCTGTTGAAAATTAATTAGACTTTATATAGTAGTTCAGTTCTTGGTGGGAATTCTGCTGGTGTTTCATTTGACTCCTGCTTGTGTAGCCTACTTAGAGAGCTTGTGTTGTCTGCCATGTTGCACAACAGTCCCTCTTTATCAAGCTGTTCCATGAGCTGATCTAATACCTATTAGTACTCTCTCTCTCTCAATTTGGGGCAGAGAAAAATTGCTGTGTTGCAGCTTTGCTAAAGCTCCCCTTCTTTGGATTCTGGGAGATCAGGACATGCCTCAAACCCTCCCCACATTTCTTGCAGTGTACCTTCATCTAGACCTTAAGCATCAGACTAATGATATATCTACTCACCTTCCTCTCTCAGGGCAAGATTAGAAATGACCCAAGAATGCCTTTTTGATGGTGGTTTCCCTCACGTTGCACTGTGTTCATTTTTACTGGTGTTTGCCATAGCACTCCTGGAGAGCAGATGGAGAACTGAGCACTGAAGAAAAGGAGGAAGCAAAGAGAAGCGCTGAAAGCAGGAATGTGTTGCTGCCAGAGGTATTTCCTTCCTCTGGCTTTTTATTCAGAGCTCTATAATGATGCCCTTTGTACCGGCATAGTTTGGTGGCAGATGGACTGGCCATGGCAGCACACAAACCACAGCTGTTGGCACGTAGTAAGTGGGTTTGCTGCCATGAGTTGTGACACAGCCAACAACCAGCCTGCAAATAGGTGGAGGGTCAGATTCTGCACAGCTGTTCTGAAGAAAAGACACCATTGAAAACTTTGGAGAAGTGGGTAATTAGAGAGCAAATTTTATTAAAAAGACCTGTACCGTTATTTCTGTAGTATTTTAATGTTACTTTCAATTTTCAGTTATCTATTATTTTTACACCATTTTTCCACTTTTCTCTTTGCTTTGTCTGGCTGTTTATGTTCCCAGCTTGAGCTACAAAGTAGTATTGCACAAGGCATTGAGAATGAATTCGACTCACTCGACTGCCATCAAGGAAATTCAGTTAAACCCAGTGTTAAACTTAACAGCATGCAATATATTCCACAGCTTCCCAGTAAAGGGTGCCTCCTAAAATCCTCAGAAATAGCTGTATTTTATTGGGTTAGAAGTTCCATTAATGTCACCCAAGTCTAGCAGTTTCAACTTTCTTATAGAGCTAACAACACAGGAGCTGAGCTGAAGTGTCTCTGTAAATTCAGGATTTAAGCCATTTTACGGGAATAGAGAATGTATCTATTTCCCCCATAAATGCTTGTCTTTTTTTCTGTTGGATAAGTTTACAACTACTTCTCACCTTACTTTTCTTTTTCACCTTGATGCTTTAGCCCCCGTTCTTGCTTCTCTGCATGGAGAAATTGTGCAGTTGGTGTGGATCAAGATGGGTCCCCATCCTCTGATTGCTAAAGCTGCTTCTGGATTGCAGGATTAGTCAAAGACAAATCTTGACAATATGTAGACTGTTTGCGGGGTTGGTGTACCAAGATCTTTTAAACCTGGTAGAAGTTCCACTCCAGAATGAAAAGAGCACTTTGGAACTTTTAGGCCAAAGATTTGTAATTCCTAGGAGAGACATCTTATTTTTGGAGAAAATGAGAATTGGGGATATTGTTTCCCAGACCTTAAAGGTAAAAATTGAAGCACAACTTAGAAATTATCTGATCTGGAGAGCAGAATAACTCTTGGACATCTCTCCTTTCCCAAAGGAAGATTAAAGCCAAATGTTGTTGACAAACCAATGATTTTTACTAGCTCCTCTGGTCCCAAGAGAGGTTGTTCCTCTAATCTCAATTCTGCCACTGAGTTTCAACCAAGCTGTATACTCCCTTTAGTAAAATCGGTGCAATATCTCTTATTAGTCTCACAGGCTCTAATCACTTATTTAAATGTTTGAAAACAATTTTGGAACTTCAGCTGAATAATTTTGCATATATTGAGTTTTATCAAAGATTTTGTTCATACAACCAATACTTCTTCCCCTGCTACCCTTCTCTCTTTTTTACAACACTAGCATTTTTAGAGAACAGGAATGTCAAAGTGAAAGCATCTGAATGAAAAGAATTGCTGAAAGAAGGCCCAGGTAAAGAAATTAACAAAAACTCCTTTTGGAGTTGCGTGGCCTGATCTTTCTTCCCCTCAGTTTGTGTTTCTAACCCAAGTTAACCTCTCCCCTGTCAATTCCATCTACATCTGTTTGAAAGCTACATTATGTTCTCCTCCTTTGTAGTGTTTGATCTATGGATTCCTTTTGCATGTTAAAACTGCTTCTAATTTCAGCTGCAAGTTTATGATGTTATTAATGACAAGTGCTCAGTGCAGGGTACATCTGTAAGGATTGCCTTTCAAAGGATCTTTTCACTTGTATCAGAAACTTACTTTGACATCTTAATTTTATTTTTCTATAAAGAATTGCTTCCAGTTAGAGAATGGCTCTGAATGTTAGATGAAAGGAGGAGCTGCTTGAAGGACAAAGAAAACCAGTTTATCCTTGACATTAGTTAAGGATCAATTATCAAAATCTCTTCTCCATTACAAATCTGCATCATAAGAAAGTGAATTAGGATAGTAATAGTAATTGTATTAGATTCTTTGAAGTGATGATATTCCATAGCAACTTCACAACCAGACAAGTCACAGTAGCATTGATCTCTCTCTCAGAAATCACTAGCTCTAATCCACAGGGCCCTCCACTCAGAGAGGAGTGATGATGTGAAGAACAGCACAAAACATACCCAACTTTCTTACGCTGATACCTTTTCTCAGTGCAGAGCACTGAGGAAGCAATTGTCTTTTAAGATCAGTGGTATTTGTGGAGGAAAAACTGCAATGGATTGCTTGATTACATTAATTTGAAGTTCATTTATTACCATACAAATGGGACAAAAATGTCCTCCATTCTAGAAAATACTGTTCTTTGTGAATAGCCCAGAGGCTGGGTGGCTGCCTCTCCCTGAGCTGAGCTGAGAAAGAAAGCCTCCTTAGAGGCTCATGTTTTCCACAAAGTCACACTCTGCCTGTCACACTCTGCACTGTATCCTCGTTGTCTAAATGAAAAAAAAACCAACAAACCCACCCAGAATCCAACTCCAAAACCCCGATTTCCAAAAGGCTGAAACTGCGTACGTTGATCAGACAGTGCCTCTCCAGAATGGCAAACTACCAAGCCAAAGCTACCCTTTATCTACATCCACCTGCAGAAGAGCTGCTTGCTGCTTTCTCTGACCATTGATTACAAATCTTGATGCCAACTTATTTGTATTGTCCTTCTCACTATGTTTTCAGGTGGGGCAATGCTGACTCTCGTCCTTGCCCTCGTATATGAATGTCAAGATGAGGAAAGCAGGAAGGAATGTCTCTATTGCTCATGTGTCTTTGCCAACATATTGGATTGGTCCATGATTTTCTGATTTTAATGAGACTGGAACTCAGCTCAGACTCAGTCACTGCAGTGAATTCAGATGATTTTCCATTCCTGCCCATATTTTATTTTCTATAACCAAAGAAAGTAGTTTAGATCGCATCCAGTCATGTGAATAATTTTATCCATGTGAAAACTTCTCCAGCTTAAGTTGGGTGCGGAGATGCCATGTCTGATTTTTCATTCTTTCAATTTAGATTCCTTAGAAAGGAAATTTGGGTATTGTGACCCACACCTGCTTTTCATATGGGTCCTAAGCTAAGCCTTCATATCTGAACACTGCTGATTTTCAGGAGTTCAAAACTGGAACTGAGCATTCTGACAGAAATTCTTATCTGGCAACATTCTCCTGAAGGATTTTAGCATATCTTCAGCTATTTCTAAGAGCAGTGGATAGTATATTGTCTTAGCATAAATCAAAAGGGCTCCTATCAGTTTTAGGATCCTTAAAGAACAGCTAACAAGAGCAGTGGAGAATGCTTTCTTCCCTTTAAGTGTAGATGTGAACTTCCACTATTATATCTCAGACTCTTGCTGTTTTCCATTTAGGTTGCATCCCATGAGCAGCATTTGGGACACGCTGCAAAAAACAAGTAATGACCCAACAGCAGCGGCTTTATACCAAACAGAAATACCAGGGCATAAACTAAGATCCTTGTTTTAGCTCATGCCATGTTGAACCACAGTGAGTTAATCCAATGTAGGAGAGTGAGGAAGAAAAGCTGTTTTCTTCCTAATTAAAAAGAAATGCATTGCAAACACTGAGAGCATAAGGCTGGATCAAGAAACTATAAAATATTTCTTGAAATAATGGTTTTGTTTGATTACATTGGCAGGGTTTGGAAATCATATTTCAAGTCACTTTGTTTTTTTCTGGCTTCATCAAGGTATTAGCTGTACTGGAGCTTGTAGTGAGCAGTTATTAGATAATCCTGGGCTCCTACCGAGGCCCTTCTCCCTGAGCAATAACCAACTATTTCTCACCTTGAAAAGTAAAAAATAGAAGTTGAGAATTCTATTTGGGGTGTTAGTGGCTTGGTTGTGTTTTGGGGGCATTCTTTGAATGGGGGGATTTTTTTGTTGTTTTTGTGGGGTTTGGGGTTTTTTGAGCATTCACTGTGTCATGTTTTCTACCAACAGATCTTTTTCAGATACCTTTAGCAAACAGAGGTGCAGAGTTCTTCCAGAAAATAGCTGTCATTAATGCACATGCCTAGCAGAGCTGTCACGATGCTGGTGTAAAGACTGCCCTTGATTTCAGGAAGGTTCATATCGGTTCCTGAAGGCAATTAAATCAGATCAACTATTCTGTGAAATCACATACCTGGTAACCTTGTTTCTGCTTTCCTTTTTATTTTTGTTTAGAAACACACAGGGTTTTCACTGTCTTCATCTGGGGAGGAGGGAACGGAGGCAGAGCACACACCTTATGGTGGTATTGCTTGTAGCACTGTGAGGCTGATGTCTTCCCATATTTGGCTAAGGATGTCACAGAACTGCACTGGTAAAATCCCTGCCATCACCTAAATAAACAGAAATTGTCTAATATTTAAAGTGCTTAAAAGCATTAGCTTCTCTAATACCGGGGAAGTTACAGGGATTAGTTATCCTCATTTTGTAGCATGGAAATCAAAGGAGAAAAATAAAAATGCCCCATAATTTCTGATTTGGATCACTTCTAAGCAATTTGCTTAAGAGATCTGAAGGCAGTCACAGTCAGTATTACAGCCTCTACCAACCTACCAAAAGCTCTTTCTTTTTTTTTTGCCAGAAGCTGTGGGGTTTGTGTTGGGTTTTATTTACTTATTTTTTAATTTTTGTTTTTAACCAGTTAATTCTTTTGTAAGAGCATATAAGAGTACTTAATTAATCTTTGGACTTGGAATACAATCCCTGAATTCTTGGCTGAGCAGGACATCATATGCTTCCTAGAAGGAAGACTGCATATACTCTTGCAGCTGACAAGATTAGGATTAAAGGAAGTGTCAGGCTCACTCAACTGATGGTTATACAGTTGAGACGTTTTAAATTTTAACTTATCTAAGCCTTTTGCAAATCTCATGTCTTAATCGATACTTGGTGGTGTTGGTTGGTCTGTCATTATCCTAATTTCTACCAGCTAATTTATTTTACTCTCAGTATCAACATAAATATGTTAATTTGCTGATTTTTTGTTTTATACTATACTGCATTGAGAAACATGAATGATTGCCTGCTTTATTAAGTTTTTCAGTTAGATCATTTTATCTGTTTGTTTTTTTTTTTTTTCCAAGTTTGTTTTTTTCCTGCCAGGTTCTAAACTCAGATTCTGGCCATCTCCTCTGCTTAACTTCTTAGGACCATCAATAGAACCATTTACTTTGAAAGGGTATTTTAGCCAATTAAGTTAAGCATGTGTTTAAAGGTGTTCTTGGTTTAAGATGAAAATGGTCAGCAGCTGTTAGAAACAAGTCCTTAAGACTTTATTAGAATGCATAATTAATCTTTTGACTTGATGAGAAGGGAAATATTAATTGGGTTATTTTTCTGCCAGGTCTTAAGTGGCTTCATTTTGTCTAAATCAAAGTAATTAAAAGAGACTAAAAATGTAAAGTTTATACAGTAGAGAACTGCATCTAGGCAATTCTGGTCTGCCAAGTGAATGGATTTCAAGCAGGAAGAGTGTTCTCTTTGAAAGCCAGGAAAATGTTACTGATAAGATACTTCTCCTAATCTTTTTGGAATTGAATAGGGTTTTTCTTACCTTTTGAATGGTAGGTTTTTCAACTTTCCTACCAGATGCTTTTGTTAATTCTAGAGTCCTGATGGTTTCAAAGTCTGTCTTGGTACTGATGCTAGATCAGGCTGCAAGGACTTTTTGCGATTTGAATTTGATAGAAAATAAAATGCTGCCAGCTATGTTTTGTGTGTTAGGGCTCTGCATAAATAAGCATAAATCTCTTAGATTCTTCAATAAAAGAAGGTATGCTTCCTTGCAGCTTTAACTGTGGAACCTGGAAGCAAAATTATATTGGTTATGGATTTTAATTTGGAACTAAATGTCAAGCTTCTTTAAAAGTTAAATCATTTGGACTTGAGGTTTTCCTCATTTTCTTTCTTTTTTTGATTAAAGTGATGAAGAAAAATACCTCATAAGTAAAAGATGATTGCTTGGGCCAATCCAGTTCATGCACAGTAATAAAACATTAGAAATAATGTAACATTGTGGATTTCAAGTGGTTTAATTGAGTTATAGACCCCACTCCTCACCTCATCCCTCCTCTGGTGATATCTAGAAAACCTTGGGCTATTCTTAAGGCAGTTCTTCTTTCTTTGTAACAGCCTTGTGTCCAAGTCCTTCATGCCAAGCGAAATGGATCACTTTGGTTGTGCTTGGGAAGTAATTGACTAAAGATATGAAGGAATGATAGCATATTAAAACATGTATCATGTTTAAATAGCACTTGTATGACTCCAAAGGGAAAGAATGGAGATGTAGAGTCATTCAAAGCCTATCTAGGGTTTATGATATCCTGTACACTGTTTAAAAAGGTTTACATCTAATGGTTTGGCAAGGTAGAAGCATTTTGCAAATAACACTGTGGAGTGAGGATTGGCTTTCTCCCAAAACCATTGGAGGGAAACAAAGCTTATATTTTAGTTTTTATAATTGTTTAAAAGCAATAAATGTGCAATGATGTTATTGCTTTTCAGTGATTTTTATATTGTTATAATATATTGAAATCTTCTCATAGGCACACCCAAGAACACTAATATTCATGTGCTTAAAAATAAGTAGATAAGTGGTGTTGGCCGTATTCCTGTGCTAGAGATGAGAATGAAGTGTGCATTTTGGAAGGAAATATTTACCAGGGCACAACCAGAGTTTCAGGCCTGTTGCTAGCCTTGAATTTTCACATTCTTATAAAGGAGCCACACCATCATGCAATCCTTATCCATTCCTTACATTAATTTAGAAATCAGCCCCAAGAGAAGAGATGAATTGAAATACTGACCCAGCTTCAAATCATTGAGTGCTGTCATCGACTCCAGTGAAACCTGCCTTTAACTGGAAGCTTTCTGAAAGGGGAAAATTAGTTGATAAAAGGAACATTGGTGGAAAAGATCCTCCCTTGCCTGCCAAATGACAACGGGATACAGTGAACTATAGGATCCTGAATACCTTTCTTTAAAGTCAAGAGTGCAGAATAGAATGCCACTTTAGGGAATATTTCCTTTAATTTGGGTTTTAGGGCTCTTAGGGATGCAAGCCAGTATGTGGCTAGAAATGGACCAGTTTTTCAAAACAGTTGAGTATCTTCCCTTCTTGCTTGGATCAGAAAATCTTCTTAAATACCTATCACTATCTCTTTAATGGGGACAAGGGGCCCATCCCAGGCCTTTGCCCTTTAACTCACGTAATGGTGCCCAAGAACAGCCACATCTTTCAGAAGCTCTGAAAAAGGTTAGTTGTAAGACAGAAGAATTACAGGAAACAGGTTGGATTCCTGTGAGGCTGGCAAGGCAGATGGGCACAGTTGGGAAGACCCAGCTGTGGGGTACAGGTGGGAGGACAGATGCCCCACACTAGATGAGGTGTGCTCCTGCCAGAGGCAGGCTAGAAGACTTCAAAGTTTTGTTTGATTGCCAGTGAGGGTGAGGGACAGGCTGATGGCTTGAAGTGCTCAGCTCTTGAGAGAGAGGAGGCAGATGCCAAGAGTGTGCAATGCCATGCCATGCTGCACACAACACCTGGGCTATCTATGCCAGCAAGTACCAGGCATGATGTCTTGTACTATGGGTCCAAAAGTGGGAAAACTGAGAACTGCAAAAATGAAGGCTGTTTTCAAAGAGCTGAGGATTAAGCATTACTTGGATCATCAACATATAATGAAAGAAGTTTTCAAGAAGAAAGGGAGAGATACGTTGTCTCCCATTTCTGGGCCCTAGTCCAGCTAAGCAAGAGCTACATGTTTAATTCTGAAGAGTGAATAACTTTGATGCCCAGTGCATATGGGTTTAAGTTATTTGAGCCCTTTGCTAGATTGGGGTCATATTTTTTTGTTCCCCTCTCTCTAATTAGTACAACTGCTTAGCAAAGATATTTCCCATGACTTAGTTTCCACTTTATATTTTTCTTTTAACGTTTCTGGATGGATTTCTTTTCGAAGATCACTACCAATTAGCACTAATCTTCCTGTGGACATTGGCGGACTTTCAATACTTTGTGATGCTTACGGGCTACATTAAACTGAAGATAAGGGACACAGGGTTGGGGTTGAGTTCTTTGTAACATCACAGTTATGTATCTTTAATAATGATTTGTTGGTACTGAAGACATTTCATAGGGTCAGAGCACTTCAGTTATTTCATTATAATAAAACAGAGAGTACAGATAAGTCATTAAGTGGCCTGTAAATCCCTACTCTTGGGTGCAGACTTTTTTTTGTAGTGATTTATACTAAGCTTAGAATAATCTCTTTAGAACTTTAAATACAGTAAACAAGACCAAATTTCATGTTACACTAGAGCTTTCAGGTAGAATTTAGTTAGAATTGTAGAAAGGCTAAATCTGACTAGCTGTTATGGATCCTCTGGCAGCAAGATATAAGAAGGGAAGTAGCAGGGAGATCAGTGGTTTGGTTTTGGTCTCTTGGGACTCACTGTAAATCAGTAAGGTAATAATCTAAAATTAATGCCGTGACCACGGTAATAGTGGTGTGAGAACATATTCGGATCCATTAAGTCCTAATTCCAGTCACTACAGAAGGGCTGAGATGGTGATGTTCGCTGAAAACAAATGCATTTTCAGTTATGGTTCATATCCAGCTGGTCCAGCCAATACCATTAGTACTCACTCATCTATACTTCTCTGCCTACCTGTTTTTCCACCTGCTTTAAGTATTCAGAGGATCCATGCAACACTGCAGAGTGGCAATTGTAAAGTAAAGAGAATATACTGGTTGCAGTGGAATTGCTTTCTACTTTTTTATTCCCAAAACATCACTTCCTGTTAGATTCAAATAAAAATAAGTCTTGCTCCTAATTAATTTAATCTCCTTTTATGTAAAAAAATTCATCATTTATGTATTTTCAGAATTTTGCCCCTTCACAAAGCAAGTTCTGAAAAAAAATTGTTCTATGATATCTGTGGCAAAATGGTCAACCCTAAGCCCAGTTAGCACAACCCCTAGTTCAGATGCAGAAGGACTAAGAAATGTTGCTGCTCTATTTTGTTAGATGATCCTGGTGAGAATTAATCTAAGTTCTGCATCCTTTTTATCCTTCTGGCTCGAAAATATAGTATCGTGTTTTTTTCATCCTGCCCCAGCAATAGTTGTTCTGGGGAGACAGATATATAAGAAGCGGCAAAGATAGTAGGAGAGCTGTATTTGGGGGATGCAGAAGGGAAGACTTTCTTCCATTACAAGTAATAATATCTGTGCCCACTTGCAGATGTCAACTTGTGCCTGCTTCTAGAGTGTGGTTGTCCACTGCTGGGCCATGGCTCTGGCTTCTGAACCTTTCTATCCTACGGTCTCAGGTGTCTGCTAGACTCATCCTTTGTGTTTATAGCCATCTGCCCTCTTGGATGGCTGCCAGACCCAGGTTCCACAGCTCCTTAGTGACTGGTAAGAGGAGATTCAATGGCTTTCTGTTATAGTACAGTTTCTGATATTTTAGAGATGGAAAGCTACCTTACTCTGTGTGCAGTATTCCCCTCCTTCCCCAGCCAGGAGGAATCAGGAATGTGATTTCCGTTTTGGAGGAATGTGCTTTTCACTCTATGTCTTGGGGGAGTATCAGCAGAGTTTGGAGTATCTCCAGCATTTGTGGAACATTTGACTGTCCATCTCCTTTGTTTGGCACGTGCAGGATAAATGCCAACCCCCACATCAGGCAGTCCCTGAGATGCCAGAGTCCCTTTACATCTGCAACAACAGCTGTGATATCCCAATACACAAAAGGATTTTCTTCTTTCTCCTCCTCTCCCTGTTCCCCCAGTGCGTAGCTGGGGCTATCTGAAGTGCAGCTGATACGAACACATTAATGCCTCCAGAGGCATTAATGACTTTGAGGCCTGAGGACTTCGTGGCTTTGTTCCAGATTAGCATCCCTCTGAAAGCACTTGGTCTAGAAAGGACTATGCTAAGAGGGGAGAGACTTGTGTCTCTTCCTCTCACACCATTCAGAGGAGATTTGTGCTAATGAATTACTATTAAGAAGCAGCGTGGTTGCACTGTTTCTCTCTGGTTTTGTTTTGTTTGTGGTTTGGATTTTTTTCCGAAGCAAGTAGAATAATTGTTAAACAAAACAACCTTATCGAATCCGAATGAGATTAAACCAGCCTGGTTCATTCTGACTACTTTATATTTGTTAGTTGTTTTTCCATTTTGGTTGTGTGCAGTGTGTTTTTGCTAGCATTATTTTTGTTCAGTGAGAGGGTAAGCAGGAGGGAAAATGAACTCTCAGTGCAAATATTTGGAAAGAATGAAACCAGGCTGTATGAGAGAAGGAAATATTTGAGCTATGTGATTTTAAATGTTGCTTTAGTATCTGGCTGTCTTTTACTTTCCATACCAAAACACAAGAGACTTGTTAGGATTCTCCTCAGTAATAAATGAAAGGTTTCCTGCTTCCCTACAGGCTACCTCATTTTCTCCCAACAGTTCATAAAGCTGTGGCATGTCAAAAAAACACTCCTCGATGTATTGACTTGATTTTTCCATTAAAAATTAATTGCTCCCTGTTTTATGAAGGGTAATAAATAATGACCTTTCAAGTATGCTGTGTTCTCAAGTATGCCTCAAGCTCTTAGCCTTTGGTTGCATGAACTTTACAGGTGTGTGCAAGTCTTGGCTTCACAGAGGGGACACAGGGAAGAAAGCTTCCTGTCGTAAAGCACCACACAAGTTAATAGTAAAACTGCTAAATCTTAACCATAAATTTGAGTGACTTCAGTTAGCAGGTGGTATATGAAAGCACCATGGTTGTCTTACTCAAGTTAGTGCCACATGGAGATCTGGCATCTCTTTTACTTCCTTCCATCCTAGAAAATTTGAATTTGGTGTGTATTAGAAAAAAACCCAAACCAAACCCCAAAAAACATGCAAAAATCACATGCCTAGCCTGGACATTACTCTCTGGGAAAACGAAAACCCTGACCAATCAATTTAATTCAGTTAACTGGGGGAGGAAGTATGTGTGACTTAAACACACAACTGAAAAATTGCATGTAACATTTGGGCATGCCCTTTTGTGCCCAACCAGCTAAAGGAACAAGCTTGTGGTTTTATATTACTATCAACTGCAGCAAAAATACAAACAAATTCAGTTACTACCTTTTCTTATATCTGGTATGTTGCACATTGTCTCATGTCTTACTCCAACCTGTCCAGCAAAGTCTAGGACCACACCTGTTCTTGTTGTCCTAAAATAGCCTTTAAGTCTCAGCTGTTTCACACCATCCATTGGTATCAGCTCCTGCAGCTCCTGTCATTTGTATCTTCTTCTGTGTATTTACTTTGCTGATTTCTGATTCCAGATTGAATTTGAACTAATATTTCAATTGAATTTATATTTCTTTACATTCCTTCTCAATCTCTTTGGGTTTTGGTATTTTTCAAACACTGCAAACCATTTTAGAAAACATTAACAAATGAGTCCATGAAAAATATTTTTTTTTTTTTTATTTTCTTAACTGGACAATGTGCTCAAAAAGCAAAAAAACTTTGTTTACCGGTTTTCCATTTCTCAGTTCTGTTCTCCCAGTCTGGCTCTTTTTCTGATGTCTCTGAAAACTCTGCATGCAGATGAAGCAGAGAATATGAAAGAGGACTGTGGAGTATCTCTAAGGAGACAAATTGTCTTTAAGCATCATAGTGGTAATACAGTTTTTTCCCCCCTTAATTTCTTGTGTCTCTGGATGACATTCAAGAAAGTCAAACCTATTCTGTCTGAAAGCAAAGCAACATCTTTTATGTAGAGAAACTGCATGGTGGATCCCTATGAGATTTGCAGTGAGACTGCTGGGTTGTGTGCGTGTGAGGGCGGAGGGTAGACAGGAAAATCTGCATGTAGCTCATCAAATTATTATTTAAACAGTTCTGGCAGAATCTGTCAAGGAAAGTAAGATAAATCAGGGTGAAGGCAAAAACAATTGTGTAAGGTAGTTTATACAAAGCAGTTGCCATTATAAATAATAAAGCAAAAAGGCATTCTTTGGAAACTTTCCAATTCATTTTTACCAGTTCTGCCTTAAATAACTGGCAGTTTTTGTAGTACTTTGTGTTCTCACTCATTCCTCTTCCTTTGCTATAGGAATCTCCACAAGTACTCTTGGCTTCTCGGTTTGGATCATAAATCTATATCTTTGTTTCTTGCTTGGTTTTGTTTTGCAAGCCACATCCTACGACCTAATCACTAAGGCCATGTTCTTTATATAGATCCCTTGGCATCCAAGGCTTGTTTGTAGCCAGAACCCTCCTAGATAAACAGAAATGGGAAACTTTGGTCATTAATGTATTGTTCTACTGAACATCTTTGTTCTCAGAAAGAAATAGCTGCCCAAGCCAGAAGCGCAGGGTAAGACTGTGCTGTGATCAGTGTCCATCCACACGGGCAGAAAAGGTAGATTACACGCCTTTAGCACATCTGGGGTGTTTGTTTCTTACTGACCTGCCCATAAGAACACAGAGTGTCCCTGTCTGCCCTGACATTGCTCCATGGTGGGGGGTGGTCAGCAGCAGCCTGAAGCCGTCTCCTTTTCTGGTGGTGACTTTCCGACCTTCTGAGCACAGGAGAAAAGGATGGTCAGCTAAAACAGATTATGTTAGTTGAGGTGGCACAGGTCTGAGGACCTTTCCTCCTTACAGCGCTCTGATCATATGAAGGAGGAAGATGAGATGAAAGGCTTTGGGGATATTATGAAGATGACATGTTGCTGCCTTCATAAATCACAGGAAACTGTGAAGAACATCTATGTTTTAAGGAAGTTAAACTGTTAATGGGTTCTGACAAGACTATAATTAAACACTGACATCAATTTATCATTCGGTTTAGAGGCACACAAATTATTAATACAAGCTTTAAAATCCTGGGAAAAAATAATAAAAAAATTAATTCTTCCTGTCAGGAGTAGTTACAGAAACACTTTCTCTGATGGCCTAAATTCACTTGGCCAGAGACAATGCTGCCAATTGCTGTATTTAGCATCAGTGCAGCATAAAAGTCCTGCTGTCTCAGACATCTGTCAATACCAGATGAATTGTTTGGTTAAGTATGGGGAACAGAATACAGGTAAGGTTCTCTTCCCATTTCAGTCAATAATGAAATGCCTGCTGATCTCCAAGGGCAGTTGTAATTAATATCTGGGGAAATGTTTAAACCCATGGCATCTTGAAATATTAATTAGTGTCTTGAAATGTCTGATTGTTTTGCACATACCTTGCTTCTCCTTTCTGTTTGCATTGGGCTAGTAGTCTTATTATTTAAGTCTGAGGAATGGAATAGATAATATCACTGTTTTAATTCTAAGATAAATATTAGCCAATCATATTTTAAAAACATTTATTTCCTAAAGCAAAGGGGAGGTGATGGTTTATGTACTCAAGCAATGAGATATATTTCCCCTGTAACTGGGTAAGAACAGGGAGTGGTGTTTCTCCTGACAAAGTGAAATGCTGGCTAAATAATTAGCAAATTTGTAGTTAACCTGTAAATTACATTAGTTTCTCTTTTTTTTTAAAATCTGTTAATTTCATTAGAATCAGAGATAAGCATTTGTGAAATAATGAATGTTCATATCTCTCCTTTGTTTAGAAAATACCAACTTGTGAAGCTGTACTGCAATTAAAAAAATTAACTAGAGGATCCTTTCTCAAAGGGAAAAATCTGTAATGGGATTTGTTAATTTAGGTACCAATTCCTCTTGAAATAATTCTTTATTACTTAAGTTTGTGAAACTTAAACTCAGAGTACTTTTAGGATGGTTTAAAACTCTCCTTCGGTATCCACCAGGCGCCTTAAGTGTTGCCTTTCAGCATCCACCAGACAATAACGTTTCAAGAAAATGGGTGCCTGAACGGAGCACTGAATTCTTCGTTCAGAATCAGGCCTTTGGATAGACAGGCTGCTGACGATCCTTTTCCAAGGACATGGACTGGATCCTAGCTGCCTTTAACATGGGGTTATCTAAAAGTCCTGGGCAGGAACAGGCCCAAACTGAAAGTAGATTGCATCCAGATTTGACAAGCTGAACCGACATGTGATAGTACTGAGAGATGAAGGAGAGGCTACAGCAAGGAGAAATGAAGGCTCTGTTGACACACGGCAGATGTGTCATTTTATTTGATTAATACAAAGCTAATCCACGGGGGACATCTATAGTGCGGCCTTTGGGATTTGGCTTTTTATTTCTTGCCTACGTGATTGTACTGGGCAGCCTCGGAGCCCGTGGTGTGAGAGCAGCTCTGGGTGACCGGAGGCTGTCCCCGTCGGAGCAGCTGTTGTGCTGGGAGGGGAGGGTGCCCGCCTGCCTTTCAAAGGCCACCCCCATCCCTGTGAAGCTGTGCTGACTCAATATGCCTGCAGCTCTGTAGCTGTCCTGGTGTGACAGCCTGATATGATGTTGGAGAGCAATGACAAACAGCCAGGAGGTGATGGGAACAGCTCTTGCCTGTTGTGAAAGGAAATGCTGAAAGCCGAAGAGCAGCACCACCCAGGAGAACTCCCTCGTGGGGAGCAACTCGAGGTCCACCTCCACTCGGAAACTGAGGTAATGTAATATTAAAAAATGTGCTGTAACAGCTGGAAATGCAGCTGTAGCACTGCTGAGTCTGAGTGCTCCAAGACAAGCAGGAAACCTCCATTTCCCTGGTGCTTGGGTACCACAGCCAAGTGAAGTCAGCTTTGCCATGGTCAGATCTAACAGCAGAACAACTGGGGTTTTCGAGCACAATATGTGGTTCTGGGGCTGTTTATTTTCAGCCATGTAACTGGTACATCAAGCAATTCCAGAAATAGCTCCGTCTTGCTTCTGCTAGTATAAATCTGTTATTGACTGCAGTAGGATTTGGCCTGCAAAGTCATTGGTATACATCAACATATTTCTACTGAATATTTGGTATCACTTTTACCCTTCAGGTAAGAAAGTTATTTAGCTGAGAATGATGTGATTATGGTAGTCTGAAACCTTTGTGTTTAAAGAGCATTCTTCAGAGCTGGACTGAGAGAAATGAATGACTGTGCCCCATTTTTTTAAGGAGCTAGGCCTGTATCCTAGTCAACACAAACACATTTCATGAAACATATGTGGATTGCGAGAAGCTGGTAGAAAACTAGTTCAGGAGTTTCCATTCTTGCAACTTGTTTGTCTTCCATTCTTCTGTTACTTTCATGACTAAACAAATTTGTCTGGATGCCTTAGTTTCTACTCAATGAAACTTCAGTACTCTGTGGGAATTCAGTAAACCAGAAACACAACTTGGTGCTTGAGAAGCTGCTTCCATTTTGAGAATGTGTTTCTAGAGAAGTAGGGTGTGAGTAGATGTGGGTAGTGAAAAAAATGGCACCAACCATTGCAGTCTTGATTTCTGAAGGCATTTTCTGAGTTATTTTAAAGGTTTTACGTATGGTTACTGAAACCTTAACTGTGAATATGAATTGACTTTTAAAATGAAAACTATTAAGCCTAGACCTCTTTGTTGCTTCAGTTCAGTCACTTGAGATGCTTTGCTCCCTGAGATTAATACCCAACAACTTCTTCTATGAAAGAATAGAAAAAAGATTTACCTGCTCTTTTCTTTCATATCATGTCATCTTCTATTTGCTTTGGTTTGCTTGTATATATGTGTATATTTTTATACTCTATAATTTTATGTTTTCTGTTTTGTGATTTTCACTAAGGAAGTCCACATCTGATTTTTTAGGTGGACTACGGAATGAATTTTGTCTATATGGACAAAAATCAAATGGGTTTTATCCTATTAGATTCAATTGCAACTTCTAATTTGAAGCTGCATTTACATATTGGCAAAGTATGGCATATAGCATATAAAGTATGGCATTTACTCAATAGCTTCCAAAATGCAATTAATAAATATTGTAGACATTAACAATTACCTTACAGAAATTGATCATAAACCAAGTCAGAAAATGTATATATGCAAAACAGACCCCAAGGTAGCTGTTGTTTACATGCCAGCGATTTACACTGATTTCTGTGCCGCCACTCCTTTCTCTCTGCAATCAGTCGTTACCACAGAAACTGCAACAACACATGGCACTGGGAGACAAAGCTCCTCCATTAAGAAAGATAACCACTAGCATAAAAATTCTCTTCATTTTATCCCTGCTGTTCAAAGGGTGTAAAATGCTGGTATGTCACAGTCTCATCGCAAATAATGTAAATTCAGCCCTTCAGAGGGAAATGCTGTTAGTTATGCCCATTTGAGCACCTTGGAAAATGCAGGTTTTACTGAAAGCTCGTCCTTGTGCGGCTGTTGGATTGGAAACAGCCCCATGATGTAGACCTTGAATCAAGCATAGAAGAACTTGGGTGGAATTAGCCACTACCCCTAGTATTCTTTAATGAATTAAGAGGAATGTGTTTGGATTTTTTCCACAGAAGCTATATAAAAATGCATTCAGAAGCTCTTGTGCAGGTCTGGACAGTGAGTTTGAGACTGTCTGAACCCAGTTTCCATGAAAGTGCTGGCGGAGGTAAAAAAGAACCTAATTTGCCCTTATCTTTTTCCCTAAGGCAGAACAAAAGGTTGGCTACAGACTAAAAACCCACTGGATTTGAGGTAATTTGTGGCTGCAGAGGTTGTAGTCAGGTTGCGTCTCCATGGTAATACAGGAGTGGACAGGGGCTCTTCTGCCATTGGTTTACCTAGAACCATCTGGGCTTAAGAAATGGAGAGAAGTAGACATGGATTATTTACCCAATGTGCTCAAGGCCCTTAAGAAAGGAAAGGAACAGACCTTTCTGCTCCCTAAACTCAGTACAGCTGAGTAAACTCCTCTGAACTCCTTTACATGACCCTGCCTTTAGGCTTTGACTGGAGACTCATCCAGAATGCACTTTTTATGGCATTCCCTGTAGGATCCAGTCTGCCCTTCTGGGCTCTCCGAGCAGGAGTTCCATGAAGAAATAAATGGGCAAAGGCTTTCCCACACTTTATTTATGTGTATTAATATGCAGGAACCACTCTCTATATGCAGGAGAATCTCTATATTTGTGCTTGCTGGCTTCCCTCATCTATTTGTAGCAAATGGTGGACACCAAATTTGCTCCGAAGGGTCTGTCTGATTGCCACTTGCACGATGTGCAGGACGGAGTCATGACCCTGAACATGAGCAGTGTCGGTGCACGTACGTGCTTGTTGTCAGAGAACACCAGCTTTGCTGCCGGGGCAGTAGAGGTCACAGTTGAAGCAGAGGTACCTTCAAAAAGTCAGTATTCCTTTTGGTTACTGTAAGGTACTGGAAAAGCAGATCCTCACTGTCAGGAGGGAGAAATGATGATTCTCACTGTAATCTCACTGTTGAGTATCCTGTAAGATGCTGATACTCTTTGCTCTAAGAAATGGGCTTGAGGTAGCTCAAGTTCTTTTTAGAAAAATGATTTTGTAGATTGGATAAGCCACACTTTAGCATGATAAACTTGCATGGATACCAACAAATTTAGGCAGAACTCTACTCCTGAGCTGCTCTAGACCTCTGTCTGGTAGTGTTGTATAGCTTTAAATGAAGATATTGCAATCAATCAGCTTGTCACCTACCTCGCTACCCACCTGTATTAAATGATTTCACTATCAGCTAAGATGGAGCACACCAGTGAGTGTTAGATTACAGGTGTCTAGAGAGATTAGATACTGAAATTAGATGGATAACATCCAGGCTGCTGCGCTGGATTTCCCACTACTGCAGTTGCCAATGTGTCCTGCTCCATTCAGATACACGCTAAAGCTGTGCTTCCTCATTCACTTCCCTTAGCAGAGGATGCACGAACGAGGGGTGTGTAAAGTCAGTCCCCTGAGAAAGTCACAGTATCTGTGTGCACTGTATAAGAAATGTGGCATCTAATTCTTCTGTACAACCAGTGTAGTACATTGCAGCATGTGCCTGAATTCATCAGATGCCTTAGCAAGCTCTAACCCCTTCTGTTTCAGTTTCCTAAATCAGTAGCTTCGCAATGTGTTTTTCCTTTTGGTCCTTGACCAAAGATGATTTCAAAAAGTAATAATTACATTATTACTAAAAAAATGGTCAGTAAGAGATGTGAAAGCTGATGAGATCCAAGAGGACAGCCACCCTTGGGGAAAGTATCCTTCTCCTTGAGAAAACTGATTTTAATGTGTTGGAGTACCATGGGATTTAAAATTGGATGCATGGGTGTTAACATAATGCCTTAGTTTCTGTCTTCTTATGATAGGAAATTATTCTGCTGAGAAAAAGCCACAGATAATGAGAGATAGCATTTAAATTCCTGTTTCCACTGGTGTTATCCTTTTCTTACAGAGGGGCACAACCTTAGGAATATGCAAAGGGAAAACTGGGTTGATTGGTGGACTCTTGATACAGGAGGCCAAAGGCCTTGTTACATATGGCTGTCTCTGGAATACGCTAGAAGCTATTTTATGAATGCTTTAGAAGTATTCACAAGTGTGTAGGGATTATTTAATTATTCATAATTCACACCTATAGAAAAAGATTGCTATCAGTTCATTTTTTCAGGGATCAAGAAGAGTATGAAAAGTTATTAAAAGAATCACAGTAGCTTTTCTATATTTAAAAATGTAATGACTTAAGATCCCAGAGGTTAATTGTGGGACAGGATGTCTATTTTCTGTAGCAAGATGTCTTTTCTAGTCTTCAGCTAGGCTCCACATTTGTAGAAAAGAAGGAAATATTTCTCAGAGTTTAAATATATATGTGGATGTATGTATCTGTATGAACTGAGGTTCTTCTGCTCGTATTAATCATCATTGAAAACTATCTCAATCTCCCTACTTAAATGAGCTATCATAACATTGCCTTCTTCTGTACTGGGGCCTCTGAGTGTTCCTCCAAGAAAATACTAAGTAACATTCAGGATGATAAAGTAATAAAAGCTGTAGTATGATTTCAAAATAATTTTGGGTTTTTTTCCTGGGAATTTTGTGTGAATTTTTCATGGTAGAAATGTTATTTTTGGAAATCTCTATATCTGTTCCTGAGCAGCAGCATTTGGCAGTCTTGAAACGGAATTTAAAATTATGCCGGTGGTGCTCTTAATTCATATGTCACCTTAAAAGTATTCCCTACAATCTTTGATACAAAAGATTTGGGAAAAAATTCTTTTTTTCTTTGTATTCACCTTTTTTTTTTTAATTTTTTTTTTTTGTGGGGAGAAAGTGGAAATAGTTGAAAAATAAAAATTTCAGCCGTGACAAGATCACAGTTAAGAATTTCAGCTCACCTATACCAATAAGTACAGGGGTCAACTATCAAGCAAAATACAACTACTCAAGAACTCTAAGTGAAGAGCTGAGCAGTGCTTTATTTAAGAGACCTGCCTTAGGAGCTCAGGGTAGTCAGAAAGTCATTGCCCAGATTTCTGTTTAGCTTAAGTATTGCTATAAGAAAACACAGGAGCGTGAAGGGATCCCACATGTCTGGGATTTAAAATGGGACCCTTACGCTATCCCACACACAGGCTGCTGAAAGAAGGTGAAGGAGTTCTGGTACCTTTTAGTATTTTTTGTTGTGGGGTATGAGATGTCTGGCTACGATGGAAATTCTGCCCAATGGCCCCATGGTGCAGAACAGAAAAAAAGAATTTCAGTCTATTGGCAATGGTTTTAAACTGAGCACCTTGCAAGCCAGTATATGGCCAAGTCACTGAGGGAAGCATCTGCAGGGGATGGCAAGGAGGAAGGTGTGAAGGGCAGGTGCTATGTTGCTGCCAAGGAGAGAAGTGTTTCTGTACTCCTCTTCCTTCTTGAGGGATTCCTCTCTCATCTGTGTCCTCAGGCGTTGAACACCTCTCTTGACTAACGTGGTACAGCTTTTCTTTTCATTGCAACTATCCCCCCTCTCTCCTCTCCAAAGATGGGTCTGGATCACGTTTGCGGATCTCTTTCCCTTGAAGGCTGCACCGGCCAGCAGCTCTTGGACTCCTCCCTGTGAGTGGTCAGGAGGGGATGGGGACAAGTTCATGTCCTTGCCTGCACCTTTGTGGCACTCAGTGCGTCTAAGACATTTGCACGTTTTCTAGAGAACAAAGATGGGTATGCAGGGAAGAAGACCAAGATGATATAACAGATGCCAATCTGCACAGAAAATACTGAGCCTTTGCTACCCTTCTCAGGTAGAATAACCTCTAGGTTTTAGAGCAGCATCCATTGGAACTAAACACAGCAGAGATACTCCTGGATTTAGTATTATTGACCAGTTTAAACCTATTTACAATGATGAGTCTGATGAAATTTTTAAGCAGTGGAAGGCAGGATTCCTTTTTCATTTTTGTTAATGATGCCTTTTGAGTAACTTAAGAAAAAAAGTGTGTACATTTGTGTGCCTCAGATCACAGATTTTGTGAGAAAATTGAAAGAATACTTGCATATCTCACTAAAGGCACTGAAAGGATTAAGTAATTTTTGTGAAGTATTTTTAATTTCTGGAAATTCGGTTATGGACAAGCAAAATATTATTCTCTTTGCGTAAATATTAAATGTAGAACAGGGATACCTACCATAATCTAAAACTCATCTTGTACATTTATAAATCCTCCTCTTTTTTGGCTATTCTAGTAGGTACTATTTCTGAAGATGCTCACTGTCAGCAATTTGTAGGCAAATCATTGGAATTTAGGGATGCTCAGCCCTGATGCTGTATATTTTTCTTCATTGCAATTCACAATGTTTTCTTTACGCTTAGTGTTGAAGACCAGGTTCTCAGCTGGAGTAAGTGAGGTAGCTGTGTTCAGCTGAACATCTCTATGCCTATTTGTATTAGCTAAAGGTCATGCCTGTATCCTGATGTAAAAATGTCTCAGTTTGCAGTGTGAAAGCTATTGCTTTCTATTTTCCCAGGAGTACTGCAGAAGAAATAGGTTTCAAAATCCTGCTGGTCATCTGTAAGGTGGTTTAGAGTTCATCCTGTTCTGCTAATACATGGCATTTGTAGAGCAGGACCTGGTGAGGGAGTAAATTGGGACAACCTCATAGTTGCCAACAGCAGCAGAGACAACTGGATGCTACTGCAGGGCTTACCTGGTATAATTTCAGAGTAAAGCCCTTGCTTTAGGGCTTTAACTCCTGCTGACTGTCTAAAATGCAGCTGTTTTGCTGGTGAACTACTTCAAAAATTCTATCATATGAATAATTTCAGACTGTCAGCAGTAAAAACAGTAGCAGTCAGGGAGACTACAAAGAATGGGTTAAATCACAGACTTCTTGCCTCTTCGGTATTCCTGGATAATAATCCACCTACAGTGACTCCACACTGTGGGTAGAAAATGCCTACCTCTTTTTAAACATAATTTATGCACTCCTTTGCCTTTTGAAAAGGATAGACACCAGCCAGGTAGAAGACTGCTCTGCTGCATTAGGGCTCAAAATTAACCATCAAATGTGTGCCTGATGTGCAAGTCAATCTGCCAAGTCATAAATGTTACAAACAGACATCTGACTACAGCGTGTGTTTTTCAAGTACGCTTTCTGGCTGTGCAGCTTTAGCAAATACCGTTTCTTCCAGCCTGTGCTAAGGACAGGGATACATATACTGTTAACCTGGCACACCATGAAATCTGCCATAAACTGATTTCCCTGGAGGATTTCTTTCTACAAGGGCTGTGGGCTATGAGGCAGTGTCTCCCGCATGATTCTAAGTGTCCTTGACTTGATCTGCAGTGAGCAGGAAGGTGCGGGATAATTTCTTCTGTGGTGCAGTGGTGGCATCTGAGGAGGCTGAGAGTGTGAAGGAAGCTCATTCCTTCCCCTCCACCCCAACTCCATGAGGAAAAAGTTCTTGGACTTGGACAAGAAGGGGTTGTTCGTGAGAAGTTTCTGCTTCTGAAGTTAGATTTAGACCTAGAAAATTCTATAGTGGTTGCATAAGTACTGAAATTACAACACTGCTAAAGCCTCAAAAGTAAGCAATTGACTGGGGAAAACATTTCTAATGTAATTGCTTTCTCACCTTTTTTCTGGTTTTGCTTTGAGTTTTGATTAACTTCACATTAATTATAATCAGTGAGGAAGAAAGGGATGGGGGGTTTTTTGTTTTGTTTTGTTTTTGTTAAAATTCTAGCAACTTTTCCTTGTTCTTCACTTTGAAAGAGGAGTAATTCCTGGTCCCTTCATGAATTACTCAAGGGAAAAAAAACCCACAGGGAGGTCAAATTTAACACTTATGATCTTTTGAATTAGACAATGAGGATATAAGCAATTGCAGACCATTCCTGTATGCCATAAAGAAATCCATGGTAAATATGAGCTAGAATTAATCCCTCAAAAGCAGTACAGTTTTTTGAGGAACATAATGGCCCCTGGGCAATGCCCAAGGCATCTAGCCATTTTCTGTTCATCTAGAGCAAGAATTACCAGGCTGTTACACTGGAAAGAGGCACCAGTCAGTGAGTCTTGTGCTGTTCTCGTATCTCCAACACATGCTGTGGGTTTGCATCCTAGTCAAAGGGTATTTTCAGAGAGATTGGCATCTACAAAGCAGATGTACAACTGTTTTATCATCTGCTTTGTTCCTTGATTCTCCAGGGCAATAACTAGGCTACTTCCTGTCCCAACACACTGGCAGTGACAGAAGCGGTTTAAGTGTCATGCTGCTGGTGTCTCTCCTGACTTCTCTGCCTCCCATGCTGATCTGTAATAGTACCTCTGTCACTTCTGGCTGAATGTTTCCTTGGGAAGTGATCAGCTCATCTTCAATATCTGCCTGATGCCTTCGTGTCAGAGGTCTTGTAATATGACAATGATCCTGGAGATAGAGCCAACTCAGCTGAGAAAAAGGTGACTGCTCCCACTATACTTTGTGCCTTTCTGTGATTGCTCAGGGAGCTTCAGCATGTGTCAGGCTTCAGCATATACAGCATCTGCTCTGGCATCTTCTTCTGTGGGGTGTTGGTCTTCTTGGAAGAAACCCACTTTGCTAGACACAGCTCTCAGCTCGTACTAAGTCTGCCTGTTCGTGTTTTCTGACAAGATAAGATAAAAATCAAGGGTTCATTCTATTGGCACTTCAGGGCTGATGCTAAACTTGCTCCTTCAATTCAAAACCTCTAGTCAGACTATACAGATTACAGGGACAGTGGGTTAACTCACTTAAAGAACTTTCTGACTTTATCAGCTTGCCGTAAACTAGGGCCAATTCAAATGTAGGTTATAGTTAGGTCTGTTAGTGCTTTAATTTTATATGTTTTTCTTTTAAAATGTCTATTTGAGGAGAGATATGTTTAAATTTTGTCATTATTTAACTAAAAGTTATTTGTTAGATCTGTAAATAATCTTTTAGGTACATTCTGGTTGGTGTATCTTGTGTTAATTTTTTTATCTGAAGGACCAAAAATGCTTTTATTTTTAACTGTTGTCTTGTAGATGCAGTGTTACATGTTACTAGATTTTACCTTCCTAATCCACAAAAGCTTTGTTTTCTCATTTCCTGTCAATCTTATTGAGGAATACTGAATAATCAGAATGAAGCAAAGATAAGATTGCCCTCTCATCTCTGATTTATTTTGAGCAAACTTTAGTTCTTTCTGTGTCGAGAAGGTGTCCTCACTTCACCTGCTTACAGCAAACATGATACTGAAAATTCATCTAGTATCTCCAATTTATCTCCAAATTACTGTGCAACCGTTAGTCTCCACAATACCCAGATAAATAATGTTCTATTATCATGATTAGAGATGTAAATCGCCACCAAGAAGTTGTGGTTTGCCAGATGCCACATTTCAAGTCAGAAGAATTAGTGCATTTCTGGGCTTCCCACATAAGATCATAACATTTCTGCCCGCTGCCTTATCTCCTTGTTGCTTCAGCTCTGTCACTGTATCTGCCACTGAATCTTACACTTATAATCACATTGGAGTTCTCAGTGAATAGAATACAAGAACAAGCCACATCTTTTCATTAGACAGCAAATATTCTCAACTAAAGATTGCTCATTTATTCTAGACTTCTTTCTTTTTAATTAATGCAATCAAACAAGGGCAAAAGGGTGAGTGAGAATCACCCCCAGAGTAATACCTATGTGAACTGCTGCTGAAATTAGCATGGCATCTTCTACTCTGACAGAGCAAAACCCTATGACATGCTCTGACTTCCACAAGTGCCCTATATATTTAAGTCAGTTGTTTTTTAATCCTGAAATTCCTTTTAGTCTTGGATCACAGCTGAACAGTCTCTGTGTGGTGAAGGGTGTAATTCTTGTGCAGGACTCCTTAGAGAAGTTGGTTTGGCTGGGTTGGAAGGCTGAAGTATCTGCTCTACAGCTCTTAAAGAGATGAAGTTGTCCTCTTCTTCTTCTCTATTTTTTTTTTTTAGTGCCCAGCTCTTGTGCACGCCATCAAGGTGTCTGACCTTCACGGGCCGCAGAAAAAAATGAGTGCATCAGAACATGCTGTCCAAAATCCTCACATGTCCCTACAGCAAAGGCTTTCCCAGTGTTAGCACTGGTGACAATACATGAAGCTTTTCGCTGTGGAGCCTAACCCTATTTTATTCTTTGGCAAGCTTGCAAGAGCAAAATGTGCTCTTTTGACCACAAAATCTCTTATTGCAAATTACCTTCTTCCTGGGCTCTCGAGCAGAAGGTAGTGCTTATTGCTAATTCATCTGAATTATTCTCATCAGGTTGTTCCCACCTTACTGGAAAAGGATTTGCTGTAAGTGGCTACAGTCCGAGATTTCAAGCTCTTGACAGTCTTGTTTCCCTACTAGTAAGCTGGTGATTTGTCATCCTATCTTCCCTTTCCAGGGTCCTAACTCTGTTCCTCAGTGTCCAGTGAACATTGAGGAGTGAGACTTCCCTCTTCCTACAGTGATTTGTTTTTCTAATTCTGAAGCCTCTTTCCATCTCCTATTTCTAGGAGATACATCCTACTCCAGGCATTTTCCTTCTCATTGCTTACATTGCAACCACCGTTTTCTGCAGTTCCGCTTCAGGAGAGCGTCCTTCTCATGCCTGGTGATGACTGCAGTTCCTCCACTGCACAGCACCCTATGCTCTATGAGCAGGAGAGCAGGTACTCAACAACAATTAAAACTTCATTTAAAAACCAGAATCTGTGCCACAGCCTCTGGATGAAAGAGGAACTATCAGATGGACAAGAAGATGTTCATGCTTCTAAAAGGGAGAATGGTTTCATGCCCAGAAAGGGCTACAAAAACACAGTGCCAAGTTCAGAGCCATTAGAAGAAATTTTTTTCTGATCTATATGGAAACCTTTTATTTGCAACTAATTTAAAAACAAACAACCCCACCCCACCCCCCCCCATACAAGCAAAAGGACTGCAAGCAGGTGATGTGTGTTTTTAAATAACTCAATGGAAATTATAAAAGCAATTTGGAAAAAAAAAAAAAGAGATCCTTTTTTTCCTTGAAAACATTCCATAAAGTTTGTCATATTCATCTTTCAGACTTCAAACTGGCAAGTTTCCTTTATCCAAAGATTTGAGCAAAATATTATGCAGAAAGTTATTTCCTTTTTATCTCCTGGTCATTCCCTTTTAAACTTTGCTGGTTTGTTCTTCCTTTCTGACCACCATTTTCATTTTCTCTTTTTTATTAAGTCAGTGTGAGAAGAGAAAAAGAAACTAATACTGGATGGGGGGAAAACGTTGGCTTTTTTCTCATGAAGAAAAAAGGAAAAACTTGGAATAAAGGTTACTTGAGAGGAAGGAGAGAAATGGAAGGGAAAAAACATCTTTTCTTGCCAATATGTATCTACATTTATTTTTCCAGCTCTGGATCTGAAACTGAGGAATACATACAATACTGTTGATACTCCAGAACTGGTTTCTTAGCCAAAAAGTCTGTGTATTGTGAGAAGGCTTCCCAAACATCACCTGCAAAACTTTCAAAAACACAAACCCCCATAAAGATCAATGCATCGATCTCTTTCCTTCCTTGCAACCCTTACAAGTATCTGGATTTGAAAGACTTGTAAGCCTGTGCGATAAATGTTAGAGGGGCTGGTGACATGCATGGTGACTTTACTTTTGGCTCGTGTCTTTCTCTGTGTGTGTGATTAAGAAAAATAAAATCATTGCCTCAGCACAGCGGGAGACTGAAAAACGAGTGACCTCAGCATTTTGACGAAGGTAGGTGTATTTAAAAAAAAAATTCTACCCTAAGCTGCCGAGCCTGTGGTGAGTTTTGTTAACTAGAAGATTCATGATTTGGGCTAGTGAGTGGCTTAAGAGAATGTTTGTGTCCTGTGGGCATTTTAATAGCAGGACTGCAGTGAATGCTAGCAGGAATTATGCAGCTTGAGAGCTTCATGTTATCCTGAAATTTTTCTTGGTTACAGCTAGCACCAGATGCAGTGCAGGTAGTAAATGAGAAGGTATTTTTTTTCATTTGTATCTAAGTCTTTATTGATATTCCTCTCAAAATAAAGCTTCTGGTCTCTTAATACACATGGTGCAAGCCTTGTGAAGGTAGTTTCCACACATAATTTCCGGATGTATTTCTGAGCCCTTTGCCATCTGTTTACATTACTGCTCTTGTAAGAAGGTCTTTAGACCAAACTATTGCTGCATCTGGACAGTCATGTACAAGCTCATAGTAGAAATATCTTTTTTTTTTTTTCCCCTGCAGTTGTCAAAGTGAGTAGCAAGGAATGTCACAGGAAAGTATTTCCACTATGAGTTTTGCAGTTACTAAAATTATTGATGTGCCCACAGTTATCGTAAGTGGAAATTGCATCTATTAGACTGACATTGCTAAATAAAACCTGGCTGACTACTGGGATTAACAATATGCTCAGATAGCCCATGACAATTTAAAAAAAAAAAAAAAAAAGAAAAGCTATTGTTCCTAACATTCACATCTAGGATATTTGTTTAAATTTACCACAATTTTCTTGCACCTGTAAACATGTACATCTCACTTCTAAAATGGATTTAGGACAATTAGATGTCATTTGTCACTGGTCTGAGTTAGACCTTGCTGCTAACGTCAAGAGCAAGAAAACTTTGTATTTGCAAGAAATGCCTTCAAATCAAAGAACAGCTCTGTGTGATGTTCTCAGCAGACATACAGCTTCTTTGAAATCCTGCCTGGATGAAGAGAGAATGAAAGATGGTACTTATGAAGATGGTACTTGAATGGTCAGAGCAAAAGCCCATGGATAGACAGTCCCCCTATGCAGTATTCCATAATCATGTAGATCCAGGGAACAGAGTAGCTGCCTGCTTTATCCCGTTTTAATTCCTGTCTGATAGGTATTGTGTAAGTCTCTGTATAAAGGAAGAAATAGCTTTAATTGCTTGAAAGGAGAGTTCTCCACCTGCTAACAGAATGAAAATAAGGATGACCTTCCTAGATTGCTACATGTGAAACAACTTTCCCTTGTTTGCAAGAACCCAGCAGAAATTCTATGGATATGCCCCCTTCCTTTGAATTTTCTTACAGGGTGACCTTCATCGCAATTGTCTTGAGTATTTTGCCCTTCAATATTGAATACTTGTTTTAAATTCTAATCATATTTTGGTTATATCTTGTCCTTTTTGTAGAAGTTTGTTAAAGTATTTTCATAAATGATTGAGACTCACAGAACCTTGTTGATGCAGGGAGGTATTAGTACTGGCAGTTTCCTTATCAGACAATGATAAATAGACACATAAAGCTACCACAACTGACATTTTAAATTTTTAATACTTAGAATCTTTGGGGAATCAATGTGAAGAGACCATCTGCGGCTGCCATTGACTTCTAAGGGAGCTATGGAAATTGGGATTTTATGCTGAAATGTCTGTTGTGGCCCTCTTTGTGAGATCAGCATTTATATCTAAAGGGGACTTTGGCTAATGCAGGATGTCCAATGCTTCACGGGACCACAGAGACAAGACTCAGCCCAACACCTGAAACTGGCTTGTGATTGGCTTGTTTTCAGATGTGGTACCAGGTCTTTTGAATGTCAAACACAGAATCTTGAAAACACCATTTCTCCTATTGTAACAGCATTGTTAGTTAAAAAAAAGTACAAATTTGATTGCAAAATAGGCTGGAACGGTTTTCATCCAGAACATACAGGAAGCAAGGGGCCTGGGAACACAAGCTTTAAACTTCCTGACTTTTGCTCATATTCTTGCCACAGTTCCCAGTAAGGTTTTTCTTTTAACTACATTTGCTGTAGTTCCTTCTTTCTTCCTTTCTAATAATTTAAGAGACAAGATGACAGAACAGATTAAAAAATATCTATAAATAATATTGTACGTAAAGAGGCATTTACCCACTGAGTCTTCAAACTCATTCCCTGATTTGGATCTATTTTTATAAGCTTCATCTTACTTGACACTGACAATGATTCACATAAATATTAAGTATTCATTTTTAGTCCATTGCACACAAGTGAAGCTAAACTGTAGTGTTCTTTGGAGTTTTTACCCTGAAGGTCCTTACTTAGGATGGAAAAAGGGTTAGGAGGATTCAGTTTCTAAATTCTCTACAATTTGGTCCTGTCGTCATATATTAGATAGCATAGATGTAACATTTCTAAAATTTTCAATGACATTCACATTTCAAATGTGTATGAGGTTTGTTGATTTTTTTTCTTCTATATGAAAATAGGACGTGCTATCCTGAATTAAGGTCTAAATGTGAAGGTTGTGAAATAACGTGATTTCTTATTTATACTTGTGTTGCAGTTTTATGGATCAACTCTATCACTGTTCTTTTGCTATATCTTGCTTTTTGATTAAATCAGTCTTGAAATGTTTTATTGTCCAAACATTTTGTTCTTTGGATTACCCAGAAAAGCTATTTGAACAATGAAAGAAAATATTTTTTTCAATGTTTGTCTCTCCTAAATTCTAATACAATTGTGTTTCTGTTATAGCAGAAGTAGATTTGATAACAGATGGTAAAACTGCAAAACCGTCTCTGCTTCATTAGAGCCCCTGGCAAGTCTCCTATATAAGGTAAATTACAGCAGAGAGGGATATTTAACAATATACCCTTCACAGTTCCCAGTAAGATTTTGAACTAGTTTCATGTGTATCATGAGGGCAGTGAATGTAATAGCTAGAATTGATCACTTCTGTGTTGGTTTTAATACCAGAACTAAAGCATACATGCTGTAAAAGGCTCTAATTTAGCAAATACTTATTCTAGTGCTTTTCCAAGTTAAATTTATCCTGACAATAGTTTAATTGAGATTGCTTTCCTTTAATGGTGATAATGCATTTTAATTAAAAAGTAATAAAATGTAAGTGATCAATTTCCATTTAAATTAAAAGAATGTTTATGTTAAAATATTGATGAAAAGGCAGCCTTCAGAGATTTTAAGAATGCTTGTGTTTACATGGCTCAACTGAGAGGTGACAGATTGAAAGCCCTGGGAAACATAGGTCTTTTCAAAACAAATTATGTGATGTGTCCTCACACTGACTTGGGAGCTCCCTTTGCAGGATGGCAGAACTGCTCAGACTCTGGGGTGAAAAACTTCTAATTCTGCATATCATCTACTATTGCATATCAGCTCATACTTTTCTGTGTATTTTGTCCATTTCTTCTCCATAGGGGCTGCGCAGAGATCCCTAAATCATTGTACATGGCTCACCCTGGACTCAACTGCATGAGGACAACACATGGTTATTTCCTAAATAGGGACTGGCTTCCAAATTGTGAGTGATTGAAAATAAAAGACCAGTTGTCATGCAGTAACATTACAGTGTCTCTGATAATGTCAGTATGTATATATGTTTTCTGCTACTAATCTTGCTGAATTCAGTAGCCCAGAATTACCACACAGGAACAGCTTCTTACTTCCACATTATTGCCATGTACCCAATATATTGGTTTGTGAATTCCTCCTGCTGTGCAAACTGGACGAGCTTCACTAACTGCCTGGATTATGCAGCTGAAGTGGGAGGTTTCTTGAGCAGAGACAGATGAAAATTTGAAATCCAGCAGTTGGAGGAAAACATTAAACTTGAAATTTCCCATTCTAAGCAAAAAACTGTAAAGGGGACTGTTTCACACTAACAAATATCTCCTGTTTTCATTTGAGCACGTTTTTGAAAACAGCTTAGATTCTGTGTGTTTTCAGCAAGTACATTTAAAGGACTTTTCCTGTTAGTGAAGAAAAATATTGGGCATTAACAGGGCTTTGATGCAAGGTAGTTGCCAAGAGCACAAAAGCAGTTCGGGGCACAGGCAGAAACAATACTGTAGGCATAGGGAAATTTCAATATGCATTCAAAAAAATTATATCTGCAGGTTTAGTGTCTTGGAAATTGTAAGTCTGAACTCTCATGGCAACATTCTTTCGTGAGTCTGCCCTCAGAAGTGAAGATGTAGGAAGCGACTGCTCGATGTCCATGATCCAGGAGTGGATGGAGAAGAAGGTGATGGAGAAGCCCTGCTGTCTGTGCACTGGATGTCACAGCTCCCAAGAATACTGAACCTTTCGAAAACTCATACCTTTGGGTGATCTTCTGCTCCAGTCCAGGTTGGTTTGGGAAACATTACATATGAGTATAGTGTAAAGTCTTCCTGTAGATGCTGTCAACTTACTGTTCTTATAGCAATAGCATTTAGAGGTGTCACAGAAATTATAACCCTATTGTGCTAGTTACTGTAATAAACACATAGCAAGGGAGAGAGGAAAAAATACAAAGCAAGTAACCTGAGAAATATTGCTTCCCTCTTGAAAACAACATGCTAAGATTAAATGTCTTGTATGATTTCACACACAGTAAAATTCAGAGAAAACGAGAAGGACTGAAGCATCCCCAAATGATGTGGCATACTGAGCTAATAAAATGTGGTGTTTGTGTGCTAGCGCCGTTGCAAATGTTCATTTGCTGAGCTATACGTATACAGCCTGCCTTCATACTCCTGGCATGCTGTAGAAGCTCCCTGAGGATTCTTCAAAGCTAAGATAGGCATGCAAGTAGGATGCACAAATAATGATGTTGGTCAGATCTGCTAACAAATGCTAAGTTGATAAACTGCAATAATTCAGTTACTTGCAATCTTTTGTCCAAATCTCAGGTGTGGGAACTTTTTTAAGGGTTTGTTTTTTTCTAGTAAACTCCCACTGTGTAGGTCTGTGTGTATGTCTGACAACGTGTGGACTGTTCTGAATGAATGTTAAAAATCACCTAGTAAGAACAAAGGTGTACCCTGCTGCCCTAGCCAAGAAATCCTTTGAGAAGGCAGAGTTTTAGGAGTTGCTATAGATGATGGTAGTACGTATATGAAAATGAATTTGTGGTTTGGAATGGAAGACGCTAGAGAATTGTTACTGAATTTCAAACTTTTTATTTGCCTTTAGTCCATGCCACTGACACAATGAAAACTGATCTTTGCTTAGTGAAGCAGGTTCTCCAAAAGATGCTTTCCTCAGAACAGTGAATGCACTTTTGCACTATTGATTTCCTGCTGCTTAGACATAACTAACATTTCAAGTAATCTATACGGTTTTGAAATTTACATTAGGTCTTTTAATAAAATCACTAGCGCCTTAGGGACTTCTTGGTACCATAGATAGTGAACTCCTACCAACTGAACACTAAACAACAGAACACTAAATTTCGATATTGCTTAAGCAAAATTCACATCTAAGTTGATCTGCTACTGCCCCAAAAGTAGAAAACCAAGCACCACCCCACAGCAATTGCCTCAGGTGTTGGTTGAGCTATCACAGCACAGTTAGATTGTTCCTGGTTTATCCTTACAAGGGCTTTAGTGAAAAACCCTGAGTTAAAATCAGTTCTGCATTATGCGGGACACATTCCCAAGAAGTGCTAAGACGTACTGTCACTAGATTTCTTGTAGAACTCCACGCTGGAAGTGATGGGGAGATCCATGCTAAAAAAAGAAACAGGAATAGCACAATGTGGCTGATACCATGTTGTTATGTTTTTAGAGTAGGGATCAAAGGCTGCTGTGAAGGCAAGCCCTTTTGCACTGTGTGTTGTGGCAATTACACAGTTGTCCTTGTCCTGAAAAATTTTACCTGAAATAGGTCTGCCTGGATCTCTGGCTGCATACAACTAAAATCAGTGATCGCTGGGGCAGTGGCCCTAGAAGGTGGGGTGGGATTTTACTGATGGTCTCTTAACTTCTCACCCGTGTCCTTTTCTGTTATAAGACCTGACCTCCCTTCCACTGGAGGCTGTAGATGCTCAGCATTTTAGAGATATCTCCATATTCATTTTGTTTTGAAGTCTGTTATCAAATTTGAAGCATTCTGACTGAAGGTTTTAATCTATTAACTGGATAAATTAAAAAAAACTGCCTTCCACCATCTATACCTGTCAATTGATCCAGTGTAATAAAGACTGCAAGAATCCAAACTGAAAAATTAGAACAGGGTTATGGGAATGAATTTTCAAAGTGAAATCTGCAGCTAAAAGTCTGTTGTGTTTCCAATGATAAGCAACCTGAACTGACCAGATCTTTCTGTATTTGAGAATGTGTTTTTTGAGGGCAAAAGTGGGCAGGAATAGGAATTCTGCTTCAGTGGAAACAAGCAGCTACTATGCTGTCGGTGTATTTCCATGTACATTTTTAATTTTTTAAAAGAAGATGGATTAGGTTTTGTTGTGCAGACAAAAATGTATGTTTTAACTTGTATTTGTCTCTGAAAATTATAAGACTCGGTAGTAATTGGTTTTGCCGTTCTTATTTAAGACCATCTCACTGCTTCTTAAACGGGACATTCTTTCCCAGGTTTTCAAGTAAAAAGTCAGTATGATATTTTAAGCCATTTCATGTAGTCACAACACCACAGTTGTCTTGACCCAAGGTTTTCTCAAATCTCGCAGTGCTGAGATTTACTGCTGCTCCTGAAGTATCAACACAATTACGTAAGTGTGTGCCAGCAGTGTGTGCCTGTGTTGGAAGCTCATGTGCAGCACACACATTGCCGGCTGTCTGCAGTGCACTGAAACCTGAGATTTATTGCATTTACAAAAGGCCATTACAATGCAATTTTAAATTACTGTCATTAAAGGGTCTTACATCATAAGCAATCACTGCAAAAAGCCTGGGACTGAGATTTATTCATAATTTTTACAGCATGATTTATTAGCACCCCTGCTATATCTTATAAATCTTATCTGAAAGAAATGAAAATCAATTAGGGCCTAGTCCTTTCACCTTTACCTGTGTTGGGTGGTACCTTGTTCTCAGCCTGCAGGAAACGAGGATATTCCTGGAGTAAGCTATCACTACAGGAGTAGGAGTGAATACAGCAAAATCTGGGTACTTAGAGAGCACAGGAGAGAAATGTAAAAATTATTCTAGAAATGACAGCATTTGGTTTATATTCCAGGGGGAGGGGGTGGTTCTCCATAGATTCATAGATTTCTCTGATTTCATCCAAATGCTAACACTTCTGTGTACCATTTGGAGTGAATCACATATTTATGTAATGCAATATTCAGTAGAGATAGCTAAGTCAGCCTTCTAAACTGTTCTTTCCTCAGATCAAATTCAGCGTATAGTAACCGAGAAGCTAATTGTAAGACAATTGCAAAGATCTCAAAATGGCTGTTTTATTAGTCTTGCCTCCCAAGAAATGCACTGAAATTTTATAAAATCAAGCCCATACAAAATGGAAACTCAGTTTTGCCATCTGTATTTGTACAAGAAAGAATTATGCACTTGATTATCAATTAGGGCCTAATTTTTCAATTTGAATACCCCTGCTTGTCCTTTTTATTATGAAACACAGCACTTGGATATGATTTAGTTGAACATTAATTGAAGTCATGTGGTTTGATGGGATGTATTCTTACCGGCATTTTTTACTGCACAGGGCTATAGATCATGATGAGCTTTGTCAGTATCAGAGTTCTATGTTTTGATGCAGTGTGCTAAAGATGCTCATGTCTTTAAAAGGTTATGAAAATATATATTTGAATATGTAAACTCCTAACAGAATGTTAAGATCTATTGCGCTTCAGTGCTTTGGAATGGAAATATGCAATGCATCTATTAAAAAAGCAGTACACTGCAATTAATTTGTTATCCTGAACCATACTGCAGGAAAATTCAATTCTATCCTTGAAGTTGGTGATAATTTTGGCACTGAGTTTCAGTAACAGTAAGGCTGGGCCCTCTGTTGCTGATTTGCTAACATCTCTCCTTATGTTAAGAAAGGCAATATGTATAGACTTTACTCAAGTACTACTATAAATATACACAGATCAGTCACGTATTTTTTACAAATAAAAAAGATGAATACTGTTAAATACTAGACTGCACAACAGAATGGAAAAACAAGATGGAAAAATAGTTTTTCTAGGTATAGTCTAATATATCACATTTTCACGAGCAGTTCTACAATAGAAATATTATAATTGATCCACCAATCTTTTTAACTTTTGTCTCATGATATACTAACAGAGAATACCAGTATTTTGTTGCCTTTTCCTGCCCTAACCAAAACCAAAATAGCAAATGTCAGGAGAAGGGCAAAGAAAATAACTGAAGGGACATAGGGATGGATTAAAGATAGAAGGGACCAAATATCATTCTGAACCCAGTCACTAAATTCATATCGATTTCAGTGGCACCACGGTTACATTTGCAGAAATATTTTGGGATGGTTTAATTTTGAAGTCCTTCCTCATATGGAAATCCCACTCAGCATCGTAGGAGGTGGCAGTGATAGGAAGGCATATATATGTGTATGTATAGGATGGTATGATCCATACAATCACAGCCTTGGCTAAATCAAGTAAATTTTGTAACCTAGAAACATTAAAATTAAGTAAGATTAAAAAAAAATAAGTTAAAATGGCAACAGATGCTGTTCTTTTTTAAGGTTTTAGAATAATAGAATTAAAATTGGAAATAGGCAAATGGATTAAAAAAAGTCCTTGAATTAAAACTGTTAAGTCTGTACTAGGCAGCCATGGATTTGTCAGGTGGATAACATCATCCCTCTCATCTCCCTGTGAGACTGTGACTTCAAAGAGATTGTAAGATATTCTGGGCAAACATCACATCTTCCTATGTGTTTCTGATCAACTCATGCTGTTGAAGTCATGAGTCTGCATGGCTGCTGTGATATTTTTTTAAGTTGTGTGTGTGTGTGTTGGTTTAAAAATGTATTTCTTCTGAAGTCAGGGGTGCAATTCCCAGGAGTTATTGTGTGCCTGCCCCCACCTTGACCAATTTGATAGAGACCGAATGTGAGAGTTGGTGTGAGCAGTGAACACTTTCTAACTGGCATTGCAAAGGCTTCTTTGGTCAGGATGCAGAGAAGACTACCATGTTCACTAATGGGTTATGTAAGGATTTGCAGTAACATGTTCCTTGATGGGAGAAAATAGGAATAAAATGGAATTTTAGGAACTATATTAATAATGAATTATGGGATGGTAGTTAATAGATGTCTGTAATTCCATTATACTAGAAGCGCAAGGGAAACCTCATTTAAGGTTGAAAGATTCTCATTTTTCCAGAGCTGTAATGCAGCGTGCAGTTAAAATTAGGCTGTCTCGTTAATTGTCAAAGTATATGGTGAGAATTCCTGCAGCCAGCTTCAGTGCAGGATTAGATATGCCTCTGCAGGAGAGACCTTCCAGAAAGGCCCAAGGTGGGAGAGCACCTCCATCAGGGCGCCTTTGATGCGATGAGTCCCTGAGGAAGTAGGGGTCCTGTGGGTAGAGGAAAGTGTGTGGTGCAGGTCTCATCCTTTTCCCTCTCTCCTCACCCTTGGTGGGAGACCTCAGACCGCTGTCTGTGGAACACTCCTGTGCGAGATGTGTCCTGCATCAGACGGTTGTGGAATAGGCTCCCCTTGTGAAGGATGATGAGTATCTATTCCCTCTCCCTGATACTTGCCTCGATTCCTGAGCTTAGCTATCCTGGGCAGAGGTAAAGAGACAGCCCAGCCTCTAATCCTCAAGACAGTATGGTTATTCAGGAACTAGGATCCCATAAACCTTCTCACGCCTACGGGTTGTAGTTTATAGAGAGAAAAATCAGTTTAAATGAACATAGCAAGGTTGAAATGCTCTTGAATGTACAAAAGAAAGCAGTAAGAAATCCCTGGGAAATACCTTTTTCTCATCTCTTTACCACTTTTGCCTGTCTCCTTCTCAGTGTCAGAAACTTGTCCTTCAAAAATCACCCACTGAGGAAAGCAGATTCTTCTGCAGCATGTGAAGGGGAAACATGAGGGAAGGGTGAGTGAGAGTTTTGCTTTTCCTCTTACAGATCGAAGCGGTATAGCATATGCCAGTATAGCAAGTCAAGCTGTTGAGGACTTTCCATAGGACCCATACCAGCTTTTATTTAAAAACAGTAAAAATTTTTAATTGGAAGAACTACAAAAGCTTTCCTGACGGTTCATTAATGAAGTTTAACTGTCCAATTTGAATGTGAGCACTAGCACAGAATCTCAGCTGAAAGCTCCTCGTTCCCAAACACTGAGTAACCCAAGAAATGTGAATTAACACAAACACAACCTTATCCCGCTGGGGAGGAGGAGGAGGAAGGGGGACAAATATGTTAAGATACCTGCCTGCCAAACTCCCCAGGAAGTCAGTGGGAGCTTCGCTAGTGGAAGAATAGCATGACCAGACATAAATATAAAGGAGAGAGATGCCAAGAAACTATTTTTCGAACATTTGTGTACTTAAGACCAATGAAATCCAGTAAGTGCAGAGGGCAGGAACTCTTCTACAATGTAACTCTCGGATATGCTGCTTTAGCGTACTTCCGTAGCTTTCTGTGGGACTCTATTTCCCCCCTTGCACCCACTTACGAAAAATGAATTTGCAAAGTTGTCTGATGATGCAAAAAAGACAGTTCTAATGAGCTCTAAAGAAACATCCTGCCAATTCAGGTGCACAATATCCATTGACATGCAGTGATATTTAGCTGCCTGATCAGATGCTTTTGACAATACTCCTGGATGCCTGCCTATATACATGCACACCCCGTATTTGGATCTTTTCCATCACCTTGTCTGTTACTCTGTTCAGACCTCCAGGAACCAGACTTAGCTTCTGGTACTCAGTGGATTCTTTAAGTTTAGGAGAACAACACCTTTATCTTACTAAGGTTAGATGTCTAAGGAAATCTGTGATTTGAAACAAGCTGCCTTTTCGTATTACAGATATAGAATATGATGCAATGTTTTGGAAGTGTTCCATGTTTTTTTGAGAAATAACTACATTATTTAAGAAATTAGTGCGTAGAAAACCAGAATTTAATTAAAACCAGCCCCTATTGTTTTAACAAGAAACTGTTGACTATGTTGCACCAAAAGACAAAGGATTAGTGACTGGGAGCTTTGCTTTATGAAAGTAAGTTTAGAAATAAACAAAATTTGCAGAGTTAGCTGATTTTGCCTGACATACACAAGTGCACTTCCAGTCTTCCCTGGCTGTCTACAATGAGATCAGATGTAATTTAGTATGAGTCAAGTGCGGGTGAAGCAAAACAGTCAAATGTACTTGTATTTGCAAGCAGTGTCCATCAAAATCCTCCAAGAATGGCTGGATTTGAGTAAATGCTGAGCTTTTCATAGACAGTTCCTAAACACTCACTGAATTAGCTTACTGGATAGAGCCTGGAGAAATCTTGCTTTAAACAGATACACAGGTTTTCATTTAATCTTAATATGCATAGACTGTATTCCTTTTACTTGCCCAAGTGTAACAGTATGATGGTTATGTAAACTAATGCTTACATTAAGATGTTATTTTGACATGCATTTTGGTGTCATATGTAAACACCAAACGTATATAATAACTACCCTTAGTAACAGGTCTCAGTTCCATTTAAGAAGAAAATTTTTTGTGATTTTTTTTGTGGACAAAATGACCATTTTTGCATAACTGAAATACAGTTTGTAATTGAAAGTAGCGTACACAATTAAAAGCAAGATAACAGTGGATTTGTTGCCTGACTCTAATAATGATTGTTTTAATATACCATTCACTTGTTAATGATGCTATCAATTATTTTACTTTAGCTTTTGTGAATTTGAGGTCCTCTTGCAATGTCTGTGTTAGGTTACAGGACAATAAATCAAACTTCTATCTCTTTTTACATCCATAACCATAACGTATGGCTTTTATTAGAAAATGTTAAGTGTCTTATAATGTCTTCTTAATGGAGAGTGTGTGCATGTGTTGATGATTAAAGCCATCTTCTTTCATGCAAAATATTAATGCATATGGCCTACGTCTCCATAGATACAAGTTAAAGAATCATATTTAACCCACAAAATATTCCGTATACACTTTCCCCAGAATAAATATTTATCTAGTTGAACAATCCTTTAAAGAAAGAACAAGTTAGAGGTCAATCAGGAGCTGAAAATTCTAACAGGTATGCACATGTGATTGTGAATAAATGGTATATAACCCACTGCAAAAAAAAAAATCCCAAACAAACAAACCCAAACCACTTTATAAAACACCTATTGCTAAATGAAAATACCCTTAGAGAATGATAAAATGGAATCTATATCCTCCTAGAAATCCAGTTTGTGCATCACAAAGACTCCTAATATTGGTTATAGATTTTTGTCATTCCACCTAAAATATAATGCCTCTGAGCAAGAGGGTGTTTTAGCCTCTGTATCCTTTTCCTTGGGACAACATTATCCCTTTGACTTTTGAACCACTCCACAAAATACTGGACAAGCACACTGCTTTGACATGAAATGTGTTTTAGCAACAGATTCCTGGGTACCAGAGAGATCTGCTATTCAAATCAACGCCTGCTAACACTGGGCTTGACTAATGGAAACCAAGCATTTTGAAGGATACCTGTCAGCCTTCCCTCTCTGTTTCCATGTCCCTTTGGCAGAAATCAGGGCTTTGAAAGCTGCAATACAACAGCAACATCTCTTCATCTTACGGTAAATATTTTATTATTGCTTTATCCCCCATGCTGTTTAAAGAAATTCATTTAAAATATGAACTCCTTTGTTCAGGGAAGAAGTCTCCAAAGGGTATGCAAACAAGAATCTTTAGAAATGCAGCAAGATGTAACTCCAGGCTCTGCTCCAGCTTTCCCCATTCATTCAGTTTGCAGACCTGGCGTCTCCCTGCTGGAGATCTCTCCTCAGACGGAAGGTCTCCAGCAGCTGCTATTCCACCACCCATTCATACACGACCAGCTCCCTTCTCCCTGCTCCCTGCATTTTCATGTCTGTTTCTTCCATCCATCCAATTTTCTCCCTAATCTGATCTCACTTCTTTGATCCTCCTCAGGAACACTATCATCCTCCCCCACCAAAGCACCACTCATCCCTACTGAGGGCTGGCAACAATTAAGCTGTAACAAAGGTACATTTAAGGGAGGAATAAAACCTATGCAAACCAATTTCTTTGTGAAGGCACTATCCTTCATCTGTTTTCCTGCTTAATCAATATGAGTATCTTGGGAGTTAATCCTGCTTGCTATTCCTGAAGTAAATGTTTCCATTACTTTTAATTTCAGGAGCAGAATCAGGCCCTAATTAATGTAATTATCCTCATATGTCATAGCATGAGAGGTATCTACTTAAAGGAGTCAGACGACTGTTACAGACCATCTTTATCCACAGCTATGCTGTGAACTGCACCAGTGAGCATTCCCTTTCCAAAACAACCGCAGGCACCACGAGGGGAGGACTTGTCCTTCAGTACCAAGCAAGAAAGCTGTCAAACAGTGTCCCTTCAACATCACTGAAACCCTCTCCTCTGATTAATACTTTGCATTTCCCACAAGGGAAAACAACAGAGTGAGGAGGTAAGTGGGCAACTGAATTACTCATTTGCAGAGAAGCATGATCATAAATATTTAACTTGGTATGTATGAGAAAAGAGAAAGGAACAGACTTCCTTTCCAGTCCAGGCTGAGAAACTCTCCAAATCCCCTGGTCCTCCAGGGACTGCCTGCTCCCATGATCATTTCTCCATCTCGTAAAGGGATTAGCCATTAGCTCATAAGAGAGCTGGAGAAGGTATCTCTCTTTACTGAGGGATGGCTGACTGTGAAAATCTATGCATAGAGGGAAATTACCTGGTATAATGGAGATCTCTCTGGCCCATGAATGGGACCCTGCCCCAAGCTGTGGAGTTTTAGAAGCCTGTTAGAAAATAAGGGTCTCTGGAAGCCCACATATGAGTATACAAGCTCATGCCTTGGTGTCCTCTTGTGCCCCATGCATGAGGCCTGCTTGAGAGCGTGGGTTACATCCCCGTAGCCCCTGCATGATTTTTTTATGGCCACACACATGGATGGCTGCACTGCTCTGACAGTGGAGATAACCCTGATGATGCTGGGAGGAAGTGGGACTGCAGGGAGGTTCGAGTGTTTTGATGAGGGTGCTGATTGCATAGCTTACCCTTGCATATCTGGAGGAGTAGGGATCCTCAAAGAGCGCCCAGATGCGGGGCTGCCACCGTCTCCAGAAGCCCCCGGACCTGCCATCTGGGGAGTCACTAAGTGCTAGGCGTTTTGTCATCTCCAGCTCATCTTCACCATCACCAGAGTCTCCGGTGCCATCTATGTCTCCGTCCTCAGCACTGCTATCCAGGGGCGCCCCACCAAAGCTGTCCAGAGCCTCTTCGGCGTCGCGGTGCTGCCGGTAGGTCATCCAACAGCAGGGCTCCACATCGGTCTCATCGATGCCCCAGAAGGCCAGCTCCTCCTCATACAGGGGTCCGCACACGTCGGCGGGGCAGTGCAGCTTGCCAGTGCGGTAGTAATTCAGGATGTGGGCGAAGACGCCCGGGTGCCGGTCGAAGAAAAACTCATCCGTGCGGGGGTCATAGTCGAAGTGGCTGTGGGCATCGGGCTCAGCGATCCAGGCCAGCCGCGTGCCGGGCAGGGTGCGCAGGGTGCTGCGGTAAGTCTGGTGCCTAGTCCCTCCCACGTTGATCACAATGCGGTCGCTCTCGTCGCCCTGGCCCATCTCGTCTCTTATTAGGCATGTCGCAGACTCATCCAAGCAAGCACGGCAGGCAGCAAGCCCGTAAGGCTGCTCGGCGGCAGTCGGTGCCTAAGCCGAGCCCCGCTCCGGGCCCGCGGGGGCGAGGGGCCCCGGCCAGCCCCGCTCCCCCGGGGCCGCTCCGAGGCGATGCCGGTAGCGGTGGCTCCTGGAGCTGCGCCGCCTCCGTCTGAAGTCAGACGCTCGGGGTCCGCGGCAGCTGCAGCCGCGGCGGAGGGG